>LPNX010795095.1:327939-536518 GCA_001517045.1 Pseudotsuga menziesii | reverse complement strand
AATAATGTAAAAGCATTTGACATATTCCAATGGAAACAATATTCATTCAAATACACATTACTGGACAGGAAAAGATATTTCTATTAATAACAATCAGAGATTACAAGTGACAACCTCTGACGGCACGTCTGCGAATCGGAGAAACTGAATGCCCCACTTGGGCCTCCACCACCTCAATCCTCCATCACTTCGATAGCAAGCTTACTAGTGAAAGGAAAGCTTGGGAAGAACACAACAGTGCTCCAAGGGACAAAGGGATGCAGACTCAAGCATAAATCTTGGCAACAATGGACTATAGTTTTGTTACTCTCAAAGTTCTCTTATGCTTTCAATGTACCAATGGGTTCCTTATATAGTTCTTCAAAGGGATACTGAAGGGTCGAATCCGTGCGATCTCAAGGCATATGGAAGGCCAGGAGTCATATGAGTCGGATCCAAGTCAAGGAATAGTCCAAAAGGATTTGGATTTATGTACACATCCTGATGTACGCGACTATAGGGGAAATATCCGCGTATGTACGCGGATATCGAGGGAAAAGCCACGTATATCAATATTCTAATGTTTTTAGGGATGATCAAGGTAACATCAAAAGATATAAAGTGGTCCAAAGGGGCTAATGAGTCTGCAGCGGGACAAGGGAAGGCCATACACTGTGTGATTCACCTAGTGTGGTGAAATCTGCTATAACACTAGCATATGCTCTTCTATCTAGTTTTTGTTTTTTGCCTGGGTCTTTTGCAGCTAAGGACCAATTCCTTATGGAATTTTTGCCACCCTCTACACCCCTGATTCCCCAGGGCATGTCTCCCCCATACTGAAATTCTCATGCCTGGTGTAACCTCCCTTAGGTTGACTCTTCACGTCCCCCACTCTTGCATGCAGAGTTTCCTCTTCAACATGGTTGTCCCCATCATTCACATTATTATTAAAAGCATAATGTTTCAATTACATCTATCCTCTAAGGACAAGTTGGCAGTTTCTAAAACCAATCAATATCATTAAAAAAATAAAACAGTAATTCAAAATATTACAAAAAATGTTTATCTGTTGGGGGATATTACATCCTCTCCCCCTTATGGCAATAATGTCCATAGTGTTCTTAGTCTTCTTCCATAGCTTCTAGAAATAAGCCTAGGTACTTCTTTTGTAAAACTTACTCTAATTCCCAGGTCGCCCCCTTCGGGATAAAGTGCTTCCATTGCACCTTAACCCGAGTAATGACCTGCTTCTGAAGTATTGTTTCCTTCCTGTCCATAATGCATAAAGGTTCCACTTGAAATTCTCCTTCGGGTTCCACCTACACCACATTCCAGTCAATGATATGAGTGGAATCATGTATATATTTCTTCAGTAATAAAATATGAAAAAACATTATGAATTCTCAAGTGAGCAGGAAGAGCAAGTTTGTATGCCATAGGTCCAATCCTTTCCAATATTTGAAATGGTCTACAAAACTGTGGTGCTAATTTGGTACAACTTACCAATTTAAGGGAGATGTTTTTGGGTTTGACTCGGAGGTAGACGTGGTCTCCGACATAAAACTCTCTGTGCTATATTTTTAGGCCAACGTAACTCTTTTGGCGATCATGTGCCACTTTCAGGTTCTTTTGTACCTCTCGAACAGTTTGTTCCATGTCTTGTAACATTTCAGATCTTACCATCAGACGATCCATGGGGCTATCCCAGCTAACAGGGGTAGTGCACTTTTTCCCATACAGGATCTCGAACGAACTCATTTTTTCTAAGGCCTGATAACCATTGTTGTAAGCAAACTCCACTAGATGAAAATAGTCCTCCCACTTAGTGGGTTTTTCTATGACATACATTCTTATCATGTCTTCGATGACTCAATTTGTTCGTTCTGTTTGTCTATCTATTTTAGAGTGATAACTAGTGCTGAAATTTATCTTGGTTTCTAACCCTGCAAACAATGATTTCCAAAATTTTGATTTTAACTTAACATCCCGGTCAAAAATTACCATCTTCGGTACTCCATGAAGTCGGAATATTTTCTTCAGAAATATCTCTGCAATATTGACAGCTTTGTAAGTTGACTTCATAGGAATAAAATGAGCAAACTTGCTTAACTTATCTACTACAACCATAATTGAATCATGCTTATTTTGTGTTGAAGGAAAACCTGTGATGAAATCCAAAGACATTGCTTCCCATTTCCATTCAGGAATTGGAAAATGTTGTAACAAACCTACTGGATGTTGATGTTCATCCTTCACCCGTTGACATTCCAAACATTTAGGTAAATAATCAACTAAATATGCCTTTAATATGGGACAAAAGAATTGCTTCTTGAGGGTTGTTATCACCTCTTGGTAACCGGGGTGTCCTGCATAAGGAGGTTTTTGCATTTGATTTACAATAAACAACTTTAAATATGCAACAGTAGGCATCTATATTCTCTCCTTAAACCGAATTAACCCTTTCTGGTCTACTCTGAATTATGTTACATTTAAATTTACCTCATCCTTTTGTAGCTTGTTCAGTAAATTTATATAGTCAGCATCATGTATGTTAGTTTTTTTTATTCTACTCAACATATCACTTTTTGGTTGGCTCATAGTGATCTCATACACTCCATGAGTTCTTTGACTGAGTGCATCAACCACCCTATTTTCCTTACCTTTGATATGCTTTACTTCAAAATCAAATTCAATTAAGAAGGCCATCCATCTTGCTTGCCTAGCATTAAGTCCAGGAAAAGTAAACATATTCTTGACATAGGTGTTATCTGTCAATAACAAGAATTTCTTTCCTAACATGTAGTGACGCCACATTTTTAAGGCATGCACTACCGCTTCCAATTCTAGATCATGTACTGCATAATTTCATTCATGTTCTTTCAATTTACGAGATTCGTAACATACAATATGCCCTTCTTGAGATAATACTCCCCCCAATCCCTCCTTACTAGCATCTATACAGACTGTGTAGTCTTTATAGGGGTCAACCACCTTTAATATTAGAGCCATGGTTAATAATCTTTTTAGATTTTCAAATCTCTCTTAACACTTCGAGGACCATAAGAAATTTACTCCTTTCATTTTCAAGGAACTAATGGGGTAGGCTATCTTTGAGAATCCTTGGATGAACCTCCGATAGTAACTGGTGAGTCCCATGAACAATCGAATGTCAGCGAAATATTTAGGCACCAACATTATCTAATTTCCTTTATCTTCTATGGATATACCTCAATCCCTTTTTCTAAGATGACATGTCCTAAGTACTGAATTTATTTCTTAAAGAATTCACATTTCTTGAATTTAGCATACATCTGGTGGTCTCTTAGGTTCTGTAGTACAATTCTCAAGTGTCGTTGATGTTCTTCTTCTTTCCTTGAGTAGATCAAGATATCATCAATGAAAATTAACACAAATTGATCTAGATATTTGTTAAAAATACTATTCATTAGACACATGAATGTAGCAGGGGAAATGGTTAAGATGAAGCGAATTACTACGAATTCATAGTGCCCGTATCGGGTTTCAAAGGATATTTTATTAACATATTCTTCCTTAATACCGATCTGGTTATAACCAGACCGCAAATCTAACTTGGAGAATATTTTAGTTCCCCTTACCTGATTGAACAAATCGTTAATCCAAGGCAGAGGATACTTGTTCTTGATGGTTACTTTATTTAGTTGTCTGTAGTCCATGCAAAGTCGTAAAGTCCCATCCTTCTTCCTAACAAATAAAATTGGTGCTCCCTAGGGCGACACACTGGGTCTGATGAAACCCTTGTCTAGAAAATCTTGTAACTATATTTTCAATTCGGTTAACTCAGGAATGCTCATTCGATAAGGTATTTTTGATACCGGTATAGATTTGGGTACCATTTCAAAGGAGAAATCTATTTATTGCTTCGGAGGTAGCCCTAGTATTTCTTCTGGGAGCACATCCATAAATTCACTTTAAGACTAGGTAGTTTTTTATTTGTGTTTGATCTTCATTAGGGAGTAGGTCATTGACCCGTACCGCATAAAACTTACAACCTTTTCTCTTACACCTCTTTAATTGCATGGTAGAAATTTGTCTTAGGCCCGACAGGTTTACTAATACCCCCTATATTCCTAACAATTTGATCATCAACCACCTAAGTAAAGGTTTTATCAAAACAATTCAATCCTACTTTATACTTTTCTAACCAGTCCATGACAATAATCATATCATATGACCCTAGAGGAAAAATATTCAGATTAATCCTAGTCACATGATCCTGTATATTAACTTCACAATTAGAAATAAATTCAGTTACCTTCCTTTTTGATCCAGTAGCCAGTTGGATTGACCAAGGTTTTACAGGCCTTACCTTGGTGAGATGGAAGTTCTCCATCATTCTAGGAGTGATGTAACTTAAGGTAGCCCCTGAATCAATTAATATACAAAGTCTTTGGTTAGAAATAGTACCTTCAATCTCTACAATTGCAGATTAACGATCTTCCTGTCGGTCTTCAAGGGTTGCATTAATTTGGAGGAAACTTTTTCCAATTTCCCCAACAGCGGAAGCTTCTTGCAAGTTGTGAACATCCTTATTTTACTCATTGAGGAGTGGGATGTTCCTTTGTAAATGGGGCTCTCCACATTCCTATAACTTCATGGGTTCTTTAGGGGTTCCAACAGTCCCTTTCGGTCCAAGGTTCACAGGTTTATTATTCTTCTGCTGAAACTGCTCATTTTTGTTATAGGAATTTCCTTGCGGATTCCTTGGCATGTTTCTAAAGGGTGGTGGTTGGAAGCCCTTTTTTCGCTGGCTGAACTTTTCCCGCTTCTTATCCTTTCAGATCTTGGAGAGGTCAATCCTTTGTTTGTATTGTTGAAAGCATAACCTTGCTTTTCTTAATACTTTACTCAAATTTTTGGGACTTTCAAACTCGATCCGGTCCTTATAAGAATGTGATAAACAACTTAAGAATCGCTGAAATTTCACCTTTTCTTCCTTAATATAAGGCACAAACCACAACAGGTCTAGAAATTTATTGATGAGGTCTTCCATAGTCATTTGGACAAGTTTCAATTCATAAAATTCCTTTGTCTTTCTCTCATAATAGATTTATGACAAATACTTCTTCTTGAATAATTTCTTAAACTTTGACCATTCTAGGTTCTTCTCTTTTAATCCATGGGAAATATTTAGATCCTGCCACCAAATACTGGCTTTTCCCTTCAGGTTGTATATTTCCATCCTCACCTTCATGTTGCTGGAGTAATTGTAAATTTGGAAGTGCTTTTTAATGTCTAGCAACCAAGCTTCTGCTTCTTCTCCGTTCTTTGATTCCCCGTCGAAGCTGGTTGGCTTGATCTTTTTAAATTATCCTTTAAGATGGTCGATTTTTATTTTCTCGATCGACTTGGCTTGATTCTCATATTCTTGAGTTTCATTGGAGGAACTACCATTTCTTTTGTCACTTTCCCCAACTTCCAGGTCCCTCCTTTTCTCTACTTAGAGTTTTTCCCCATTGTTTTTCTCTTGCAAATGTTGCAACAATATCTCATTCATCTCCTATTGCTTTTCCTGAGCCTTCTTCAACTGCTCATTATTTGCATTAAAAATTTGTATTTCTATGATCAAATTCCTCATTCTTTCTAGTACTATACTGGCTTCATAGTGATCTTGTTATGGTTGCGTTGTGCGTGGTGCTGGTGCACCTTCTTCAGGTCGATCCACATTCACATTTTGTGAAGCCATTGATGTACCCTATTATAGAACAATTTTGCATGTATACAAAACATTCCAAACAAAATTGCTATGGTTAGAAGAAAGTGTCTATGATTCAACGAAACTAGATGTTGCCAAAATGTGATAGGGTTAAAACCTGTAGCTCTAATACCATATGTAACATACCCATATAACCATCTAAAAAAATGCATAAAATAAATTTGTTAACGTCACACAAAGATATAACTCATAAGTCATAAACCATTCTCTATCATATATTAACCAAGGACTTCATGCTTCTCACCCACCTCATGTTATGGTTCTTCGACTTAAATATGATACCTTAAACCCCACAAAAATACAAAGGCATACTCTTTGAAAATAACCTTAAATATTTATCCTAAAACTTTATGAAATATGAATCCAAAACCTTAATCTTAAAAAGTCTTCAGCAATAGCCCTTCCACAGCAGCTTGTTCCTTCCACAACTCCGCTTCCACAATGCGGATTGCGGTTTGCGGGAAACACTCAAGTTTCTTTACAACCCTCCCTTTAACAATCTCGCTTCTGCAATGCCGATTGTGGATTGTGGGAACTACTTAAATCCTATACAAGTTTCCCTTTCGCAATACATATTACAAATTGTAGAAAGTACTTAATCTCTTTTTAACTTGACCCTTTCGCAATTCCGCTTCCACAAAGCAGATTGCGGATTGCGGAAAGACATAAGTTCTTATAAATTTTCCTTCCACTTTTCCACTTTGGCAATGTGGATTTCGGATTATGGAAACCCACCATTTCTTTGCACATTACCTTCCACTTTCCGCTTCCGCAATGCGGATTGTGGATTGCAAAAACATGCCAATTCTTTACCAATTATCTTCCGCTTTTCTGCTTTCGCAATGCGGATTGCAGATTGCGGAGACCCTTAAATTCTTTATAATTTTTCCTTCCACTTTTCCACTTCTGCATACGAATTGCGGAAACCCTTAAAGTATTTATAATTTAGCCTTCCACTTTTCCACTTCCGCATGCAGATTGTAGATTGCAGAAAGTCTTAAATTCATTATACAATACCTTCCACCTTTCCTCTTCCACAATGCAGATTGCGGATTGTGAAAACCATTAATTTCTTTATAATTTAAATTCTTCTTTTCGCTTCCGAAATGAGGATTGTGGGTTGTGCAAACCCTTAAATTATTTAGAATTTAACTCCCGCTTTTCGCTTTCGCAATGTGGATTGTGAGTTGTGGAAACCCTTAAGTTGTTTATAATTTAACTTTCGCTTTCCGCTTCCGCAATGCGAATTGTAGGTTGTGGAAGTACTTGGTTTTTGTTAAGAGATTTAGGCTTCCCCGGTCCTTTTGGCCCTCGACTTTTACTTAGGTTTTCCTAAGTTTTCTTGGGTAAAACCAAGGGATCAAAAACCTTCGTTGACCTCGCTGCCTTAGGAAGAGTTCGTTGCTTAAAACAAGTTTAGGCTTGGGGATTCTATGGAGTTTTTCAGCAGCTGGTTTCTTAGGAAGACTTCAACAGCACAAATTTTCTTCCCTAGAGAGGATCCCTTACATTTGAGCATTAACAATGAATTCATAAATCATCCAAGTAAATTCTTTGTGGAAAACAATATTAAACCTATAGAAACCATATAACCAGATGCAGATCACAGTCATGCAAAAATAGAGCATGAGTTACTATCTCATAAGCAATAATTTTCATCTAGAAACCTAAGAATTGTGTTGATCATTTCAGTAGAAATGAAAATGCATATTTACACATATACAAGTATACCTTGTGACCAATAGTTTGCAAAAAATTAACATTAAAGAAACCAGGTTATACAGCGAGCCATATGAAGAAGGAACAACCACGTTCCCCCCAACCATATATTAGGCACAAATGTTCTCTTCCGTCAATCACCCTCGAGCTAAACTATGCATGCCAAGAGCTGTGACATCCAACCTTAGGTACAGTTCTCCAGTGAGAAATCACTTGCATAACACAGAGTGCTCACAAAACAAGTATTTTTTCTAGTGTTTCCTAACACAGAGTGCTCACACAACAGGTATTTCTTCTAGTCTTACTTAACACAGAGTGCTCACACATCAAGAGTTCAATCCTTTTCCCCAACATACTAAGCAGTGTCCTGCCTCCTCTCATATGCTCTTCTTTTATATCTATTTTTAATTTTTGCCTAGGTCTTTTGCAACTAACGACCAATTCCTCATGGAATTTCTGCTTCCCTCTACACCGCTGATTCCCCAAGGCGTGTCTCCCCCATACTGCCATTATCACGCTTGGTGTAACCTTCATGAGGTTGACTCTTCACATCTCCCACTCTTGCATGCATAGTTTCCTTGTCAACATGGTTGTCCCCACCATTCATGTTTTTATTAAAATCATAATGTTTCAGTTACAGCTGTCCTCCAAGGACCAGTTAGTAGTTTCCAAAATCAACCAATCTCATTAAAAAAAAATAAAACAGTAATTCAAAATGTTACAAAAATGTTTATCTGTTGGAGGATATTACACATGCTCTCTTAACATTGATATATTAAAATAGAAATCCCATTCTTCTCTTAGAACAAAATCCTTAAAACTTTAGGACCACTATATCATAAATGCTTTTCTTAATGTTATACAAGACATACTCTCTTATATTTGATCTAACATAACATAAATTTCTCTTTCTTCTTTAAGAAAAATGTTGATCCCTTTTATTTTTTTCGTTTGCTTTATAGGTCCTACGATCAACTGCTTCTAGATCTTGATAGCTAACAACATAAAAATAAGCAAGGTGGTTTCTTTGGAGTAGTTAGGATTTGTATAATGATCACTTGATTCCTTTCAAGGATTATATGAACACTCTTTCAAATGATGCATCAATCATGTTATTGTCTAATTCCTTGTTCGTTTATTTGATGACAGCATGTGTCTCCACTAGTAGTTGTTGAGTTTTAAATATAATCTAGATATGCTTTCCCTAGAATTTCCAAAAGGCTGCAACCATTCATGCAAATTCCTATGGGCAATGTCCATTATAGTATATAAATTAAATGAAATTGGGCATTGAGCTTGTTAGATCAGAATCATACCAAAAAAGAATAAATTAAAATTAAGTGACAGTTTATAGATTATGTCCTAGTGAGTGAGAGCATATGTGTGTTCCTTTAGTTTGTCAATATTGTTTCTAAAAGCCATTAGGTATGTCTCATATATTTGAGTTCCCAATAGTCTATGTTTTCAAATCCAATGTGAGAGTAAATTTATACTTGAAAACATTACTAGTCTAATCCATTGTATTACATTTATTTTAAATTGTTTATATTAAATTTTTGGTATTGTTTAGTCAATCAACACTTATTATTATAACTGTATTATTAACAAATCCAATGAGAAATAGTGGAGCTTATATATTATGTCATTAAGAAAATTTGATGTAAACCTACCCGATGTTGTTGATATAGCTGTCTACATATTGCATTAAGTTTTCAATTTGCTAAAAGGCCCCATAATAGACCGATATTGCATTAAGATTTCAATTTGCTAAATGGCCCCATAATCGGAACCGAATTGACTGATTTGGGTAATTATCTTGTCCCAAACTACGTATTTAGCTAAAATTATGCATTTTCTTCGTGATACTTGCTTTGGGACATCCTGCAATGACTTATTTGATTGTTAATTTATTTTGTTCCAGGGTGGTTTTGAGATTGGCTACTTTCACAATTGACATTTTATTTTTAACTCGGGGGCATTATTAATTAAATCTAAAATGTTACCTTTGACATAAAATATTCAATGTTTTTATTGGTTATTGATAATTCAATCATAATTTATGATGGTAGAAAAGCTCGAAACTTTATGCTTCGATCACCTTTTTTCACTATTAAAATCTTGAACTCTAAAAGTGTGAGTGTTAGTTTGTTCCTTGAATTTGACATCTTCAACAATAAAAAAAACTCTTTTACTTATAGGCAAAAACTCATGCCTAAGTTTCAGGGATGATTTTAAGGAACCATACTTATTTAAAAGTGTATAAATGTTGGCGAATATTATGAATTCTTAAAATGCCAACTATTAAATGATTGGCGATATTTTTCAAAAATTATTTTAATTTCCAAGGATTTTATATCGTTTATATAATAATTTGGCGATTTTTAGGGTGAAAAAATTTTACCCCATCAAAATTGGGCGAAACAGAGCTTCAAAAAATGCAAAATGGCGATTTTTTTTGGGAGAAAAACATGGAAAAATAGCCCACTGGGCTAAAATTCGCCCCTAAAATTATCCCTGCTAAGTTTATACATAATTTGTTTTAAGGATATATTCAATGTTGAATCTAGAACATTAATTTCTAAACTCTTTTTTCCTTCGATAAGGCTTTGACAATGTCAACTTCTTTCAGATTACTGTTTTTCTGTGGGTTGCGGTACTGGATCCAATACTAGAGCAGAACTGCTGGCTCTATGGTCTTTGCTCAGAGCTGTCATTTTGATGGGACTGCCCATAAAAATGATATTTGGTGATTCAATGGTGGTTATATCATGGGTCAAAAGACGGGCGGCCCTTAATATACCCACATTGAAACATTGGTGTGAAGAGATTTTTACCATGTTGCATATTGTTCCTTCAGTGGCCTTCAATCATATCTTCCGGGAACACAACATACTTGCTGATGAACTTTCAAAAAAGGCACTTTCATTGGATATGGGTTTTGGATATTACTCGGAATATTTGGATGGGAAACATATTGGGGATGGACAGTTTGCACTTTTTTGATGGCTGTTTTTTTTCTTTATTATACAGCATCTGGTCATATGAGAAGTAATTTTCTTTTTGATCTTGGTTATTGTTTCTTCAGCATGTAGTTGTGCTTGCCTGGATTGTTATGTTTAAAGGACACTGATAGAAAGAAATTTGACCTGATATTTCAGGAGTGATGAATAAGTCTGATGAGATACAGACTTAGTACTCTTTATCTTTGTTTTGAATGCTGGCTGTTTACAGTTATATACTGCTGCTACAGTTTAAGTTCATATTGTTTTTGCTTGTTTTGCTGACTGTTTACAGTTTATTATTGTTGTTCCTGTCATGTACATGATGATTATCAACTGTGATGATATCCCTCTATGGGCTGTTGTACAAGGGACTGTTTAGTCTCACTATATGTAACTGTTTAAGATGTCTTTTGATTCTCATGAATATCAAAGGCTGGTATTTTTTTCCTCTGAAAAAAAAAAATTTCTTTCAGATTAGTTTTCAAACGAACGATCTTATATTTGAAATATTGAACCTTTATTACCCTGCCTTTATTCATTTTAATTACTTAATGAGCTCAGCAACCATCATCTCAACTTTTCCCACATCTACATATGTACAACTTCTCCAATTTTATTAAACCAATCCAACCTCTGTCTTTATTCATTTTAATTACTTAATGAGCACAGCAACCATCATATCAAGTTTTCCCACATCTACATATACAACTTCTCCAATTTTATTAAACCAATCTAATACATCTAGTAAATTCATTTGCTTTAAATCCATACCAACAAGAGTGTCCTGCTATTCATGATTTAAATGCGTATTTACATTTTTATTCTTTAAATTCATCCCAAAAACATTGTCCTTATATTCATGATTCAAATGTGTATTTAAGTTTTATAATTTGTAAAATTGTATATTATATTTAAAATAAATCTATTATATAAAACACTATAGATATATAATAATTATAATAATAATAATAATCAAACAAAAAAAATGAAACGCTTGAATAAACAATGTATGATTTATTCGCCCTTTCATTAAATGCGTGGCTCAGTATAACTCCAAGATGTAAGTGCGGTCATCATAATTCAAAGTTGTGCACAATTCAGTATTTACCATTCTTTTACTCGTATCAGGATGATTTTTTTTTTCTCTCTCCTAGTTCTTTCCTTAGAATAATGTTTGTTCTAGTTGGAAAAAAATAATGTATGAATTAGAATACAAACATAACCCATAATTGACCATCACAACCTGCATCATTTTTGCATTAATGTATCCTTTAGTTTGACATATTTCTTTTATGTGTACTCTATAAGGTGTCTTCCTAATAATGAAATATGTAATAATGAAATATGCAATATAAAGAGTTTGTTTTAATGCTGATTTTTCCTTAGTTTACATGGAATATTTTATTGGAAAAGAAATATGCAATACAAAAAGTTTGTTTTAATGCTGATTTTGCATTAGTTTACATTAAATATTTTATTGGAAAAACACTCCAATTTTTGTCAAATGTGTGTATGCTGCATCGATCTTTAGGTGGATATTAAAGACAAATAAAATTTTAAAAATCCAATTTTTTTTAAAGCGTAGAAACTTTAGCGAAACTTACTAATGCTTAACTTTATAACCATAAAATGTTTGGTGACCCCTAAAATTAGCCCATCGGCTAAATATCACCCCTAAATTTTCCTTGATTACAAAACGGGTATTATATGTGCATTGCCCTTATGTCGTACTAGTCTCATAATATCATCGAAATATAGATCTTTTGACTCTTTTTTGTAATATTTGAGTCTTTTTAGTATCATAATTCAATACACATGTGTCACCTTAACATCATATTCACATTGTTATTACCACTTTCATGTTGTATTAGAGACTTTTTTGTCAAAATAATGTCACATATGTATCAACTTCAAAATCATGAAATAGTTATATTGATAATGTATAAATTTATTTAATTTAATTATTTATTTAATTAATATTATTAATTTAATTAATTCTCTTATTATAAGTTTATGTAATCATGAAACAAAAACTATGTATATAAATGCAATACCCCACTAATGGATTTCACAACATGAGAAATATATATATAAGTATATTAACATTTTACCACTCTAATATTCAATTAATTTCACACCATATAAGCAAAACACAATGTAGATATAAATCTAATGATGAAATTTTCAATTAAATTGTAAAATAACCATGTATTTTTTTCATCCTATAAACAAGTTGTACATTCCTACCTGAAGTAAATGTTAACCTTATTAAGGACAAGAGGTGAATTGACATCAAAAGTTGATTATACTATTGTTACTTTCCTTGTCATCTTCACTCATAAAAACATAATAAAAGAATATGATTTTAATAAAATAAAATAAAGATATTACGGTTATATTTTAAAGATGCATTAAAAGATATATAAGTTAAATTATTTTCAATTATCTTTGACTCCAACTCCATTCATCTCCGAACTCCACTCATCTCACTTCTAGATAGGATGGTCAGAGTTCGTGAGAAAGATCTCTAAGGAGATACTTGTGATGTTATCTAATCTACTATTTTTCCTAGCAAAAGAATTGATTCCTCTAGCTCTAATGTTGGAGGTACCATTGCCTTTGGCTCTGCTTGTAGAGGTACCGAGGTCTTTGGTTTCACAGGTGAACTAGCTATCTCATAGCGTATATATATATATATGATGTTATCTCAGCTACTTTTTTACTTGCAAAGGTATTGATGCCACTAGCTCTATTGGTGGAGGTATCGAATGCCTCTAGATATGTTGGTAGAGGCACTGATGCAAAGGTATTGATGCCACTAGCTCTACTGGTGGAGGTATCAAATGCCTCTAGAAATGTTGGTAGAGCCACTGATGCCTTTGGTTCCAAAGGTGTACCAGCTATCCCATCCCATAGCATGTATTGTAATTGAGATGTATATATGGCATGTGTCATGAGGTCGATATTAATTCTCTCTCTCTCTCTCTCTCTCTCTCTCTCTCTCACACACACACACACACAATAATTTTCATATTGATGGTAATGTTGATGATTATGTATATGATGATGGCATGTGTATGTTAGGTCATGTTAGATATGTTTGTTAGGTGTGCCTGATAGATGTGTATGTTAGATACGATTGTTATATGTATATCAAAAGAAAAAATACTTCAATTTTATCTTGTGTATAAACATCATGTATATTAAATTGTGAAAAAACATACTGCATATTTATTTTGAAAAATTGCAAGACATTTTTATTAAAAAAACATCAATGATAACATGCAGTTATTCCCATATTGTTACAATTAATGTAAACAATTTTGAAAACTTATATTGTAAAATAAAACAGAGAAAGATTTGATAGCTAATATCTTAATTATGTTTAAATTAATTAATTTTAAAATTTATTTTAATAATATAATGCATCTCATTTCCCTGAAACAAATATTTGTTTATAAGAATTTATCGTGAACTTCTAAATTGTATTTGCATCAAAATTTTACATGCAATTAGGAAAAAATCATAGTTAATCATGAAAATGGATTGCTATTATTAGAACCTTGAAACATGTTTTAATTATATCATTATTAATAATAATGTCACTTCTATAACAATTAAAAAACACAACAAAATGAAAATAAATGAGGTAAGGTCGACTAAAACAATGATAAACATGATACACATTGACTTATATTTTTCAATATAATCCTTATAAACCATATAAACCTTACATATAAAGTCTATAACCCATAACAATTAATAACTCTTATTTGATCACCATTATATCCCATAATACAACCCATAATTCACATAATACCTATCAAACACTACCCGTATAACCCTAACCCCTAACTGTTATTAACTATAACTAGCATAGATCCATCTTAAACCCATATCTGTCAAGCACCGAGAGGAATCCAATTTCTTGAGGTGTATTTTTTTTAATCTTAAAATCAAGAAATTTGATCCCTTACTTACATGATAGATTTAGATTTAAGTTTTATTTTTATTTTTTTTTTATTTTTTAGGCCAACGTGGATCTTTTAAATTAATTTTCATAATTTTGTATTATATGAGATGACATGTATTTTTTAAATTATTTTTTTATCTTAATTTTTGTTATGTTATGTTATGTTACAGCATCTCCCCCATACTGGGTTGTACTGAACCTCACCCCTCTCGGTGAAATCAGAAGCGCTTAAAACCATTAACCCATACAATCCTTAATGTTAATACTCCCTAATCCTTATCAAACACAATACCTAATTCAAAGCTATCATTTTGAATGCACATAATCTCAAAATGAACTATGTTTTTAAATAACACCTAAAAATGACACATTGGAAAGATGAGAAGTCCACTCAAGAATGATATTTTGTATCTTCTCAACATAACCTAAATCCCTCCTATTAAGTTTTGATCGCAGTGCCTAGCATGACTAGATTAATCAAACTCAACTTCCACTACAAATTCTTGCGTGGCACATCCATCATCATCATCCTCAGTGTGAAAATGAGGCCTATATTCTAACATAGACGGGAACAAATGCACCTGTAAAAATGTGAACAAACGACAGTGTCATATGTATAATAACCTAACCATTAATATATAAAATATAGATGCTATAATTCAAAGGTTTATTATAAAGTTAAAAATGTACAGAAAGATATTATTATCAAGTTGTTGCACTCGATTCCTATGTTTAGAGCATCCTCTTCAACAAGCAGGTAACGAGTAGATGCACTGTATTTCTCTCTTATTTGGTTGGTAACCGAACTATTGAGACAAATCATTGGCATATTTTCTTTTAACTAATCAATATAAGGTATGCTTCTACCATTCAACCGTCTTAATTCTTTTTGATGAATGCTCAATTCCTCCTCTTCTCTTCATAAATGCGGCCCATGACAATGTTTTCTCCACGTTATAAAGAATGAATTTATTGATGGCCCATCAATTTTTGAATCCATTGTTGTATTCATGAAATCAAATTGATATATAGTTTGTATGAGATCAGATATAGATTATGAATCCTACTGTGAATAGTTACTTTGTAGAAATGTGACAAAAGGTAAGTGATTTACACTTTATCATGCATCTTTTTTACTCATTTGGAGTAGCTCCCATTCCCTTTTGTCATCATCCCTTTGGCCATCCCAAATCAATACACCTAGTGTGTGTTCAATTTGCTTAATGTTCTCATTGACATAATATAATTACTGATATACTATGTACCCCTCTACCATGACCCCTTGGGTTTTTCCCTTTTTCGAACAAATTCCTTCAATTTTTTCATGTGCATCTTGAAGAAGAACACCCAACAACATAAGAACACCCCAACTAAATCAACCTCAAAAACTAAGAGAATTAGAATATGAACCTACAAGTCCATGAAACTCGTTGTGAGTTCCTTAATTAAACATACAAACAATCTTAGCTATCTCTTGATGCCACCTTGGATTGCTACCGATATGGATCTTCTTTGATGTAATCTAAAGTACAAATGCATATAATTTATGTATGGAACATTGCATGTCCTCAAGGTAGTGATGATTCACACAACCACACATGAGTAAAGGATAAATACAGTACAAAGTAAGTACATAAATATTTAATTGTGTTTTAACTTGTGGTGTAAAAAGAAAAAATATGTTTTTGACATAGGAACCCTTAGAAGGTTTAGATGGTCATGTATTTTCGACCCCGCCAAATGTTCTTCTACACTTAATTAGTGTCATAAAGTATACTCGTATAAAGAATGAACCTTCACACCCAATATAACCTCCTTTGACAAAGAAAGGTCACATTTCTTCAAAATCCATGGGACAACACTTTGCTTAAAATACCAAGAGGGTCTAGACTCTCGTATATTCTCATGTCTTGGCCCATACTTCTTTTTAGTATTTGAAGAAATATTGTATCTCCTAACAACCAATGTGTCACTTGGTTTTGATTATATGTGCCTCCAAGAAGAAGATGAAATGTTTTTAAATATATGCATGGGATCTAGTAAGTGGACAATCTTAAGATTCTCCCAATATGGGAGCTCATAAAATATTGATTTCCTTTTCATCCCAATGGGAATTTCCTCAACATAGGTGTCAAAGAATTCAAGATCATTGAACATAGATTCCCCTTTTCAATTGAACATTTATACAATTTATTTTTCCTTCTCTCTATCATATTACCTAACACCATGTGAACATGTGTCATAATTGCAGGCCTTTGGGTTCTCTCTAGTTTACCATTGAAAGTAGATGTTGTGCTTCTATCATGGTGGTATTCTAGGAGGGATACTTGGATAAATTGTATACATGTTTTTCGTATATGAATAGACTACCTACCCTTCATAGAAGGTCCACGACATTTACATCCATAATACCCTTTTGTTACATGATGTAACATTTGGACTTTGGTTTTTATTATATGTACCAAATAAAAATATTATGAATATAAACAAATCAATCAACATGTTTACTAGAGTAAAGTCCAAATGTTAGGTAATCATGTGTGGTGTAGGCACATATGCCATACAACGTAAAACTCTTTTCCGTTTCCAGTATGGTCTTGATATATCGTATGCTTTTATCTTTTTCTATAATTCTTTTAATTCATTGGTAAATGGTTGCAAGTAAACATTCATATCCAAGGTGGAAGAATCCATCCTCATCAAATGGTTTGTAGATCACCTATTACCTCGAATCTAGATGACATTGACTATGAATGAATTCAACACATATGATGGCGCTCTAAAGAAGGCACAAAAATTCGAATCAAATACCGACCATTCAAGCAAGACATCTGATCAACGAGTCGAATAAAATATCAAATTGATGCAGTAATCATTATAGCAGATGGAATTAAGACATAATGATTTATGGTTCACCAACTACTCGACAAAAGGCCACACGAAACATTCTTGTTGATACAACAATCACATACCATACTATGTCGATAGAGTATCCTTTCTGGAAGAAAGATGATACCTGTTGGAAGTACCAAGTCAACTCTTTCCTGAAGAAAGGTGATACAACAACTTCAAAGATACCCAGACATTGTACTTCTACGATATTTGTGAATGATTTGAGTTGCATACAACAACTGAATGTCCATATCGTATACTTTTATCTTTTCCTATAATTCTTTTAATTCATTGGTAAGTGGTTGCAAGTAAACATTCATATCCAAGGTAGAAGAATCCATCCTCATCGAATGGTTTGTAGCTCGCCTATTACCTCGAATTTGGATGAAATTGACTATGAATGAATTCAACACATATGATGGCACTCTAAAGAAGGCACAAAAAATCGAATCAAATACCGACCATTCAAGCGGGACATCTGCTCAACGAGTCGAATAAAATATCAAATTGATGCAGTAATCATTATAGCAGATGGAATTAAGACATAACGATTTATGGTTCACCAACTACTCGACAAAAGGACACACGAAACATTATTGTCGATACAACAATCACATACCATACTATGTCAACAGAGTCTCCTTTCTGGAAGAAAGACGATACCTGTTGGAAGTACCAGGTCAACTCTTCCCTGAAGAAAGGTGATACGAAAACTTCAAACATACCTAGACATTGTACTTCTATGATGTATGTGAATGATTTGAGTTGCATACAACAGCTGAATGTCCATATAATGCCAATGAAATTAAATTAAATTCCTGCAGAATCTATCGAAACACCCAAAATAGCACAACTGATTATATAAAAAAACTGAAGATCAAGCATAAACAACATACAGTCTATCAGACAGAGGATGGAGACAAATAATCAAATACAACATGAAGATAACCATAATAATTATCATCGCAACAACAAAGGATACCAAGGCCATGTAGGATATCATGGTCAAGGATGCTTCAATAATAACTGTGGTTGAGGAAGATCAAGATCTTATATTTTCTTTAGTAAAGAACATTTTAGTCTTGAATTTCCTTGGAAAGACATAATAGATCTTGAATTTTATACCAAATGTGGCATAGGAGAGCATTCTCTAGAGGATTTCCCCGTCATGCTTGAAAAAATTCTGAATAAAAATAATATTAATCTCTTATATGGTCTTCATAAGAATGACGTGATTAAACATAAGAATCCAAAAATTGTTACAAGGAAAGGAACAAAAATTGGTCATGATAACACACAAGTAACCAAGTTGCCAATTAAGGAGTGTAATTACCCCCAAATTAATCAGCAAAAATATATATTTAATAATGCCTCAAGATTTTTTTAAGAACTAGCAAATGAAGAGGATACTCAGGATTATTAAAATAAAACATTGAATGAATTGTTCATATTACTTACAAAAGAGGAAGAAGTTGCACGCCTCAGTAATCTTATGTACACCATAAAGGACACTAGCAATGAAAGAATCTCCAAAAAACTATGTAGCCTAAGAAAAAAAGAGAAGACTGGTATTGATCATTTGGTCGATCTAGAAATCGATGGGTATCACATTTCACAAGTCGTTCTCGACTTTGTATCGCAAGAAAAGATTATGACAAGAGGAACATGGAAACAACTTGATGACCTGAGCTAACATAATCATGTATATATCTTAAGCTTGTTGACCAAGATCTCATAGAACCCAATGGCATTTGGAAAGATGTGAATATAGGAGTCATGGGAATTGAAGCACAAGTCGACCTGAAATAATTGGTCCTCAAGATGGAGAAACCTCTTTTCCTTCTTTAGTTGGTTGACTATGGGGAAGGAAAATGAAAGCAATTATTTCACTAGAAAAAGAATGAATAAAACTCAAAGGTGATGGCAAGAAAGTAATTGTTCCAATCTATCCATCAAGAAAAAAGTTATGGGAGGAACCAGATTATCAAGAGGAGATATAACAAGACTCTATTAAATAATGGGAAATAATGAATATTTTATAGAACCAATTGAATATGAAGAAATCCATTTGGGATCCCCCATGTGAGTTGGTCATAATTCCAACATTGACTTATATGACTGGAAGGTAGGAAACTATGAAATGCATGCATGATACTATTGGTCGATTCAAGCCATTCCCCGTAAGGAAACGAAACATTGTTTTGAAATTTCTATAATTCCAAAAATATTCAAGATGAGCACAAGACAATATATGACTCTAGTACCGATGAAACTGGAGCTAACTATTTTTTTCGTCACTGCTTTATAAAGAACAAGAATCTCTAGTAATGCACATTGAACAATTATCTAAAATTTTTGGAGAACAAGGAAGATTGCAAAGTCTAGTAGAATCCTTCACTGGGAAGCGACTAGATGATGAGAGACACATCAGTCGTGAATGCAGACATGGAAAAATTCTTTGAATTATTTTATTGAAATATTTGGAGGGAAAACGTTAACAACATAAGCTCGAATCACAAAATTTGTAGAAGGCATGGACACGTATATCCATATCGACGAATGTAAAAAAGAATGGAGGATATTGGGCTACAAAGATGAGAAAATATGGTGACATTGTTTCCATAGTACATTAGAATATCTTCCTCGAAAGTGGTATAAGATGGAGGAAGCATGTCATGTCCCCATATTTATGGACTTAAAAGTGTTGACCATGCCCAACACCTTAGGGGGGTCAAAGATGCATTAATTAACTCACCTAGGGAATTTTGTCCAAATATTATTTATGAGGCTTATACTTAGTTTAATTTTTATTATTACAAATTAATTATTGTGCAAATAACATGTGGAATTGAGCTTGCCATTTCAAGCATAATTGGCAAGCCAACTTGCCAAGGGAAACTCTATGAAAAAATCAGTCGGAGAGAAAAGGGAAAGTGCCCAAAAGCTATGACAAAAGATTCTAGAACAAAAGTAGGAAATATTAGGAAAATGAGGGCGCAGTTTCCTTTTGGAGACTCAGAAAAGCTGTTAGAACAAAAGCATGAAATTTTTGGCAAAGGAGGGTGTAGTTTCCTTTTGGAGACTCAGAAAAGATGTCAAAACAAAAGTAGGAAAGTTTTGGAAAAGGAGGGCGTAGCTGATAATTCATATGGATGAATTGGACAAGGAAACATCTCCACATGGTCCTACATTCCAATTTGCTTGAGGAGGGCACATATGTGGCTGGGGTTAGGGCTTTTAGGTGGATGACTTTCTCTCACATGTCACCTGTTCCCTTTACTTACTAAGAAAGTCGCCCATATATCTATTAAAGAATAATTAGAGCTCATTTACTCAGTTTGTCTTATTATTGATTCATGTTTATGTGAAGCATTGCTTTAGCTGAGTGTTGTTCCTCGGACATTGGGTGTTGTGCCCCAATTCCTTCCTTCCCCATTATTCTTCCTCTCATTTACTCTCTTTGTAGGTATGGGAGAAGCTGGAGATCATCCCATGAGATCAGATTCGTATCAGTCCTATTGCAGCTATAATTTTCAGAAAATTTGATCTCCAGTGAATCCCAAGCTTCAATTGCACTCTCATCCATTTTCATGTAAGATTTTGGGCCTCCTGCCCACTGTTTTGAGTTCTATGTTGGAGTGGTCAGTCCTTCATTCCCCTTTTGATATTCCCTAGTTGAATATCTCTGTATTACTGTCAACATATTCCAGTTATTTCATATATCACATCTTCTGTTAATGAGCTCCAATCCATGCTTAAATGAGGGTTTTTGGTCAAATAAATGCAATAATGAATGAGTTAAGGCCATGAGGATGTTTATGAGGGATGTAATGTGTTAATATCAGTGGTATTAAGTCTATTTTATTTCAATTATCATATCTGAACCACTTCTTCTATGAAATTCATAATTAATTATGCACCCTAGCTAGATCACTAGTTATAATTAACTAGTTTTACACTTTCTCCAATTTAAAGGGTTACACCCACTCATTTTTTATTCTGCAAGTTGTTATGGGTCATTGAAAGACCCATTTATCCATACATACTTCCATATTATAAATTAGTTGAGGTTGTACAGTGTTTTGGTAGCCTCCATTGCGCATGACTCCTCTAGTCCAAAATTGCCAAAAAATCCCAATTCAATCCTAAACTATCCCAAATTCTCCATAACTTTTCTGAACTATCATAAACCTCATTTTTTGTTCCTTTCCCCAATCCCCTGGTCTAAAGGACTTAATAAGACTTCCTATTTTCACGGTTGGGTGACCCAAAAGCGGGGGATTAAGTTTTTGCATAGCAGACTTTGAAACCTGAATGGTCCCCAGTCTAAATGTATTAGGGAATATGAATTCACTGTTATGAAACTTACTTTGGTTTCTTCCCTCTTCCTGTTTCCATGCGTATGAATTTCTCAGTAAAATATCTCATTTTCCTAGTCTAAAATTTTACTTAGTGTTTGCAAGTGTCATATCAGGAATTTTAATTAAGTTTGAAGAATAATTAGTGATCTGATCTATATATCAAACTTCAGATCATTATAGTGGTATAATAGCACTTTCCTTGGCTCATCCTGTGGAAAGAAGGATCTATGTTGACTAACATTGTAGATCATTACGTCAAGTTGCAGCCATGAGGCTCCTATCAACGATTGAAGAAGACTTCTATGAGTAGTATGAAGAATATTACAGAAGGTATGAATAAGAAGATTATGAAGAGAGCACATGCAGTACCTCATATATATTATGTAGGTATGATGTTTATGATTTCTTTCCCCCATATTATGATGAATCCATTTGGAAGGAATCTATTAGTGTCGATGGTCTAGTGTTCAATGGGAAGAACTCTAAGAAATTTCCCTCGTATTTCATGGAATACTGTGCCTTGAAAGAAGAGATAAGGGAGGTATTATCTTTTTGAGATTTATGTACTTTGGAAATACAAAAGCTATTCAGATATCCCTACTTTGGGGAAAGCATGATAAAGATTGCACACATGGTTGATGAAGTGTTCCAGAAAGTGGAGACTAGTTGTTTATCACTTGGAGAAAAAAGGGAAGATTCATCAAAGCCATCTGCTTTCCCAAGCATTAGGAGAATGTTTGGTTTTTATTCCAATAGAGTGTCCAAAATTTGTGAGTTGAGGACCATTCAAGATGAATAAGCTTCAAGATTCTTGGAGGAGAATAGAAATGAGGTAGAGGCAGAGATCAATGAAGTGGAGTACAAGTCACCGCAAGGTGGTTGCATAGGAAAAGAGAGTAAAGATGAATGCACTTGTAGTTTCCTTGTGGGTGATCTCCAGATCACTTCTCAAGATGTTGGTTCATGTATGGGTGGTGAGAAATATTTTGTATCATATCTAAAAGAGGTACACAAACCATATTTACAATCACCTCCTGAACCACATAATGAAGAATAAAACAAGGCCACACCGCTTAGGTGTGAACCAGAAAATTTGGTGGAGGAGAAGGCCACCAAAGTATCTATACAGAAAGAGGAAGGTGAAGAACATGGATAGTAAAATTTCTAGTTTTTGCAGCATCCATGTACACCTACAACCATCTGATCCATGGGAGGATGGAAAGACTTCACTTGAATATGTGGGCTGTAAGATGAAGGACAATTGTGAGGGAGATAATTTTGCTCCTAGTTTTTTTTCTGTTAGTGAACCCAAAATCAATGAAGAGGAGGTTGATATTTTCAATGAAGATAAGGTATCTCTTGGATCAGATCTGAATTCATCATCTAAACTTCCCAATGAAGTGGAAGACAAGCCCCCCACCATCTGGGTGTGAGCTAGAAAATCTGAAGGAGGAAAATCTGGTGCAAAGGGATGCACACATTTCGGATTTTTGGACTCTCTTGCAGCATGATGAAGTTTCATCCACATCAGAGGAGAGGATTGAAATAAATGAGAATACAAATCCCACTATCACCATTGTGGAGAGCCTATGAGCCATCTAGTCTTGCAGGTGGGAAAGCAGAAAGAAAAATTCTTGAAGAGAAGTGCAAGTTGTTGCAAGGTGTTTGCAATGAAGGAGAAGGTGAAATTTTCCATGATCATAAAGAAAAATATGTTTCAGCCATGAAAGACACAACTGAAATCCTTACTGGTGAGGATTGTGCAAGAAAGTATCAGAGTGTTCATTCACTTGACCCTATCAACAGTGATGTAGAAAAACAATCTGGAGGGATGAGAAACACTCTAAACATGGATGAAGGAGTGCCTACTGATAGGTGCTAAAATTTCACCAAGGAATATACTAAGGGATTTCAATCTCTGTATGTTGGTGACATAGATATTTCACTCGAAGAAAAGGTTCCAAGATCAAATTCCATGTCACCACTAGAGTTCCATGAAGTTGATCTCGGAGAGAGGGAAGAAGAAGAGGTTCATTTGCAAGAACCTCATTTCCTTGCAGGGTTAGTGAAGACGAGTTAGTGAAAAATGAAAGAGGCCCTACACACTCTCCATAGAGCCTCTACATTGATGAAAAATCTCTGTTGGAATTTGGAGGAGAGATATTCCATTGAAGACATGGAGAAGTTTTAGAAGGACATGACAAGCACCAAAGGTAATTCTATGCAGTTGCTTTCTGATAGAGACAGTCTGCTTGAGCTCATGGAGTTATTGTATGGAGCATCCTTCAAGGATGAAGAAGAGATATGCAAGCTCACACAATAATTATTGACCACCCAAGATTCTTTGAAGCGCACTCAAGGTGCACTCCAAGAATCCGAGATGGAGATAGAGAAACTTCATGAGAAGTTGCAAAGATCTCACCTACCCTCCTACAAACCATTCAACCATATTCACAAGGTTGATTGCAGTCTTGAACATATGGAGGAATATCATGAGATGGTGGATCATGATATGCACTTGGTTTTGCATGTGCTTGAGAATTGTACAAACAAGCCTAACCAAAACCAAGCATTTGAGCTTTTCCAGAGAAACTAGAGCTATTTTTTGGAGAGAGTCTCTTCTCCATGGAAGAGATAGATGAGCTCACCTTATTTGGATCAACCATTGAGGAAGAAGAGGTAGCCATAATTTGGGTGGATAATTTTACAAAGATATGATTCACAGTCATACCCATACTTCTATTTCAGCCTCATCAAGTGAGAATGAATTTTCCTTGTTGGTGCAACAGGAAGAGCTGGAGGCTTTCCTAGGTGTTCATGATGCCTTGTTGAATGAACCATCACCATCCCAGTAGACACATAGGCACATATTGCTGTCACTTTATGCCATTCAGCCACATATGGATTGGGTGGAAGATTACATGTCACACATGGAGTCTTCTTTCCGAAAAATGTTTGCACATGATCATTTGAAGGTAGATAAGCAAGAAAACTACCAAGAGAAGTTCTTGAGGAAAATATCTTCCATAAGGTGGTACTTGTGGAGGAAATCCACATAGTTGGATAGATGCTTGCATCCTTTGATGAGTTGCAGAGAGTTGATCCATTGGAAGCGTTCACATGGACCTTTTGGTAGGAGTGTCAATGCCTTCTCAGGTTGGATGAGGGGACGCTTATCTGTATTTCTTGCTTGCATTCTTAGAGAAAATAGTGATACATCATCTTATTGTGAGAAATTTGGGAATATTTAGTTGTGGGAGGATTCCCAAAATTGTCTTGGGACATGGGACTCACACCTATGCCATTGCAACAACATCATTGTGAGATTCAATGTTGATGTCCATTAAACACATAAAGAACTTTATATTGGGTGGGGAAATCTCACAGATTTCCAATTTTTGGTGCAATGGTATGATTTCCACATCATGAATCTCATTTCTCGTGATGATAAATTTTCATGGTGGATACTAATCTTTGTATACTTACAGTTGAGGAAATGGGATCCAGGCATATTTTTGTCTCATAAGTTATGTTGGAAGGAATTCTCACTGAAGGGGGTGCAATGCAAGCAATGGGACCCTGGAATTGCTTATTTTTGGAGAAACTTTACATGATGTCTTGATGGAGCAAGTCAAATTTTTTTGCACATGATTTCATGCTCCATTTCTCCTACACGGTGGACAAATTTGCAGCACTCTGGAGTGCTTCTTCTTGAGGATGAGCAGATTTGGGAGGGGAGGACTGTCATGTCCCCATATTTATGGACATAAAAGTGTTGATTATTCCCAAAACCTTGGGGGAGTCAAAGATGCATTAACCTCACCTAGGGAATTTTGTCCAAATATTATTTATGAGGCTTATACTTACTTTAATTATTATTATTATAAATTAATTATTGTGCAAATAACATGTGGAATTGAGATTTCCATGTCAGGCACAATTGGCAAGCCAACTTTCCAAGGGAGGAGATTAAGAAAGTGGAAACTCTATGACAAAAGCAGTCAGAGAGAAAAGGGAAAGTGCCCAAAATCTATGAAACAAGGTGTCAGAACAAAAGCAAGAATTTTTTGGCAAAGGAGGGCGCAATTTCCTTTTAGAGACTCAGAAAATCTGTCAAAACAAAAGCATGATAGTTTTGGAAAAGTTGGGCGCAATTGCTAAGTCAGATGGATGGCTTGGACATGGAAACATCTACACATGGTCCTACATTCCAATTTGCTCAAGGAAGGCGCATATGTGGCTAGGGTTAGGGATTCTAGGTGGATGACTGTTATAGTTGATTTCACCACTCTAGGTGAATCACACTTTGTATGGCCTTCCCCTGTCCCGCTGCAGACTCCTTAGACCCCTTGGACCATTTTTTGTCCTTTGATGTTTCCTTGATCATCCCTAAAAACATATGAAAAATGATACATGTGACTTTTAAACCTATAAGCACGTATATACATGGGTTTTACCACTAAAACCGTGTACATCGGGATGTGTGCATAATCCAAATCCTTTTGGAGTTTTCCTTGTCATGGATCTGACTCATTTGACTCCTGGCCTTCCCTATGCCTTAAGATCGCTCAGATTCGACCTTTCATTACCCCTTTGAAAAGCTATATAAGGAACCCCTTGGTACATTGAAGGCATAAGAGAGAATTGAGAGCAAAGAAACTATAGTCCATTGTTGCCAGAACTTATGCTTGAGTATGCATCCCTTTGTCCCTTGGAGCACTAGTGTGTTCTTCCCAAGCTTGCCTTTTGCTTGTGAGCTTGCTATCCAGAGATGGAGGATTGAGGTGGTGGAGGCCCAAGTGGGGGATTCAGTTTCTCCGGTTCGCAGACGTGTCGTCAGAGGTTGTATCTTGTAATCTCTGATTGATATTAATAGAAATATCTTTTCCTGTCTAATAATGTGTGTTTGAATGAATATTTTATCCATTGGATTATGTCAAATGCTTGTACATTATTGATTATATATGCTAGAATAGATCTAACACCATGATATATAGAATGCTTGTATTGTTTACTTGTTGTTGAGGAAGTAATCTATCAATTCAAGCTGAAGATTGGAAAGGTCAACGGGGATCTACTTCAACCGTCCGGAATAAGGTATGAGGTCTGATCCTTTAGTGTTAGACATTTAATTTCTATTGCATATTGGAAAGGATTGATTTCTGGAGTCAAGATGTCTGTTGTGGTACCCCAAGCCATAGGAATTTCTCTCCGTAACAGATTTGGCGACTCCATTGGGGATGTTCCTTGTTTTTATTTGGGGGTTTGCGGGCACAATGGGCTTGATATTATTGAATTGCTCTTTGTTTCTCCTTGTTTTTGTGTTGGAATTTATAGTATGTTCATCCATTGACACTCCCCTTTATTGGTTTGACCCTTGGCTTGCTTTTTACCACTTCCTTCTTTGTATACGTGGGTTTTTGGCCAAAAGTCGCGTACATACGTGGAGTTTTGGCCAAAAGTCATGTATACACGCTGGGTTTTGGCCAAAATCAGCGTATACACGCAGTTTTTTGGCCAAAAGTCGCGTATATATGTAGTTGTTCTTTAAACAGTCGCATACATCCTCCCTTTTGGTGAGTTTGATGTTGTGGGAAGTTGTTGGGTGGGTTGTGAGTGTGGTTGGGTCTTCCTTGGGTCTGATGTTGTCTGTTGGATGCTTCTTTTGTGACCAGAGACTGCTTTTTCATTAATTTTTCTTTGAAAGTAGTTTTAGTCATTTATCCTTTTTGTTTTTCCATTAGTGCATTACTCTTTTTTGTCTCGATGTCTTGCTGGGCTTGTCTTTTATACTTGCTACAGAGACTGAGAGTTTTAGATGACTTTTATTGCATTTTTCATTCTTTTATATTGAAAAATACAAAGTAGTTGCACTCTTAGTTGCATCTTAGATATGGATTTGAGGAGGTACTTGCGTTGGATTGCTTGAACGAGAGTTGTGTTTAGGCTTTCATATAGGAAGGATTGCATTGGCATTCGGAAAGTAATATATATTTATGCATCTCACGTAGTAGCATACCCTGTTTTCATGGACACAATGCATTTGCATTCATTGTTAGGTGTGCATTTTACTTCATGTTGCGTCACAACACCATTAGTTGCATGATCATATCCCTTTTTTGAGTAATAAATCCAATTAAAATCAACGCTAAATTAAAATGAATTACACTCTTTTCTTTTCTAGGGTGCACCAACAAGCTTAGGTTTTAGGATCTTGGAATAGTTCATTGTAAGTTAATTCTTCAAGATCACTAAACAACAACATGTATGTGTCTGTCCAGGGGAGTGTGTGAAATCCTTGGTATAACCAGTGTTTCTCACGATCCTCCTCTCAAAAGGGAGTTAAGCACAAGGCAGTGTGAGTGGTTATCGATTGGGATGACCCCTAGTCATAACTGAGTAGCACCGGAGATATTTCCTGGATTGTATTCGTATCTGGGGGCTCTTTTGAGAGTTTCGGGCTTTGTTACCCTGCCCATACGGTCAATCCCGCCTGCGATTGTCCACCTGAGCATTGATTATATTGAGGTGACCTTAGTTGCCTTACCTAGGTTATCACAGGGGGTACTTGCAGAGGTTATTCTGTAGGTGTCCCAGCCAGGTAGAGGTCGGACAGCACAATCGATTTATGCGTTGAAGCTGAGGGCCACTATAATTGGTTATGTACCTCCGCTTGTAGTGTATGGGAGTTTCGAGCCTGTCCTAGGCGAGACATACCTGCTGCATTTGGGAGCTCACATACCCTCCCCTTGGTTTGCTTGTATTTTGGCTGTATATTTTCTTAGGAGTGTGCTCTTTGTGTGCTAGTTGGCCTTTGGGATCCTGGTTACTTGAGTATATTTATGCTCTCTCGAGTTCGGGTCCTTTTATTTTTGGCATGCCTGGTATTCTATCACATGTCCTTAGTCCTAGTACGGACCCTGGTGTAAGACATGGGGGCATCACAACCCCTTACTGTGCTCATAGATTTGGGAATAGTCATATTCCATCCTCTACTCCATGTGTGGAGGATTTTTATTCCCTTCGCTCGGTCTTTACACCAGTGGTCACCCTCACGGGGGTGGTAGTGGATGTGTGAACATTGGGTCTACACCTTAGTTTCCTTTTTATGTCCCATCGTTCATCGTATTGTTTCCTTTGGGTGCAGTTGCCATGATCATTCCTCCCTATTCCCTATATTTTGGATTCTTTATTGACTATTTTTGGTTGTTTTGGACTAATATGGTTGTCATGTAGGGTCCAGTTTTTGTACACTCTCTCTGAGGTTTCGACCCATTTGTGCCTATCATAGGTATTATGTTTGAACTGGCATATAGGTTAGGATTTCATATCCACTTGCACTTATGCATTGTCTTATGACCATTCCATCTTAACCTTAGGTACAAACCCATTCCATGGTATCACAGAACCTTCTTGCTACTGTTATAAGTGGTACTATGTGAATGGTAGAGCTTTCCTATACATGGGTGCCCTAGTTAGCTCCCTTTTGCATTTGGTACCCATGATGTGATTCCTCTCTTAGGTCTGGGAGTCCCTTTTAGTCTTGCCATGTCCTTGAGCAAGAGCTTCATACTCCTCTTGAACTTTATGCTGTCCATTTCCCTGGGACTCCCTCATGTCAAGTTGTGAATGCATTATCATGATCTTTTCCTGCCTTATTGAGCTTTATGCCGGCTTCCTCGACATTGCGCTTCAGCCATATAGCCCGAGCTTGTCTCATGTCTAGCCATGCAGAGCCATTTTTTATATCCTTTGCAGCTTGATTCCCTTTTTATCGAGAGGGGATTCCCCCCCAAGTGTCGATATCCTGCACATGTATCCTTGCATTGAGCATAGGTATGTTCCACTGCTTGGAACTAGTTTGTTTGCCCTTATGACACTCGTCTCCTCCTAGTTTGTAACTATAAATCTATTTTATTCTTTTTTCAAGCCTTTTAAATAACTGAAAAAAGTCCAAAAAAAAATTAAAAAACCAAAAAGCTGAACAAGGAAAGATGTTATCTATGGAAGCTGTCAAGTCGTGTCGCCTTCGAACAGAGCACTATATATCACATCCATTTGTTGGGTTACAGTTTGAATTTAGGAGCTGTACTCATTTATCTGAGTCTATCTCCACCGACTGGTTAAGCTTCCAGTCCCTATGGAGCCTCTGTTGATCCCTCCTATGTCGCAGAGATGTCCCAGTTTGTATATCGAGTTTACACTGCCTTCATTCAGTCACCATACACCATTATGCTCTTGTTCGAAGGAAGTTGAAGCCTGAGTCAACCATTCCTCAGTTATCTTGACTTTGCATGTCAGCCATTCCCGGTACAGTTACTGGTCCATGCACCTTATGATCGAGTCCTTCCACATTATACAGCTTTGCTGAGTACCTCGTGTTGGATGATGGGGGATGCCTTAATGCCCTCCTTCCAACGGATTTCATCCCATCGAATTCAGATCATTTATTCTGGGATTGAAATCTAAAGTCCTTTTGAGTGCCTTGAGACTTGCAGTCATCAGTGGCAGGTTCTCTCACCATCGACAGTTCTTGGGAATACATCAATGTCCCCTGATCGATGGATCCTCTCAAGTGTTCGACCTCAACACATTTATTCACACTTGTTAGTTTGCACTCTAGTACCTTGATTCCCATTTTCATTATCGGTGGGTGATCTCGCGTCTGTTAACGGTATACATTAATGACCGGTAATCAGACGATGGACTACTATGTTCAACCTCGACACCTCTATTCACATAGTAGGACATGTACTCATAGTGGTTTGTGTAGAAGAATTTCCAGATTGGTGGCATCTCTTATATGCTACCTCCTTGATCGTGCCAGCGTTCATGAGATTTCAGCTCTCGTGACTTGATTCCAGTATATGTCAGATATTTCCAGCCACTATGGAGATCTTGATCTGTTATATCTTTAGCCATTATGGAAATCATGGTCCTATGTATATCTTTATCATGGAGATTCTGATCTATGTATATTGTACGTGGCTATGACCACATATGTGATATCATGTATCATGCCTATTCATGGCCATTGTACTCTTATGTATCCGGGACTGCTATATGTATTTGCAGTCATATGCAGAGTTGTATTATTGTACTATGCTGATTGGGTGGTTGGTCTTCCATTTGGGATCCTTCATCACTCCACTTCTGGGATGGACTTATAATGTATCCCGACCATCGTATGACCCCTCTGACCTCACACATTAGGGGGCATCTGTTATAGCTGATTTCACCACTCCAGGTGAATCACACTTTGTATGGCTTTCCCTTGTCCCGCTGCAGACTCCTTAGACCCCATGGACCATTTTTTGTCCTTTGATGTTTCCTTGATCATCCCTAAAAACATATGAAAAATGATACACGCAACTTTTAAACCTATAAGCGCGTATATACGCGGGTTTGACCACTAAAACCGCGTACATAGGGATGTGTGCATAATCCAAATCCTTTTGGAGTTTTCCTTGACATGGATCCGACTCATTTGACTCCTGGCCTTCCCTATGCCTTGAGATCGCTCGGATTTGACCTTTCATTGCCCCTTTGAAAAGCTATATAAGGAACCCCTTGGTACATTGAAGGCATAAGAGAGAATTGAGAGCAAAGAAACTATAGTCCATTGTTGCCAGAACTTATGCTTGAGTCTGCATCCCTTTGTCCCTTGGAGCACTAGTGTGTTCTTCCCAAGCTTGCCTTTTGCTTGTGAGCTTGCTATCCAGAGATGGAGGATTGATGTGGTGGAGGCCCAAGTGGGGGATTCAGTTTCTCCGGTTCGCAGACGTGCCGTCAGAGGTTGTATTTTGTAATCTCTGATTCATATTAATATAAATATCTTTTCCTGTCCAATAATGTGTGTTTGAATGAATATTTTATCCATTGGATTATGTCAAATGCTTGTACATTATTGATTATATATGCTAGAATAGATCTAACACCATGATATATAGAATGCGTGTATTGTTTACTTGTTAAGGAAGTAATCTATCAATTCAAGCTGAAGATTGGAACGCTCAACGGGGATCTACTGCAACCGTCTGGAATAAGGTACGAGGTCTGATCCTTTAGTGTTAGACATTTAATGTCTATTGCATATTGGAAAGGATTGATTTCTGGAGTCAAGCTGTCTGTTGTGGTACCCCAAGCCATAGGAATTTCTCTCCGTAATAGAATGACAGTTGAAGTAGATCCCCGTTGAGCTTTCCAATTTTCAGCTTGAATTGATAGATTACTTCCTCAACAACAAGTAAACAATACAAGCATTCTATATATCATGGTGTTAGATCTATTCTAGCATAAATAATCAATAATGTACAAGCATTTGACATAATCCAATGGATAAAATATTCATTCAAACACACATTATTGGACAGGAAAAGATATTTCTATTAATATGAATCAGAGATTACAAGATACAACCTCTGACGACACGTCTGCGAATCGGAGAAAATGCATTAGAGGAAATTTCAACTCAAAATGGGCCTCCTAAAATGAACTAATAAAATAATAGTTAAAATAATAAAATAATATTTATTAATTTTGGAGGAAGAAAAGAAAAAAACTACTTTTTTGTTTGTATTTTTGACATATCTCCCTGTGTTTTTACTCAAATTTCAATCGGGAGAGCTCGTTGGATGCAGAATTAAATTCTGCATCCAATGAGTACCCACTCGGCATACTTTTGACGGACCCAGCTACCCAAAAAACAAGAAATACCTGAAAAAATGGAATGATGACATCATCATTTTGCTTTTTCAGGTATTTCTTGTTTTTGGGGTAGAGGGGTCCATCAAAAGTATGCTGAGTGGGTACTCGTTGGATGCGGAATTTAATTCCGCATCCAACGAGCTCTCCCAATGGAAATTTGAGTAAAAACATAGGGAGATATGTCAAAAATACAAACAAAAAAAGTAGTTTTTTTTATGATACCTATCCCCAAATTTATATTAAAAAAGTGTTTAAGACCTATACGGTATTTCAAATTTAAAGCAATTTCATTGGCTAACACATGATGACATGGAATTTGAATAAAAGTTAAAAGGCCCATTTTGAGTTGAAATTTCCTCTAATGAATTCCCCACTTGGGCCTCCACCACCTCAATCCTCCATCTCTGGATAGCAAGCTCACAAGCAAAAGGCAAGATTGGGAAGAACACACTAGTGCTCCAAGGGACAAAGGGATGCAGACTCAAGCATAAGTTCCAGCAACAATGGACTATAGTTTTTTTGCTCTCAATTCTCTCTTATGCCTTCAATGTACCAAGGGGTTCCTTATATATCTTTTCAAAGGGGTAATGAAAGGTCGAATCTGAGCGATCTCAAGGCATAGGGAAGGCCAGGAGTCAAATGAGTCGAATCCATGTCAAGGAAAACTCCAAAAGGATTTGGATTATGCACACATCCCGATGTACGTGGTTTTAGTGGTCAAACCCACATATATACGTGCTTATAGGTTTAAAAGTCGCGTGTATCATTTTTCATATGTTTTTAGGGATGATCAAGGAAACATCAAAGGACAAAAAATGGTCCATGGGGTCTGAGGAGTCTGTAGCGGGACAGGGGAAGGCCAGACAAAGTGTGATTCACCTGGAGTGGTGAAATCAGCTATAACAATGACTTGCTCTCACACGTCACATATTGCCTTTACTTGCTAAGCAAGCCACCCAGAGATCTATTAAAGAATATTTATAGATAATTTACTTAGTTTTTCTTATTATTGATTCATTTTTATGTGAATCATTGATTCAGCTAAGTGTTGTGCCTCAAACATTGGGTGATGTGCCCCAATTCCTTCCTTCCCCATTCTTCTTCCTCCCATTCATTTTATTTGCAGGTATTAGAGAAGAGGAATATCATCCCATGAGATCAGATTCATATCAGTCCTATTGCATACATCATGTTTATAAAATTTGAGCTCTAGTAAAGCCCAAGCTTCACCTACGATCTCAACCATTTTTATGTCTGATTTTGGGCCTGCTGCCCACTGTTTTGAGCTCTATGTTGGAGTGGTCAGTTCTCCATTCTCATTTTTATATGCACCAGTTGAAGATATCTGATATATATCTCTGTATTACTTTCAACATACTGTCCAATTAGTTCAGATATCACATCTTTTGTTAATGAGCTCCAATCCATGCTTAAATGAGGGTTTTTGGTCAAATAAATGCAATAATAAATGAGTTAAGGCCATGAGGATGTTTATAAAGGATGTAATGTGTTAATATAATATGTATTAAGAATATTTTATTTCAATTATCAGATATGAACCACTTCTTCTATGAAATTTATGCTTAATTATGCACCCTAGGTAGATCACTAGTTATAAATAACTAGTTTTACAGTTTTTGCAATTAAAAGAGTTCCACCCACTCATTTTCGATTATGAAAGTTGATGTGGGTAACTGAAAGATCCCTTTATCGATGCATGCTTCCATATTTCAAATTATTTCAATTCGTACAATGTTTTGGTAGCCTCCATTGTGCAGGTCTCCTTTAGCCCAAAATTGCCAAAAATTTCCAATTCACTCCTAAAATATCCCAACTTCTCCATAACTGTCTCAAAATATCCCGAAACTCATTTTATGTTGTATAAATTTCATACAACATCATTGTTCCTTCCCAAAGCCCCTAGTTGAAAGGACTAAATAAGTCTTCCTAGTTTCACGGTTGGGTGACCCAGAAGCGAGGGATTATGTTTCTGCATAGCGGACTCTGAAACCTGAATGGTCCTCAATATAAATGTTTTAGGGAAGATGAATTAAATTTTATGAAACTTAATTTGGTTTCTTCCCTCTGTTTGTTTCCATACTTATGAATTTCTCAGCAAAATACCTCATTTTCCTAGTCTAAAAATTTACTGAGTGTTTGCAAGTGTTATATCAGGAATTTTAATTTAATTTGCAGCAATAGTTAGTGATATGATATGCATTAGAATTCATATCACTATAAATAAAGAGGTGGAACTTTTACTTGGAGAAAAATAAAAGAAATATTTACAAGAGACATTTCCTTCCCACCAGCAGAAGACTGCATCAAGGAGGCAATTGAAGAAATTAAGAAATTCATAGAGCCAACAAATACTAACACATTGACCAAAGGACATCAAATTTATTAGAAATGCAATAATATTACGACCAAAGTACCTCATTTTTCAACACGACTAGAACTTGAAAACAATACAACTGTTGGTAAAATATTTCGCTATAAAACATGCCATCTGTCGACAAGAAGATCTATAAAATCCATAATGAATGTTTCCTCATAATATAAATTTGACCTAGAAATATTCATAAAAAGTATTTTCCTCCTACTTTTACCTATCCAAATAAGGATATCAACCAATCAATGAACTGAGGGCACTAGAGAGGATGGATGCACAAATCAAGATCAAATAAGGAGTTTGTAATGAGTCTGTATTGAATCGGTATTGAGTCTATATCAAGCATGTATGGGATCTGTATCGAGTCTGTAATAGGGCTATAAAAGAAGGAACTCAAGTTGTATGAGGGTTAGATTCTTGGTTAGACTCTTAGTAAGACTCTTGATCTAGACTTGAAGTATGCGTTTTTGGTTAATGGCTCTGTATCGCTAAGTGCATTAGAGTAAAGGGGCTGCAATTGAGTGCGTAGACGAGTAGGGAAGGCTGAGTCAATCAAGACCGTGTGAGGATAGCTAGTAGAAGTAGTGTAGAAAGAGAAAAGAGAGAATATTAGAGAGCATGAAAGGGAGGAAGAGCCTATAAAGTTAAAGAAGAATATCTTGAGCAGAGTTTGCAGCTTAGTGCGCATACAAAAGGTGCATCTATTTCCTCATGCCAAATGAAGAGCATGTTGTGGTTTTCACCTGGATGGGTTTCCACATTATATTCAGTGTATATGTGTGAATGCTCAAAGTAGCTTAGATATATGTGTGATCATTGTATTGAATGAATGACTGTATATTTTTTTACAAATGAATAGATGTATGATGCCGCATTGTATTACTAGTTATGATTATGACACATGTTTTTTGTTTATTTACTAAAGTTGCATAAAGAAAGGTTGGGCCGCAATTTAGTTATTGAATCACATTAAAGGTAAGTAATCCACCCCCAGACTTTGTTGGAAGCCTTGGAGCAATGCTAAGGTACTAAAACACCATCCCACACAACTACGGAAGCGTGGTTATGGAAGTTACCCATAAAAGAGAGATATACTGAGTGAGATGGCATTTGTGTCGTAGGTGTCATCACGTGAGATATGCTTTGTTGAGCCGATATCTAGGGATTTTTTGTGATGAGAAGAAGGGTTTGAACCTAGGTTGGATCCTTGGGGAAAAGGGATAGAGAGATATAACAACAATAAAATTCCAACAAATGGTTTGGTTGCTGGGACCCTGAATCGTTGTGGTGAGGGATATGTTGTGGCAACCCACAGAACTGGAGATTCAAGATTGGGTGGAATATAAAGAGTTCAGTTTTGCGTGAAAAGAAAGTGAAGAATATTGGTGGAACCCAACTGAGTGGTTGGGATAATACATCGACATAGACATTCATGAGATTTTGTTTTCTTAGTTTCCCATTGTGTTGCATGAGTGGTTATCTCAGTTAGTGACCAAAGAAACAAATTTTCAGGGTGAAAATCCAAGGGAGTAGAATCCCCAATTAATTGAACAAATGGAAGAAGTAAGCAACCATGCATAGAGGGTTGTGTATTTTTATATAGATAGTATCCTAGAAGGATATATTACTGAGTTCGTTGTTGACACAATAACCTCATACAGTGAGGTAGATACCTATCATATTTAAAGACATGGATAAAAATGTTTTTATGTGAAAAAGGCATTCTACGAATGTAACACCACTATAGAAACAGAGTGGCTATGTCTCAGCAGAACCCTAGAGTGATATGTTCCTAGGAGATAGTAGGACTAAACTAGAGCTAGGATTATTAAGAAGCAAAATAATATTCGGGTCCAGCAAGCGAAGAAAAAATATGTTAGGAAGAGGGAGTTGCAGCATAGATTGAGAGGAAGAAGGCTGTTAGATTGAGTTATACTTAGACGAACGGTCTTGTGATGAAGAAGAGGAATATCAACTGATCTCTGAAGGAGACAAAGAGTGAGAAGAATTGAATGAAGCCCCAGAATGAGAATGTGCTTACAACTCACTTACAACATCGAATAATTTTCCAGAGGAAAGATTGAGAGACTTATCTCCAAGTAACTATGTAAATATGAGTACTAATAACATTGTAAATAGAAGACAAGGAAGTCTGACTAGCCAACAATTTGTTACGATTGTACCAACAACAAATATGATGGCTGGAGCTGATATTAAGTTACCTATATTTAATGGAAACGAGTTGGAATACCCATAACAACATCGGCTCCTCTATGAAGTTGTATGGACTATGGGACAAATCCAGGATGAGAATATAAAGAAAGCACAGATGATCACAACTCTGCAAGGTCGTGCATTGGATTGGTATATAAAATTTTCCATAGTACCAGTAGGATTTGTCTCGAAAACACTCAATGATATTCGAGTGGGTTTGATATATGAATCCAGAAATCCAAAGTTTGAATCACAATGCATCACCAAAATCAAAGAGATTAAGAAGCTACCAACAGAATTTGTTATGGACTTTGACCAAAGATTTAAGACATTGATGGCAAAAGTGAGCTTCCAAATGTCGGATGTACAACACAAGGAATGGTTTATTTCCTCCTTGTTACCACATATTAGAACCTCATTGATGCAACGAAAGATAGTGTCACAGATAGAGGATCTGGAGATAGCAATGAAATTAGAAGCCTCGTTGGTTGGAGATACTAGCTCGGGAATGATAGAAATTCAGTCGCATCTTTCCAACCTTACGGTGTAGATCCAGGACATTAAAATATGAGAGGGAGTTCAAGAAGAACTATGGTGTACACGATGCAGAACAAACAGACACAATAAATACATTTTCTTGATTCTAATGAACTATGTTGCAGCAGGTGCACCGAACCCGTTAAACACCCAAGGAATTCCTTGGTGTAGAATATTGTTACGGAGAGAAATTCCTATGGCTTGGGGTACCACAATAGACAACTTGATTCTAGAAATCAATCCTTTCCTATATGCAAGAGAAACCAAATATCTAACACTAAAGGATCTCGATTCGTACCTTATTCCGGATGGTTGATGTAGATCCCTGTTGAGCTTTCCAACTCCAGCTTGAATTGATAAATTGCTTCCTCAACATTCAATAAACAAGACAAGCGTGCTATATATAATCGTGTTAGACCTACTCTAGCATATATAATCAATAACATATAAGCATTTGAAATCATCCATGGATCAAATATTCATTCAAATACACATTATTGGACAGGAAAAGATATTTCTATTAATATAAAACAGAGATTACAATAGAGATAACCTCTGTCAGCATGTCTGCGAATCAGAGAAACTGAGTCCCCCACTTGGGTCTCTACCACTTCAATCCTCCATCTCTCGATAGCAAGCTCACAAGAAAAAGGAAAGCTTGGGAAGAACACAAAAGTGCTCCAAGGGACAAAGGGATGCAGACTCAAGTATAAGCTCTGGCAACAATGGACTATAGTTCTATTGCTCTCAATTCCTCATCCCTTCAATGTATCCAAAGGGTTCCTTATATAGCTCTTCAATGGGGTAATGAAATGTCAAATCCGAGCGATCTCAAGGCATATGGAAGGCCAGGAGACAAGTGAGTCAGATCCACATCAAGGAAAACTCCAAAAGAACTTGGCCTTTTGCACACATCCCAATGTAAGCGGTTTTAGGGGTCAAACCTACGTATATACGCGAGAAAGGATTTAAAAGTCGCGTATGGCAATTTTTGCATGTTTTTAGGGATGATCTTGGAAACATCAAAAGTACAAAAATGGTCCATGGGGTCCAAGGAGTCTGTAGAGGGATAGGGAAGGCCATAAAAATGTTATTCACCATGTGTGGTAAAATCAGCTGTGACAGATGCCCCCTAATGTGTGAGGTTAGAGGTGTCATACGATGGCCAAAATACATTATAAGTCCATCCCAGAAGTGAAGTGATGAAGAAACCAGTGGAAGAACCAACCATCTGATCAATACAATACAATGATAATGCTCTGCATATAACTGCAAATATATTTAGCAGTCCCAAATACATAAGAGTACAATGGCCATGAATAGGCATGATACAATATAACATATGTGGTCATCACCACGCACAATATAAATAGATCAGAATCTCCATGATGAAGATATACAAAGGTTCATGATCTCCATGAATACTAGAGATATATAATGGATCAAGATATCCATAATGGCTGGAAATGTCTGATGTATATTGGAATCAAGTGACGAGAGTTGAAATCTCATGAACACTGGCACAATCAAGGAGGTAGCATATAAGAGATGCCACCAATCTGAAAGGTATTCTACACAAACCACTAGGAGTACATGTCCTACTATGTGAATAGAGGTGTCGAGGTCAAACATAGTAATCCATCGTCTGATTACCGGTCATTGATGTATACCGTTAACAGACGTGAGATCACCCACCAATAATGAAAATGGGAATCAAGGTACTAGAGTGCAAACTAACAAGTGTGAATAAATGTGTTGAGGTCGAACACTTTAGAGAATTTATCAATTAGGGGACATTGATGTATTCCCAAAAACTGTCGATGGCGAGAGAACCTATCACTGATGACTGCAAGCCTCAAGGAACTCAAACATGACTCTAGATTCCTATCCCAAAATAAATGATCTGAAGTCGATGGGATGAAATTCACTGGACGAAGGGCATTAAGGCATCCCCAATCATCCAACAAGAGGTACTCAACAAAAATGTATAATGTGGAAGGCCTCGATCATAAGGTGCATGAACCAGTAACTATACCGAGAATGGCCGACATGCAAAGTCAAGATAAGTGAGGAATGGCCGACTCAGGTTTCAACTTCCTTCGAACAAGAGCATAAAGGTGAATGGTGACTGAATGTAGGCAGTATAGACTCGATATGAAAAACTGGGACATCTCTACGACACAAGAGGCATCGACAGTGGCTCCATAGGGACTGGAAGCTTAACCAGTCGGTGGAGATAAACTTATATAAACGAGTACAGCTCCTAAAGTCAAACTATTAACCCAACCAAAGGATGTGATATATAGTGCTTTGTTCAAAGGCAACATGACTCGACTGTTGCCAAAGATAACATCTTTTCTTATCTGGATTTTTGGTTTTTTAATTTTTTTTGGACTTTTTCAAATATTTGAAAACCTTGAAAAAGAATAAAATCGCTTTAAAGTTATAGACTAGGACTAGACGAGTGTCAAATGGGCAAACAAACTAGTTACAAGCAGTGGAACATACCTATGCTCAATGCAAGGAAACATGTGTAGGATAGCGACACTCGGGGGAAAGTCCCCTCCTGATAAAAATAGGGAATCAAGCTGCAAAGGATATATAAAATGGCTTTGTGTGGCTAGACATGAGACAAGCTCAGGTTATATGGCTGATACTCAAAGTCAGGGAAGCCGACATAATGCTCAATGAAGCAGGAAAAGCTCATGATAATGTAATTACAACTTGACATAATGGAGTCCTGGGGAAATAGGCCAGCAAAAGATCAAGAGGAGTATGAGGCTCTTGCGAAATGTCATGGCGATACTATACAATGGACTCCCACATCCTAAAAGACAAACTGTCAATATGGGCACCAAATGCAAACAAGGAGCTAACTAAGGTACCCATGTAAGGTCAAGCTCTACCATTCACATCATGTCACTTCTAAAACAACAAGAAGGTTCCGTGACAAGATAGAATGGGTTCGTGCCTAAGGTTATAATGAAACGGTCATAAGGTCATGCAAAATGAAAATGGAGGTGAAACCTAACCTATATGCCAGTTTAAACATCATATCTGAAATCGACATGAACGGGTCAAAACAACGGTCGAAACGGCGCTGAAAAGGGTCTCCTACATTATATATTAGTAAAAAACGGTCCAAAAGGGTAAGAAACGGTCCAAAACTATAGAAAAGGGGGTAAAAATTTTCAAAAATTTGAAAAATTTCTATAAATAGTAAAAAATTCAGAACATTATATAACATTTGAAATTTTTATCCAATTGAGCTCAGAACTTCAAACGCGAATTCCGGGAGATCCAGCCGGCGGAATCCGACACCGTTTTTTCTAGGTAACTTCCCATGCCCTGCTCTTTCATTTACATGTAAAATTTTTCAATTTTCCATGGTCCAATTTGATTTCTAGGCCATTCTAAATTATGCGTCACAGCCCACGCAGAAATCAAGGATTTTTCCGCGTATAGGGCTGGCTATACGCGAAAAAATGCCTCAAAGTTGCGTACATACGTGGATGTTTAGCAAACATTCACGTATGCGGCCGCGTTCAAGTTTTTATAAGACATCTAATGACCCAAACTTGAATTAAATGTGCAGGATGGTTCTAAAATGGAGGGAATGAGAGCATAGGGATGTAGAAGTTAGTACGAGGCGATCTATGAGTTTGTCTTCTCAGGTCATGAACATATCCTAGTCTTCTACATTCAACTTTGAAGGTTGGAACCCACTTTACTCATGGTAAAGTCTTGATCCATCACGAAGCTATCCATCATGTTGTACCATGTCGAACTTAGATATAATTTTCTGTAGTCACTCCCCCTGAAGTGGAGTATCATCTTCCCTCTTCATTCTGTACAGGTGGTTCTATGCTTGATATATACTGGTCAATAGAGTATGCCATGTCATAGTCTGTTCTTTATAAGGAAAATCACAAACCTTGCTTTGTACACTTGTTCTTATAGATCCATGTGGAAGATACTATGTACTTCCCTTTATGTCTCGAAATCATATCATATACATCATTCCTCATGATCAACTGTTATTCTTTGATCATAGCTTCTTTCATAACATTCTTTTCTTCATCTTGAGTTATCTCTTGTACCCATGGTGGTCTTCATCCTTCAGGGTGGATCTACCACTCTCTGAATCTCTTTCTTTCGTCATGGTGTCTCTGACCCTGGGAGCTCCAGATTCATGTTTATTGGAGTGAATCTTGAATTGTCATCACTTGTTCTTCAGAACAAGTCTCATCCTTCTTTTCTTGTAGGAGGTTGTACAAGACCTTTACTACAATTCAAATGCACCAGTTGCATGGTAAGAACTATTTCATAAAACATATGCATAACGACAAATTCTTATGCATCATGCAATTGTTTAGTCAATACAACATTCATCCATATGTCACATAAACTTTCTAGATGCCTTCCATCTCTACCATGACATCATTGAGATTGTGCACTAATCCAATATGTCAGCAAAGAGGTTTGATAAGTAGTAATGGAGAGTTGTATAGCACCATGAGCTACTTACCCATCACATGCATATTAATAGTATACAGTCATTAATGCAAACAATCTATCATGCATAACACATCAACTGAATATAATCAAATGTATAACAAAATAATATCATGAAATGACAATTGAATACTTATCATTTATTTGTTTCGTGGGTAGACTCCATCTTGATCATTCTGCTTTATCATCTTCTTCATTCATGAAATCATCATTTCTTATCCAAATGATAAGATGAGTAAGAGGTTCTTCAAGAATTGAGTTCTTCATATTCCTCATCGCTTGAGGAATCTTCTTTGAATGGCGAGAGCTTGATCTTCAATTGCTCCCATCTTCTTCTTCTCTTCTTATGAGTCGAGCTGAAAGCAATTACTTCCTTCCGGCATACATTCTTTGCATGAATGAATCCCATGATCCTGGGAGGCCATTCAAGGTGGCTATCACCACTTCTGCAATCTTCACTTCTTCTTCTACTGCTTCAAGTTGTTCTGCATTCTGGATCTTCATATTCTTCAACTGTTTTCTCAAAGCCATCTTCTGATTTAAGTTCTTATCTTCAAATAGCTTGATCAAGGAATCAAACATCTTTGGTGTCTTTAGGGAAGACACTTGTGGTACAAGTTGATCCGTGATTGAATCAACAATGATCTTCTTGGCCTTGATCAAGTTCTTCTTGTGTAAGGCTTTGAGCCTCATCTCCATATGGAATTGGCACCTCTCTACTCATGTAGGTGTCCAATTCATTTTCTTCAGAGAGATCAAATACTTCCTTTCTTGGAAGTTGTCAACTTTACCAAGCTTATCATCAAGCTGATGTGATAGATCACTTTGAAATGAGAACCTCAAATTCAAATAGCAAAAGATTAGATCTTACCGATTTGAGGTGTTCGTCCTGCTTCCGGAGCTGGCTGATCTAGGGTTTGTCAGAGAAACCCTAATTTTCAAAACTTGGAATATTTCAGATCTGATTGGATAGAAATATAGATCTGTTCAAATGGAGCTATCCAATGTTCTCATTTTCTGAAAACAGTGGAGGAAAGCTCTCAGAACAGGAAGCCCTAGTTTTCCAATTTCTTCTGCAAAAATGCCTATCACTGGTTCTGTGATATCTCCGAAATTACTACTCTTTTATGTCTGAAAGTTTGCACTGCAGTAACCTCACATGTCCCTGATCCCGTACCACAGGTTTCATTAGAATTTTTTTCACCAATTGGGATTTATGATCCTTTTCCCAAGGTGACCTGTTACAGGACTGTTCAGAACAACGAAGTTGTACAGCATGCCACGTGTCATTGTTTTATCTTCTGGTTCTGAATTTTGGACCACAGAAATTAATGTCCGTTCTATTTCTGGAACATCTTCAGGGATTTAATTTGGACCTCAGTAGCTCATGATATAGCAATGTTCCCCAGGTGTCCTGTTTAGGGATGAATTCTTGAGGAGGCTGGAACCCTAACTTGGAGGGATCATATCGCCTAGAATATAGCGAATATGAGGCTGAATTTTTGACAGAGTGTACATCAGGATTTTATATTTGGCCTTTGAAATTTTCAACTCCTGATCCATCGCCAATATTGGGATATAGCAAATGTACCAAAACGTAGTAGTTTTAGTATTTAGGGTTTTTCTAGCTCGGGGTCAAACTAGGGTTTGACTTTCCCGGAGCTTCACCCAACCAAAAATCTTGATCTAGGTCTCTAAAATTCGATTTTGATGAGGAGAGAAATCCTATGCCAGGATCACTCAAAAATTCCTCTTCAGTAAGAATCCCTAATTTCCCGAACCGAAAACTGAAAATGCTCGGAATCGAATTCCGCTTCAACAGAAAGATGCACCCTCAATGGAGAGTCAGCCTAGCCTTCTTTTGCTGATCGATTGTGGAGAGAGAAACAAAAAGTAAGAAGCCCTAGCTTCTGTAGCTTGTGAAAGTTGTCCTATTCAGGTTAGCTCTGATACCATGTTAAATTTTCATATGGTTAGCTAAGACATCAGTATATCATTTCATTTTTCATAACAAAAGCATATAAACAGGATCACTGAAAGAAACAGTATCACAAGAACAACACAAATTTATCCTGGGAAAACCCTAAAGGGAAAAACCCAGCAAAAGCTTCCTCAATATAGATGCCCCAAAAAGGTAAAAAGGTAAAACCAACAAGGAGATCAAAAACCTGATCCTCCTCCTTCTCTAGCAACTTCTCTCCTCCACAAGTGCGCTACTCAAGTGAGTGTGTGTGTTTTAAATGAGGAGCACTACACCTCTATTTATATTCATCCGTTCACTTAAGTTAACTCATTTGTCATGTAGGCTCTAGTTAATCATGTAGGCTCAAGTTACACATGTAGGCTCAAGTAACCACACTGGGGTGCTAATGACCCACCTTTACAATTAGAGGGGACTGCCTCATGACTCTTATTAGTTCTTCCGATTAGGAGCATCAGGGTACAAAGTAATACAAGTGGTTCTCCCGGTAGGACCATCGGGGACCACAAAGAAATACATATAGAATATTCTTCGAAGTTACAATATTTCAATAGTTTCTTGGGCAGTCATTTCAAAATGTTCATCGATCACTCTGTGTTGAAATACCTAGTGAATAAGCTTGTGTTGGGGTAGAAGATATGCCAGTGGCTACTCCTCTTCCAAGAGTTCGATTTTGAGATAATTGTGAATTCAGGTCGCTTGAATGAAGTACCTGACCATTTGTCATGAATTGAGACAGGTGAAGAACTGACTAACATTGAGGATGGGTTACCGAATGCACAACTTTTCAAGGTTGTAATGGTTGATGACTACTATGAGAAAATAGTTCAGTTTTTGGCAATGAGAACAACACCATAAGGGATCACTACAAATCATAAGAATAATTTGGTTGTTAGAGCCATGGATTTCGAGCTGATTGCTGGAGAAATCTATAAGATGGGACCCTATGACATACTATGACGATGTTTCCTACCGCATGAACATGAAAGGGTCTTGGTGTAAGCACATGCGAGAGTTACAGGTGGACACTACGGAGGTCACACTACTGCTAGGAAGGTACTCTGCACAGTGATTTAGTGGCCAAATCTCAATGGGGATGCGATGGACTATGCAAGGGCTTGCGATGTTTGTCAAAGGATGCATAAGCCATCACGGAGGGATGAGATGCCGCTAGTACCTGAGGTGACATTGCAGCCATTTGATAAATGTACAGTGGATTTTTTGGGACCAATCAATCCACTAGGAAAGAGAACTAGTGCATGGTATATCATTACGGTGATAGATTATCTAGAGAGATGGGCAGAGGCCTCACTAGTTGTAGATTGCACCGCTGTAATGGAAGCAAGATTCATGTTTGATAACATTGTTACTCAATTTGGTTGTCCAAATATATTGATGAGCGATCAAGGGAGTCACTTCATCAATCGCATTGTCACTGCGCTGACAGAGTAGGTTCAAATACAACATAAGAAAAGTACCCCCTATCATCCCCAAGCGAATGGGGCTGTTGAATCGTTCAATAAGGTGTTGGAGCATGCTCTCATAAATATTTGCAACGCAAACCGTGATGACTGGGATTTGAAGATTCTGACAGTCTTATGGGGTTATCGCACTACCTGCTAAATTTTGACAACAAAGACACCATTCAAGTTGGTGTATGGGAGGAAGGAAGTTATGCCAATGGAGTACATTGTTCCGAGTTTACGCATTGCAACAACGATAGGAATGGATGATGAAGGAGCATTGGAAGAATGCTTAGATCAGTTGGTGCAGCTAGAAGAAGACCGCTTTGTCGCAAGGTTTCAGCAGTGCGTTGAGAAGGATCGACAAAAATCCTGGCATGATAGAGATATCAAGAACAAACACTTTTAGCAAGGAGACCTTGTGTTGCTGTATGAAAACAATTTCTCCAAACATCCAGGTAATTTGCAAATGCATTTCCTAGGTCCTTACATGATCAATTTCATTACTAAGGGAGGCCCAGTCCAATTGCAACAACTAGATGGTACGATGCCTGTCGAAGTTAGTGAATGATAACAAGATGAATCCCTATAGGATAGGCTTGGTGCTATGAGATGCTTGAGGCATTACGCAATTTTTTTTTTTTTGCATGAGATGGTAATTAGGAGGATGGCGAACCAGGAGAAAGGGTCGTGTAAGTAGAGGTGTCAAATTTGCAGTTAGGGAACCATGTCGCGATGTTCGCAGGGATGCGATAGATTTACATCGACAGTAAATGCAGTAGTTAAACTAGTTAACCAGTGAAGATCTTGGACAAGACGCACATTAATGATGGATCTGACAGTTAGATTGGGAGGATTGACGGTGGATTTGGGAAATGAATGAAGGATTTGGTCATCACGATTGAGAAATCATTCACACGGTTGATCTCACACTATAACAATCAGTGAATTACTGTTTGAAACCACCATTGTGAAGAATTGAGTTGTAGAGAGTGAATTGCAGAGATTGAATTGTAGAGTTCAATTGTAGAGTTGTGAGTGAGTTATAGGTTGAGTTAGATTAAGTTACAAAGTACTTGGGACTAATGTACTAGGTAGTGCCATAAGAAATTTTGATTGGGAGTGTTGCGGATTCACTAGTCATAAGTGTCTGAATTGAGGAAGAAGTAGCAAGTATGACGATGGGCTCGTCTCCAATCACAAGGAAGAAGAGAGGGGCCAATCGGCCCAAGTCTCTGCAACAAAAGAAGAGAAACACAAGGATTTCAATGAGAGCAGATATAGAGGTAGCTGAGGCCTCCTTATTGAGGGAAGGGGTGATTGCAGTGGACATCCTTGGGTTTGTTCCCCTGCACAAACCTGGTGCCAAGGAATGAAATCCCACGAAGAATCAGAGATACCCCATGAAGATGCCTACGATTTCGAAAGGAATGAAGTGCACATTTGAGATCGTTCCTTGTTTAGTCAAGACGAAGTATGATGACCAAGATCTGCTCACCTTCACTAAATGTACTGCAGAACCATTTGAGGAAACGATGGGACTAGAGGAAGATCCCACGGTGTGCACTCCGCATGAGTGGGCATTAGGATTGGAAAATTCGAGGATTTTAGGCCTGATTCACATGCCCCATTTTGGGCAACTAATGGAGGCAAATGAATGTGTTAAGCAACTGTTGGAATGCTTCCATGGAGGATAGTTGTGGTTGGACCGGTCGGTGCTAGTCACCATATATTTGATTTCATAGATCACGGGGTCTCCCAAGCAGGGACTTGACCCATCGCATTACTTCCACAACAAAGACAATGATAAGCGATTATCTGCCAAGCTCAAGATGAAGTATGACCTGGAGCGCGACGGGCACGCATATGTGGTGGACAACATCAATGAGCAAGCTATGCATATTGTAGCTAGGATTCTTGCCAGTAAGGTAGTGTGGAAGACCCGGTCGAACTAGTGCACCTCAGGAGTAGTTTCCTACACTGATTAGTGTGTTGCAGGAGTGCAAATGAACTAGTCTCTTTTTCTGTTGAACCAGTTGACGAAGGATGCTGTGATTGTGTAAGCAGGAAAACGTGCATTCATGTATAGCTGGTTTCTCATATTCATTGCATTAGTTGCATGGATGGAGCTAGAGGACTACAAATGGATGGATGTCATAGTCACCCAAGTCTATAAGGGCGCAAGGTACCAGAACCTATGGCACCTGAGCCAAGAAGACAAGCTGAAGGACTGGGCCATATAGTTTTGGTTGTATTGGAATGCCTTGCAGGCAGTAGCCATGAAGGTTCTACAACTCAAAGAGGAGGTAGTGGCGAAGTATTGGTGAGTCGTTCGATTTTCTATTGGCCCGCATCCTATCCACGTGCAAGCATAGAAGGACCCTTAGACACAATGTTTAGTGACACAATACAAGCTAGCAGAGGAGGATTTGGAAGCCATAATGGCTGAGTGGTTGGCAGAATGGAAAGCACTGGTGAGTCCAAAAGAAGTATCAAATGACGAGGAGGTCCTCCAATAGATGCACCCACAGAGTCAGCGCCGGTGCATGATAGTGACCGGGAGTCACGAGAGGAATCATTGAGGACCCCAAAGGATTCAAAGGAAAAAAAACTATATGAGGAGACCAGAATGAAGAGAAGGCATGAACAAGGAGAATCCAAAGGCACAACGCCAATGGAGGATTCACGGGTCGACCGCATTATTGTGGCTATCACAACAACAACTACTACTAGCAAAGTGTAGTTTAAGAAACATACTACTAAAGGCTTCGGAGAGGTAAACACTCGACTAAGTTCTTTAGTTGATGCAATTTTGCAAAGGGTTCCCAAGGCAAACATTTTGTGGAAGGAAGGATATTTAAGCACAAGGAAGTGGACCTAGAATGTACAGATTCTGCCGCACATGATTGAGACAAACAATGAGGATATCAATGCCTCATTCTAGTAGCTTCAGGAGCTCTCATTAGATATCAATGAAATGTCAAGTCAGATATTGGTTCAATTGCAAAGGGTCAAGATTTGGTCGACCGAGAATAGATCTTCGACAATCACCTTTTGAGGTCACAAGAGTGGGAGGAAGTAGAAAAAACCGAGATTGTGGAGTTGAAGAAGGCACATGATTGGCTCATTGTCGAAAAGGCACAACTATGGGATGATAGGTATAAGTTGTAAAAAGTAGTTTATGATGCTTATCAAGAAGTCTCAGTTATGGAGGAGGATCTGGATGCGCCAACCAAAGTGCAGAATTTAGGACAGATCATTGCATGCTTCAATAAAGATGTCACGGATTTGCAGGTACTATTGAACCCAAAGTACGTCGCCATAGGTAGTTGACACATGCAAAAGCACCATTGAATATGTAGTGACGCAACTTAATGACCAGGAAAAAGAAGCTAAGGCCATTACAGATGTCACCACACAATTTTGGGGAAGCATGGTCCAAGACGAGCAGTTGGAGCAACTAAACACGCAACCGCGGGAAGCTGCACGCTAGTTAGCTACACTAGGGACATCGCTTTGGGAAATGAATATGATACTACAGGTGACTAAAGCGACGGAGTTGAAGGCTTTGCAACAGTGCGTCACCAAGGAAAGGGAACGACAAGAGTGTCAAAAAAGGTAGCTAGAATAATTCTAGGATATCATCAAGAAACTGGCTCTTAAGGAAGTGAATGCACTTCAGATAGTGTAGGACAGTTGGAAGGAAGTCATCACCAAGATCATAAATAATCCATCAAAGCAGGATGTTTTGGATTACACAGACATTAGCAACAGGGTGAACATTCAGGTGGAAGAAGTAAAGCAGTGATACAAGGATTTCAAAAGCAAGACGACAGAGTACACTGCTTCCAGTTGACATGTCTCAAGGGCAAGCCACAATATTGTGTTGGGGGCCTGTTCGCATGCAATTTTGGAGATAGTTAGTTGTGTTGCACCAAGGATAATGTGCAAGGTCAAAGTTGATGTACAAGGCAAAAGATGGCATGTAAGGAATCTCGATCGTATTTTGTATATTTTGGTCATTATTTTGTAGATTTTGGTTGTTATTTTGTAGATTTATGTCCAAGTAGTTAGGAAGTTGATCTAAGTGGATCACATTGTAAATGGTGCAAGACTATAACTAGATCTAGGATTGTAATGTAAAAGACTATTTGGGGATCAACTTAGTGGAGAACTTTTTATCTTTTTGGAGAGATAATCTTTGTGAGAACTTTTGTGTACTTAGAGAGTGCATCTATGATCTGTCTTTGATGTGAGATCTGAATTGTGGAGTTGTTTTGAGAACCTGCAGTTTTGATGCGAAGTTAATATGGCATGACAAATATTTTATGGAAACAATGTGTCTTTTGCATCTTCTTATTTCCTTGCTTTTTGCGATGTGATATGAATGGATGAATACTGCAATATGTTGTTTCTTTCTGAATGGTGTGATGCTTTCATGTTATGAATAATGTTAGGTAGATAGATATGTTTATGCATCAATTCTCCTACTGCGATCTGAATATGTTGATGTGATCTGATGAATAATGATATGAATTTACGATCAACGAACCAATGCCTGGATCTGTGAAGTAATGATGAGATAATTGAACAATAGATGTGAAAAACCTCCTTCTTATTGCGGAAATGTGGTTCTGACAGTTCTCCCTTGAATAGATCGGGTGAGACCTCATCTGCTTTGCAGGTGTTGCTGGATAGGGTAAAACCTGTCTAGGCCGGTGCTTAGGGAGATCGTTGGGTTAAGGGTGTCGACAGAGAGTGAACAACTGTCGACGGATCTATGTCAACAGAGATAAATATACCTGAGTTATAAGGTATACATACAGTGGAGGTAGTTTCTATAACCACTAACTAGTTTTTAAAACCACTCAAGATTAAGAAAGTAAACATTGGGTCGGTTGAAAACCCGAAGTTTGCTAATATTGGAGATTACTGGGATGAAGAGATTGTGGGAAATATCAGTGACTTATTACATGAATTTTAGGATCTATTCCCTACAAAGTTTTTTGAAATGAACGGCATAGTCAGGGACCTAGGTGCAATGAAGACACCCTTGAGGCCTGATGCAAAACCATTCAAACATTGACCATACATATTAAACCTGTGGTATATAGAGAAGGTTAAGGATGAACTCGATCAAATGCTAGAAGCAGGTGTAATAGAACTAGTTGAAGAATCATAATGGATTAGCCTGATTGTCGTACAAGACAAGAAATATTCAGGGGAAGTGAGAATTTTTGTCGATCTCAAAAAATTAAATGATGCCTGCTCGCATGATTTATTTCTAACCCCATTCATAGATGAAGTATTGGATAATGTTGGAGGATAAGAAATGTATTCATTTACAGATGGATTCTTGGGTTACCATCCTATAAGAATTGCAAAAGAGGATTGATACAAGACTACCTTTGCAACGGAGTGGGGATGCTACAAATACATGGCAATTCCCTTTGGACTCAAGAATGCACCTGCATTATTTTCTAGAATTGTAGTTGTTGCATTTAAAGATTTTATACAAAAATTTATTGAAGCCTAATTTGATGATTGGACAGTATTTGGTCTTATAAAAGATCACATAGAAATTCTTATAATGATGTTGGAACGATGTCGCCAGTACCAAATTGCCCCCAATTTGAGAAAGTGTATTTTTTGCACCTTTTGGGGCTCTGTTAGGCCACGTGGTCTGTCGTGACAGAATTTTGGTTGACCCAACAAAAATCACCATCATCCATGACTTACCACTAGGGTATTTTTTAAGGATTCTAATACTATACTTAAGTATAGTATTATAGGCGATTGTTTTGTATTGAAAAAATCATATGTATAAGTAGGTAGATGAATATTAAATATGAAAAATATAGTTTATTATCAAAACTTGTATTTTTTGGCTAATACTATGATAGAAAAACATATTTTATACAAATATAGGTGACATTAGAGAGTAAAAAAGAGAAAATAGCGTATCAATTTTTGAAAAAGGGCCCAAAAAATAGCTAATTGGCTAAATTTCGCCGCTAAAGTTTTCCCTTCTTATCACCACCTACCACAGTTAAACAGTTAAAAGAAACACTAGGACATAAGGGATACTACAGAAAGTTTATCAAAGGATATGCATAAGTGACTTCCTCGATGGAGATATTGTTGAAAAAAGACACTAAATTTTAGTGGATAGATGAATGCCAAGAAAGTATGGATAAGATGAAAATCAAGATGGTTGTTGCACCCATACTTGTATTGCCAGATTGGAAGAAAGAATTCCACGTTCATGTTGATGCATCCTCTATTGCACTTGGAGTGATACTAATGCAACCAAGAAAAGGAGAGCTTGATCACCCCATTGCTTTTGCTAGTAGGAAGCTATCAACTGTAGAGAAGAATTACACTACAAAAGAGAGGGAAGGACTTGTGATGGTTTACGCACTGCAAAAATTTAGACATTACTTGCTAGGAGGACACTTCAAAATGTACACTGGTCATTCAGAACTAAAATATTTGGTCAATAATCCAGTGTTGAGGGGGGGAGATCGTCGGTGGCTTCTCCTCTTCCAGGAGTTTTACTTTGAGATAATTGTCAAACCAAGTGGATTAAACTTGGGACCAGACAACCTATCAAGAATTGAGAGTGGAGAAGAACCTACTAGTCTCGAAGATAATTGATAATTTTTCTGATGCACAATTGTTTGTGATAACTTCCTTTGATGATCAATATGAAGATATCATACAGTTCCTGACTACGGGTTTTGCACCAACTAATTTTACAACAGCACAGAAGAAACCATTAGTAACACAAGCTGTAGATTTCCAATTGATTGCAGGCCACTTGTATAAATTGGGCCTTGACGAGATAATTTGATGTTGTGTTTTAGAACATGAGCGACCTATGATTCTAAGTGAAGCACATGTTGGTATTGCAGGAGGACTATATGCAGGAAAGGCGACCGTACGCAAGATATTACAACTAGGGTTATGGTGTCCTACAATGCATGCAAACAAAAAGCTGAAGAGCTGGGCCCTCAACTCGGAATCCTAGTCCTGTTACAGGAGATCGACTACCATTTGAAGATTCATCAACTTGTAGCTTTGTGCGTACAATACGTTCATGAGCAACATCTCCTCTTATACAATAAATATAACCGGTCTCTAGTCCTATAAAGATCATTAATATTGGAGGTGCTTCTTCAAACACTAGAAATGATGTAATCTTTGCTTCAGGGAATTGGTTGGTAAAAATTCGCAATATTTGGATGCAAGTAGGGCCTGTGGTACTTGATCCCTCTAATTTCACTTTATCCAGGTCAAAGACCTTGAGACACATTGCTAAAATTTGAGGTGATGTTGTTTCATCTTCTCCTATAGTTACCAATATATTTCATTGCTTGAGCTGTTGAATGAATCGGACACTGCTGCTATGAGCTTGAAAATTGTAATTGAGCTTTAAACCCTGATCCAGCACGTGCACCATCCCATATTCTGATCCGAAAACCATGTGGCCTTAGCCGCTGGAGTAGTACACCACCTTCTCTTCCAGTTCTTCTGCAACAGATGTCCCGGGGACCTTCTCTTCAAAGAATTGAAACTTCCTCCACTGATACATGTTTAATGGCTCGTTCAAACCCCAAAATCCTCTCTACGATCAAACCCTTGCTATGACTAGCAAGAGCTGTAGGATATTTTATTCCAATCCTGGGCTTTGTTACATCTCTAAGAAAACCATATTTCCTCACAGAAAATCAAATCTTATCCCATTCTTCATGACCCTGAACTTCACAATGACTTCATAAATATTCATGCATTTCTTTCTTAAATTCCTGACGTGTATCATTAACTAGAATTTGACCATTTTCCATCATGTCACCTGCATGTGGGTGCCCTTCATGGAGTTTCATAACTCTCTCCATTGGAATTCCTTCCATTTTCAACAAATTAGTCGTGGATTTGCTTCACATTCACCGTGTATTGGTCTGAATCCCATGACGAAAAGGAAAATGTATGCAACAGATTTATCCATAAGCCACATGGCAATTCCAATACATGGAAGCATCAACAAACTTGTTACTACACTGATCAGAAGTGATGCCGAGTCCGACTCTATGCCCATATTATCCAGAAGGACCTCTACACCTCCCTCTTCAAGAATTTGAGGTATATAATATAGAACTCCATTTATACCAGCAAACTACTCAAGAATTTGGATTCCTATTCCTACAATCAAAGCACGCCTAACCCCTCCTTCAAAGAGATCAGTCCAATTAGGACCTTTGATGGCCGTTTCAGAAGGATGTACCATGGCAGGTCCTGCTAAATGTTCTTGCAACAACTCTTTGCCATACAGTGCCGGTTGAATAACTAAGGTTGCTGCTTGGATCGGTTCCATCTCACCTGGAGCATTTACACTTGGTAGTGACATCATAGAAGCCCGGTGAGATTGGATGCCACTTTCTTGATGTAGATACATTCTTTTGAAACTTCCCTCCTTAGGTCTTGCTTCTCCTCCCTCTGGTCCTGTCCAGTGCCAAGCCAACTCTAAATAGGATGTTTGAAATAGAGTTTTGTATAGAGTCTGCACATGAGAGCACTTCTTGGTCCCACCTCCCACTGGCGTTTCTAGAAAGTAGAGGACTGTTGAGATTTTCATCAAGATCACCTGCAGCATCATCTGAACTATAACCCTCACCTGCATTACCTCTTTGAACACTTTCTACGTCCCACTGATCATTCTTTCCATCATCTTGATGTTCTGATAGCTTTGTAATAGATAGGAAACCTTCAACGTCTAGGAGCTCCCACAAATGTAAAAGGAACCATCTATCAATATAGCATAACTCATGAATCTCTTCTGTGTTCATACCTCTTTTCATGGTTGTATAAAGTGCATATATTCGATTTGGACCAGGAATTCTTAAGCCATATTTTGAATTCCTTCATCTGTAGCTGAAACATAGATGAAACCATTCTGTGTGCTGCTAGAAATTTATAAATTTTGTTGGAGCAAATCTAATGACAACACCTAGTATGGAGATATACTTATCTATCTCCAGACTTTGAAGTACCGTGCAACCTTCTCACAGGAATAGCAGCGTAAACTTCGCGTACATGCCAATAACTACCTCATTATTGGAGATACTTTATATCATAGGCGAGTAGATTCCATTTTGCGTTGATGTCTTAACCACGAATAAGCAGATACTGTACTAAATGATGCCCATAGTGGAGTGTGTGGGGGTCATTTATCTGGCTTAGCAACGGCCCAAAATATCTTACGTGCCAGTTATTTCTGGCCCATGATCTTTAAATATTGTGTGGAAGTCATGAAGCACTGTCATCCTTGTCAGCTTTTCACCAGAAAGATGCGGTCACATCCTGCTCCGTTATTTCCTGTCATCTCAGTGGGCTCCTTTACGAAGTGGGGGATATATTACATGACGTGCAACCCAATATCAACTGGGGTGTAGAAACATATCATTGTCACTGTAGATTATTTCAGGAAGTGGGCAGAGGCAATGCCCACCTTTGAAGATGACGGGGAAACTGCATCTTTTTTAGTTTTCAACCAAATTATCGCATGATTTGGTATCCCTAAAGAGATTGTCACTGGCCATGGCAATCATTTCCAAAATAGTATGATGGTTGATTTGACCACTACTCTAGGGTTTAGACAAGAACATTCATCTTCGTTTTATCCTCAAGCAAACGGTCAAGTCGAGGCTGTAAATAAAACTTTGAAGACTATTCTCAAACATACTATTAATGCAGCCCGTTCCAAATGACACAACATGATGTATACTACACATTGGGCATATCGGACCAATGTAAAAACTGCTACAGGGTTTTCTCCTTTCCAACTCGTTCATGGAATGGAAGCAGTTACCCCGGTCGAATGTGAAATCCCGTCCTTAAAGATTTCTATTCATGTGTTACCTGATACGACTGAGCTGGAAGAACATTTATTACATTTAGAACATCTAGATGAGCAGCGTAGAGATGCGCTAATAGCAAATGAAGCTCATGAAAATAGGGTAAAAATCCAATACGATAAATCGGTCAAACCCCATATTTTTTTTGAAGGGGAACTTGTCTTGCTCTGGGATCAAGACAAAGAACCCCTACGGGCAGGAAATTTTAGGTCCATGTGGTTAGGACCTTATGTCATGTCAAAGGTGTTGAATAAGGGTGCATATGAATTGACATATTTCGAAGGGAATAAGCTGCCTGAGCCTAAAAATGGGCTCTACTTGAAAAAGTACTACGCTTAGGCTTAACACTTTTTCTTGTATTTTATTGTATGTATTTTTATGTACAATAGTTCATCGGTTTGTGTTTTTTATACCATTTACTGGTTGTTATAGATGTCTTCTGAGTGGTTCATAGGTTTCGTTGATGGCACCGGTCACCACACTTGTAATTTGGCTTCAGCCGCATGGGTCATTTACTCACCCTTAGGACAACTAGTCACCTCTGGAGGCACTTGCTTAGGTCCTGCTACCAATAATGTGGCTAAATACAGGGCTATTATTGAGCTTTTATGGGATGCTTTGTCACGTGGTATCACTCAGCTAGAAGTCCGAGTTGACTCTCAGCTGGTGGTTTCCCAGCTTAGTTGAGCTTATCAGGTGCAGAACCCTATTTTACTATGTCAGTTTATGCAAGTTAGGTTATTGGAAATAAATTTTGAGTTTATTATATTTAATCATATTCCAAGAAATCAAAATTCATTAACTAATGCATATACTAATTATATATTGGATTGGCACTTAACACATTTTGCATAAAAATATATACAGCAGACACATAACAAAACACTTGTAAATAAACCAGCAATATATATATATATGTGTGTGTGTGTGTGTGTGTGTGTGTGTGTGAATATCTATCCATATAGATAGGTCGAGTTTCTGATCCTCGGATCCAGTCATAACTGTATAATATACAAAAAATATACAAAATATGGATAAAAGTCCATAAAATGCTCCTAAGTCTAAGCTTGACCACCTTGGTCCCCCCGATCACCCTGCTCTCGGGCTTCTTCAGCCTATTCGGATTCAACAGCCTCAATGACATCAATATACACAAGTACTACTCTCGCTACCTACCTCATAAGGCATATCCAGACAGGTGGTATACCAACCACTAGCTCCTTCATGACGGCAGGGATATGATCAATGTGTAAGGTAGGTACTCTCTAGGTAAGCCTGGCTAGCTTTCCCTCAAGAACCCTAATCAAACCCTGGTCCTCTCCCAACACATGACACACATACATGCATGGATGCCCAGCAGGGTGGATTGGTCCAATATCTGAATTTTGACATTTTAAAAGGATTAAAAACTCTTATACATATGTATAGATATTTATAATTAAAATTCATAAAAATTTGAAAATTTGAAAACAAAAATACCTCACTCTCCCCATGCTCCTACAGGAGGGAGGACAAGGTCAGTATCACCTTGGAAATCTAACCCAGCATATGGAAACTACTCCAAGGCTAGTAATTGTCACTCCCACCAAAAGTAGAAGTCGTCGTCGTATACACTCTAGACCGATGCACCACCTCCCTGGCGGAGGAAGGTCTCTCCCCACCTACTCAGTCTAGGATGATAGGGAGAAGGAACTGGAAATGGTATTGCAGAACTCAAATCGAGCACCCTCTCAAAGAAAAAGGATACCAATATGCTGGAATAACCAAAAAAAATTCGCCTGCCTCTTTTGCAGTCGGAGAGCTGCTTCCTCATTATCGGGATTACTCCCGAACACCAGTCATATAAAGCTCCATGTATACAGTCCACTGCAAGTCTCATTTGATTCTGAGTTGCAAGGTGAAGTGATGATGACCGTGCAACCCTCACTATAGTGCTCACCAATACCTGTAAAGGAAAGTTGTGAATATGAACAATAGGGATGCAACTACCCCTCTTTTGAGTGCCAGGCTTGCAGTATATATCTATGTAGTTATGTACACTTAGAAGGTCACCGCCTCTGTCAATGCCTTCCAAGTCCACCGGAGCTCCCCGTCGTGATAAACCAAAAATAAAATAGACATCTTCCGAAGTAACCTCTAGAAACTCACCTTGAAGGTCAAACATACCAAGATCGTGATCCTAATAGTCTATCAAAAACTCTAATAGGCGGACATTTGACCGCATAGGTGAGGTACGAAATAATTTCAATAACCCACTTTGCTGTAAAACATTTACCGTGGGGGCATCTTGTAAAGCTTCTTGGTCCATGTATTCATGTTCCCTCTCCCTCCACTCAAGCACCATATTTAAATCTAATAAACAAGCCATTTTAAACCATTAGATTCATATAAAAAATTGAGTTTCTGATTGTACACAATATTTTTCTACCTCAACCAATGGTATGGTGGACTCGTTAGTTTCCACGCGTCCTTTTTGAGTAAAACTGAGTTGGTCTACAGTAACCAACTTCCCTTCGTGTGGAAACACTACCACCCAAAAAACGACCAATGCAATAGCTGACATGGCGTAAGTCGAACTTCTCCCCAAGAGCAAGTTATAATCCAAAGGTGCATCAATCACCTCTACCTCAAAAGACACCACTTTCCCTACCAACTTAATTTTGAAAGCCGATAGGATAGCATGTGGATGAAATGACCTTCCGTCAAAAGCAGTAAGTAGGGTGTTTGATGGAACCAGCTCTGGAGATCCAAGAGCTTTCAAACAAGACATGGACATGACACATGTAGAAGCACCCTCATCGACAATTGCCCTTCCAATGGTATTCCAGCCATGGATGACATCTATCGATAAGGCTACATGATATGGCAGACGAATTTTGACATCAGACAAATTAAATTTCGCCATGAGACTCAATGAGTCCATACTGCCTAAGGCTGCTAAGAGTGCATCCCGCTGGGTAGGACAACTCTGTAACACCTCTAAAGCTGACATTGCACAAGGAGTCTGGGCTAAGTCTTCAACTACAGAGTAGTTTGTTGCAGCCCTAGCATTAGGATTGTGCAAGGTTTTCTTAAAGACAACTTTCGGTATCTTTGGCATAATATCGGCAGACTTCTCAATCGTGAGAGGGTTAGAAGTTTCACCTATCGACTTACCCTTCTCCGAGGTCTCTTTTTCATAGTTCTTGTTCCTGGTCTGTAGTAAAGTCTCAGATCGAACCATGTTGATATAATTGGGGTCAGGAGCATTTTGGGTGCCCCCTGCTGCATTTGAAGCTGAAGCAAAATTATGTCCTTGGGGAAAAGGATCCTTCAGGACAGCTGGCTGTTGGCCTTTTAACAGCTTCTGAGCTTGTTCCATAAGGGGACATAGATGGGTCAGGTGATCTTCATGGCACAACTTACATGGAAATTTTACCTTCTTCTTTTCTTTTTTCCCCCATCAGCATTGTTTGTGGGTTTTTTCTTGTTTTGGTTTGCCTCACCCTTTTTTCCTTTCTTCTTTTTCCCATCGGGCTACTGACTACCCTTCTGATAGGTTTGTGCAAAAACATTTGCATTTTGGGGTGAGGGGGCAGCCTTTGTTGCCTCCACCATAGAATGTTTGACAGAAAACTGATGGAGTTGTTTAGCCAAAGATTCTACAGTGGGAGAATTCATAGAACCAACCACACCATCGGCATGGGTTCCAGGCTTGGGTTTCTCTACATTGTGCGTTGGCCTCGATGCCTTAGGGATAATCTCATATAAAATCCCAGATTGAGAATATATTTGTTGGGCCCAGAAATGGCCCTTTTTGACCATCCTTAATTACCTCTTTTTTTCCTATCCTACCCCATTGAGCATGCCAAATAAATGTTTTACCCTCACTCTACTCTTCAATACACCAAGGTATGATTGGTTATTGTTTTATTTTATTAATACTTATGATTGTGATAATTAAGGCTTCATATCTCTCAATATGCTAACATATGATGGTTTATAAAGGTATTTTGAGATATATAGACTGCAGGAAGATCGGGCTGAACATGCTACAAAAAGGATGGGCATTCATCACTCAAGCTGATCACCATCCATCCTACCATTGCCCAAGGAATGCGGTCCCAGTGTATTATCCCAGGCAAAGCTGTACAAAGATAGCTGTAATAGAATGTGTCAGATTTGGAGGTCAACAGTGCGCTACTGCTCGTGTATAGCTGTGATCTAAAGATATCATTACTCATGGGTCGATTAACAGTTTCCCTATATTCCTATCTTTCATCCTACCACGTTTGTAATAGCTGTTGTCATTTACGGCACCTGAAGATTAGAGATCTTCATGGCTGCCCCATAATAGGGATAGGATGTTATGATTTACATTGTATAAATATGGAGAATTGTTTGAACCAGGGGTTGTTGAACATATAATCAATTCATTTTATTAGCTGTAACGAGGAATTGTGTAATTGATCTGCCTTTTTAATATAAGGAGTTACTTCAGATCTAAGGGTTTTAATGTGTGTTCATCCAGCATCTCTGTGTGAAGGCTGGGCCTGCCTTCTACAGGGATTGCTGAGTTAAATTAGGCATTTCAATTATTTTGTTGTGTGATGTTATGTTAATTTTATTTCTTCGTAGGAAGCTGTAACAAGTTGTGGATTTACAGTGTGTTGTTGATTGCATCTCCTGGATTCCTGAAGTGGCATGGTGTGACAGTCGACTGAGTAGGTAATTATTCCTTATGCAATTTGTGTGGTAACTATAACAGCTCTGTTCATCCTTAGATCTTTTAGTTGTTGTTTCCATCAATCCTTGCAGCTTGTCTCTTATTTTTATGATTGCAGAATTTCATTCCTGTACTTTGAATTCATAGAACAGTTGAGCTCAATTTCTGTATTTTGAATCTCTAGATTAATATTCAATTTATGTCTTTGGATTTCTAGAATAATTAGATTAAGATAGTTGGGTTAATCATTAAGTGGTTTGAAACAAAATTCCCCTTTTTCTGCAAATGTAATCTAGATGTGACCTTCACCTTTCCATTCTTAGATCAAGAACAACAGAAGGTAATTGTGACTGTATTCCTTAGAAGGTAACTAGATTAAGTAGATTCTTGGGATGAGCATAGCCGAACAAAGGATAAGATTGTTCAATTACAATAATTTAGTGTTTAAGCATATATTGTGCATGTTATCCTTGAAATACAAGACTTCCCTGGGTTGACAATAAATATTTCACACTCTGTATGTTAGTTGCAATTCACTTGCATATTGGGTGCCCAACAATATCAAATCTAGCTGTTGGGCCCCAAGGATAGCTTCTTCCTCGTTGGTCACTCACGAAGTAGATACGTCCTTAGATATATATGGCAATAGGGATTTAAGGAACCATTCTAATAAGAACTCGGGAGGAATAGTGGCTTTGATAAGACTCTTCCATCTTCTCCACTCTTGGATGTGATCCGAAATATGAGTGGACTTGTCCTGCCGGAAGGTAGACAACAAGTCTATCCCGAAATCATATCGGATAGGAAGTTGGAAGTGACTAAGGAATACATTAGACAAGTCCCAAAAACCGTTAAACACAACAGAAGGCAATTCAATATACCATTTTGCAGCAGTACTAGTTAAAGTTCTTTGGAACAGCCTCAACTGAACTAAATCTTCATTCAGTGAGTTGGAAGAGCATCACAAATAGAAAGTGGTGACATGAGCTCATGGATCATCACCAACTTTGCCTTCGAATTTCGGGATAACCAAGGGCAGCTTGGTAGGAACGGGTGGCCAGGAGGAGTTATGTCTCATTGGGTTATTCATTAGTTTCCACAAATCTGGCAAATTTAAAGTTTCCAGGAAAGGGAGCTTGGGTCTAACTGGAGCACTAAAAGTACCGGCTTGGGCGTTAGAGGGACTTGGTCCCATATTCCTATAGGTGAAGGTGGGGTTACCTCCTGCTGCCGATTGTGAAGTGGTTGGGCTGCTTTGGAAAGGATTCCATCCATAAGCCAGCAGATTATTTATGTGTAGTGGAGTATATGAGGTTCTAGCTACCCCTATTGAAGCTGGGGTTTGGAATACAGGAGCAGGTATCCCTCCACTGAAAAGCAAAAAAGGAGAGCTCGTGATCGGAGCTGAAACCAGATTTTGAAAACCTTGACCATAAGGATTAGGGTTTCTGAACTACACCCCTACATATGCGGGTGTTGGGCCTATGTATGGAGTGGATGGGGGAATGTGCCCCCCATTCCAAGGAAAACCCTGGACAAAAGCCGAGGATCCTGTAGGACTACTCTAAGCAGTGTGTGCGAAGGAAGTAGGAACTATAGCTACACTAGGAATCCCAGTGACCATACCACCAGAAGCACCTGCTAAACTTGTGGGAGCTGATGGTTGAACCACTTGGTTAGTTGGAGTTAACGGTGTAGTAGGTATACTTGTTCTAGGGGCACCTACCGAGGGAGGTGGCACCCCTTCAGTTGGAGCAGCTAAGGTGGAAGTAAAATAAGTTTCTCCTACAGTAGACATTATTTTTCCCAAAGGGACACCAATCACGGGTGGATTGAAAGGATGAACCTGAACGATCACCGAATCGTTTAAGTCAGTTAGAGGTGAATTAAAATTCCTTGCAAACTTGTCAGCCTGCAAATCTTCTATCTCAATAGTGTTCAAATTAACATGGTTTTCCCTAAGTTCTAGTTCACCCGAAACTTCACTAACTCCTATCGGTTCAAAAGAACCATTTGTGTCCAATTTCTGCCTTTGAGGGGGAGGTGGAGGTTCCAATGTAATAAGCGGAGGAAGGTTTTGCAACCTTTATGACCTTCTGACAGATTGGTCCTCCACAATTGTAAATTTGAATCTTCACACCCTAAGGTCAACTAAAAACATAGACAAACCACAGAGCAATCACTACAAAATTTTCTAAAGTCTCAACAATCACAAGGGGTATAAGATATGCTTTCCTGAAGAAAGCTGAGAGACAGTTTTTTGTCATCCTTGAAGAGGTTCTTAGGCACAAGCAAAGGAATCACCCACCACCCTCCTATACTATCAACAAGGGTTACCTTCCAAGCCCGCCCAAGGTGAACCAGAAAAAGCCTTTTGGTTTACCTGTGTATAAACCCTAGACGTCCAAGAGACTAGAGGCTACCTTAACTATATCAACAGTCTGGGGGGACAGTCGCAATCCTGATTCGTATGCATGGGCAGGGTAGCAAAGCCCAAAACTCTGTTTAAGACAGAATCCCCAGATGCGTAAAAAACTTGGTCTACATTTTGACAAGGAATCGGAGGGTTATCTCCTCAGTCCAATGCCTCCACGCAGCCTCGTGCTTAAGTCCCGTTTGAGAGGAGCTTCCCCAGATGCTATCAACACAGAGAAGGATTTACCTATCGATTGGCCAACTATGTCTGAATTTAAGTACTTATGGGGAGTTTACACTTCCTATCCCACAAGTCTAGACTAAGCTAGTAGGTGTATGACCCTAAAAAACAAAACTTACTAATAAATTTTAAATTGTAGCGGTCATTTTAAGGGTTGTTCTTAGTCAGAGGGTAAGTGGCATGAATGACTATGGTATCATAGAATCGATAAGAAAAGTAAAAATGGTGTATAAAATGAATCCCAAAGCAAATTATAATTACTTGAACAAGCTTCTTTTTTTTTTTTTTTGTAAATATGAACTAATGAAATTGCAACTAGGAAAGAGAAAACTAAGCCTTACTTTTGTAAGTTTTGAGATTTTATTCAAAAACTGAAAGTAAAAATACCATATGCAATTCAAATGCAAATGTTTCCAATGCTTTTCTTTTCACTTTTCAAACTCTTCAAAAATTACTATGCACCTAAATGCAAAAATTCTTGAGCATGCTTGAATAATCAGACTATATAAAGCAATCAAAATGAAGTATAGCAGACTTATAAGAACCAAAGATCAACCACCTAAGGAAGAAAATTGGCGAACACCTAGCTTGGGAAGACACAATGAATGAAATCCACTGAAATCAATAAAAGGCAAGTGACAAACCAACACTACTTGGAAATAGCATGGGGTGCACAGTATCTAGAACCCTGATCACTGATTCAGATACACAGCACTTGGACCTATCACCCAACAGGATAATCTACCTCAGATTGCTAAAAAGAAAGAAAATCCAAACAACAAAAACTCAAGGGCTTACTGAAAACCATGAAGTATGGTTGACAGGGATTTCAAACCTACAGTAAAATGGCAGTACTAGAAGACCACAAAGCAAAGAAAAATCCAAAAAGGATAGGGACAAGAAACCCTACCCAAAATTTTGTTGCTAAGGTATGTACGTGACTGTCTAGTTGAGCAACCTGCGTACTGTACGCGACTGTTCAATGTAGAAACCCATGTATACAAGCCTCTGTAAGTGACTGTGTAGCACAACAACCCGCGTACGGGAGAAAAAATTTTCAGAAAAGAAAAAATTATAAAGGTCTCTAAAACACTACTGCAAGTCCAAACCAAGACATAAAACCACACACTGAATCAAAGCAAAGACTGGGCAAGGATCTACTAACCCACAGCAGGCTGGACTCCCCAGCGGAGTCGCCAGTTTTGTTGTTCAGGATTAAGCACCCTTGTAACCTAGGGTCTGGGGTTACCAACTTACTACTAACCTTGTAGACAATCAGCTTTAATAGAAAAAATAAGGGAAATAGGAAGAAATTATTGACTTACCCAATTACCGATGGTTGATCCAAGCTTGATCTTCTTCTGTTCCTCTTCTCTCCAAAGCTTCCAGGGATGCACCTCCTTCACCTGTAAAGAGAAAATTCTCCAAGTACTATCTTATACATGTATATATGAGAGGTTAGATAAACAATATATCTAGTACATAATAAAAAATATTCATTAACCATAATACATGAAAGAGACACAACACAATGTTGGAAGAAGAATTCTCTTTAATAACAATCAGTGAATGAGATAAGAGTACAACCCAGAATCCGAGACAAGGACTCCTCTGCAACCAAAGGACTCTGAGTTCTACTACTCCAAGAATTCTGAAGATATACCACTAGCATAACTTTGCTCTCCAATCTTGATTGATTAATGCCCTCCCCAAGGCCTCTATTTATACTTTGGGAAATATAGTGGTTTCGAAGGTTGAGGAGGTTTAAAGAGTTAGGATAGTTAATGATTAAGGCCCAACTAATCTCCATTAACTGTGTTTTATATTTTTAATGTCAAATCAAGATGTACGTGACTATTAATATAGGCAACCCACGTATGACACGCAAGTTGCTTAAAGGAAACCTGCGTATGCTGATGTACACGGATTGCATTGTAGATAGTCATGTACAGTACACGAGTTGTCAATGGAAATAGTCGCGTACATATGCAAGTTGCAATGGAGATAGTCACGTACGCAACTCAACATTTAGAAAAATAATATGGCAAATTGGTTCAAGGGTAAATGCATCCCAAGTCATGCCCATCTATAGTGTTTTGGAAAACTTCAATCCTAAGATGTCCTTTTGTGTACCAACATAAGGAATGTCGGCACTTGGACGGAGAAGTGCCATTTGGATTGATAACAGAGAGACTACAATCTTCATGCCTTGGTGTTGAGAGTTCCTTCCAATGGCTCCTTGCCTCCAAAGTCTCAAGAATGATTTTGACAGAGTTTGGGTATGCAACACAATTCTTCCTCGTTTTGCCCATGGGGGGTGAGCTAGTTTTAAAGGCATGGGAGGATAGGTATGGTTGAGGATCTCATGTGTGAGGTGGAGATAATATCCTAAAAGGGAGGCTCTCGAGCTCCAGCTGGTCCTAAACCATGGGGATGAGGATCCACGGAGGTCAGCTTTAAGAATCCTCTCGAAGCTTCCTTTTTTTCCTTGAAAACTTCAACACCACTCCTCCAATGAAGAAAATAGGCGGTGTTAAGGAGGCATCACTTGCAGTAGGGATAAAAGTGGTGGCACCTCTCTTTGCTCATTTATCAATAGTGGTGCTGCCCTAGCACCACTTTTTTTCAAGGGAAGAGGAGCATTACTAGCTCAAAACAGGGAAAATTGTAAGGGGATAATTTTTCATGTCATTTCTCTAGGGAAAAATTTGAGGGATTGGAGCAGACAAGGGGATACCTATCTCATAACATGAGGGTGACAATATTTTGGCATAATAATTGTATTTTATTATACATGTTGGATTTATATATGCTAGAGTAGGCCTAACACTTTAATGTATATCATGAGTTCTTTGTCCATTATTATTGAGGATGAATTGTAGGTACAAGCATGTTTGAGAAGCTCAATAGGGATCTACTACAACTGTCCAGAATAAGGTATGTTCTGTATCCCTTAATGTTAGTAGCATTTATCTCTCCTGCATATTGAAGTGGATTGATTTTTGGTGTCATTCAGTCTATTGTGGTCTACCCCAATCCATAGGAAGTTTCTCTCTATAACAGAATTTGCGACTCCGTTGGGGATTTTCCTTTTAGGTGGGGTTGTGGGTGCACTTTTTCACTTGATTTTCTATCTATTTTTGATGTGGGAAGTTGTTGGGTGGGTTGTGAGTGTTATGGGTCTTCATAGGTATTGATGTTGTATGTTGACTGCTTCTTCTGTGACCAGAGACCCCTTTTTCATTGATTTTTCTTTGAAAGTAGTTCTAGTCATTTATCTCTGTTTTTGTTTTGCCATTAGTGCATTGGTCTTTTTTTTTCGGTGTCTTGCCTGGATTGTGTTTGATGCTTTCTGCAGAGACTGAGAATTTTTATGAATTTTATTGCATTTTCATTCTTTTATATTGAAAATACAAAATAATTATATAGTTGCGTTCTTACTTGCATTTCACATTTGGGTTTAAGGAGGTACTTGCATTGGATTTCTCGGATGAGAGTTGTGTTTAAGATTTCATGTAGGAAGGATTGCATTGGAATTTGGAAACGAATGATTTTTTATGCATTTCATGTAGTGGCATACCCCTTTCTTCATATTTAAATACAAATTGCACTTGGCATCATTTGTTAGGTGTGCATATTTACTTCACTGCTAAGTCATAACATCACTAGTTGCACAATCATTTCCTTTGAGTAATCACAACCTTTAAAATAAACGCTTAGTTTAAAATGAAATAGGCTTTTCATTTGATAGTGGTGCATCAACAAGCTTAGATTTTAGCTTGGAATAGGTTGTTGTGAGTAAATTTCTCCAATAATACTAAACAAAACAAGTAGGTGTCTGTCTAGGTGAGAGAGTGAAATCCTTGGTATAATTAGTGTTGGAGGGAGGGTCCTCTTTAACAAGAGTTAAGCATAAGGAAGCATACACGTTTGTGGTGGGGATAGCTCCTTTCCACTCTCTGTGCAGCACTGGATATACTTCTAGGATCTTATTCGTATCTGGGTGCTTTTGAGGTACCTTCGATGCTGTCGATGTTGATTTTTCTGAGCAGCATCGAGAGCCATTCTCTTAGGAGAATGGAGACATCTAGTCCGAGACCAGGATGTGGAACCAGTCCAGTACTAGGGGACTCAACCTTGAGTTGAGTGACCATTTTGTTGAATGGGGATAGCTGGTCTGGGACTAAGATGTGTAACCGGGGCCAGCACTGGGGGACTCAACCTTGAGTTGAGTGACCATTCTGTTGAATGGAGACATCTGGTCCGGGACCAAGATGTGGAACCAGTCTAGCGTTGACATATTATCACCCACTTTTAAATTTTTTTTTGCTGACTATCAAAAATATGATGGAGTTTTAATGTTTAATCTTATGGTATGTTTTCCATACATAATATTCATTATTAAATTTATGGTTTTACTCTATATTTATTGGTCGGGAATGGGGTGATGCAATCTATGGACTTTGTACCAGAGACTATGGTGGTAGGATGATGTAAGAGATGTTAGATATAATGCAGAAATGTTTACTAAACATAGGATGAGTGGTTTCTTAGATCCTAAATTGTAGGATCTTATCCTTTATTCTTCGATCTATATTTGGTTTGGGTTTTCCTATATATGTAATTATTTTGTGGTAATAGAATAAATTTTGATGTGTATACCATTCTTGTGTGTGCGAGTGTTTGTGGTTTGTTGCTTCATTGTCTCACTGTTTAATCTAAATTGGTATCAGAGCTATGAGGTTGAGAGCTATGAGGTTGATGGTTGTGAGGTTGTGAGATTGTTAGGCATTGAGAAGAACGCTAACTATAGAGAACTTGTGGAGGAAAATTGTTGTTGATTACATTACTCTAGAGGAAATTTGTTGTTGATAAACTACTGGAGTTTGATTATTGTTTTGTTGCTAAGAGCGTGACCATTGGAAGGATGAAGTAGTTCTTTTAAGAGAAAAGAGCACTCACCAACGAAGCTTGCTGGTGGAAAAGGTGAGCCAGTGCTGATTTTTTTACCCTCGTTGAATTTAATCACCTTTGGATCGAGTAAAATGGAAAACACATCTGTTGGTGATTCATATATCAATGAATCATCCAAAATGAATGGTGAGAATTATGTCAATTGGAAATTCAAACTCGTTACCATAGTTGAGGTACTTAATTTGTTCAAGCCCTTCGATCCACTACGTACCTCAGAGTGGACTGTGCAGGAAGTTCAATCCAAGGTAACACTTTGAATGTAACACCTTATATGACCTTATGAGAACTATATACTCACACGAGAACTCTGGCCCTAAGAATCCAGCTTTTGTGTGTTAAAAACACTACCCACTCCCCTCTCCCCTCCTCCAAACCCCCTTCCTCCCTCCTTCCCCACCTTCCCACCCACTTCTCTCCCCCCTCTCCCCTCCACCGCTCCCCCTTCCTCTCTCCCTCTGCCTCGGCCTCCACCACTTCAACCCCCTCCACCTTTCCACGGAGCCCTTTCAACTTCCCACAAGCGCCCATCGAGCCAGAACTCGATTCCAGGCATCAATTTGTGGCTCGATAGGTGCCTCAAGGGGATCCCTCTGCATCCAACAAGCAACGATGTGAGTCCAATCATAGATATAGAAAGCACAATGGAAACTATGTACACAAGGACTCCCTTAATGTTCATGGATTTAAAAATATTAGATTGTTTATATATGAAGTTTCCTTTTTTGCTAAAATGGATGATGAGCGCGCATGGTTCATATATTCGAGTGCCTCTACCCATATGTCTTGTAATAGAGAATGGTATGATAAGTATCAAGAAAATACTGGTGTAACACCTATTTATTTAGGTGATAACAGGTCACATAAGGTCCAAGGCTAGGGAGTGATAAGTGTAAATTTACCTAATGGACAAATTAAACAAATTCATAAATATGTGATGTATTTTCTTGGTATCAAAAAGAATTTAATATCAGTTTCTACTATCACTAATAATGACATGAAAGTGGAATTTGGTAAATATAACTCTCATGTTAAAGGTGTTCAAGATCATTACAGGACTATAGATACAAGTTCCAGAATTGGAGGATTATACAAGTTGGATGCAACCAAGGGCAGTCATCAAGTACTCGCATCCTCAACTATATCAAATGTCGAATTGTGGCATCAAAGGCATGGGAATATCAGTCACAATGATTTTATGTTATTGCAAAAGAATTTTATGATTGAAAGTATTCCCGTTATCAAGAATGATCATATAGAATATACTACATGACATGCACTTGGAAAGCAACATAGAGAGGAATTTCCTAACCATGAAGAGAAAAGATAAATCGAATTACTTGAATTGATTTATATTGATGTATGTGGACCTCTCGAAGCTTCCTAATCCTCTCAAAGCTTCCTTTTTTTCCTTGAAAACTCGAGCATCACTCCTCCAATGAAGAAAATAGGCGGTGTTAAGGAGCCATCGCTTCTTGCAGTAGGGCTAGAAGCAGTGGCACCTCTCTTTGCTCATGTATCAGGAGCGGTGTTGCCCTAGCACCACTTTTTTTCAATGGAATAGGAGCGTTACCAGCTCAAAACAGGGAAAATTGTAAGGGGATATTTTTTCATGTCATTTCTCTAGGGTGAGGGATTGGAGCAGAAAAGGGGATACCTATCTCATAACATGAGGGTGACGAGATTTTGGTATAACAATTGTATTTGATTGTACATGTTGGATTTATATCTGCTAGAGTAGGCCTAACACTTTAACATATATCATGCTTTCTTTGTCCATTGTTATTGAGGATGAATTGTAGGTATAAACATGTTTGAGAAGCTCAATGGGGATCTACTACAACTATATAGAATAAGGTATGTTTTGTATCCCTTAGTGTTAGTAGCATTTATCTCTCCTGCATATTGAAGTGGATTGATTTCTGGTGTCATTCAGTCTATTCTGGTCTACCCCAAGCCATAGGAAGTTTCTCTCCATAATAGAATTGGCGACTCCATTGGGGATTTTCCTTTTAGGTGGGATTGTGGGTGCACTTTTTCACTTGATTTTCTATCTATTTCTCCATGTTTCTATGTGGCATTTGGTAGTATGTTCATCCATTGAAACTCCCCTAGAGTGGTTTAACCCTTGCCCTACTTTTTACAGCTTTGTTCTCTGTATACGTGGGTTAGAATATGTACAGCCGCGTATATACGTAGGTTGTCCTCTACCTAGTCACGTACATACACCACTGTTTTTTGAACAGTCGTGCACATCCTCCCTTTTGGTTTAGTTTTTGATGTGGGAAGTTGTTGGGTGGGTTGTGAGTGTTGATGGGTCTTCCTAGGTACAGATGTTGTATGTTGACTGCTTCTTTTGTGACCAGAGACCCCTTTTTCATTGATTTTCCTTTGAAAGTAGTTCTAGTCATTTATCTCCCTTTTTGTTTTTCCATTAGTGCATTGGTATTTTTGTTTCGGTGTCTTGCTTGGCTTGTGTTTAATGCTTTCATTAGAGACTGATAATTTTTATGACTTTTATTGCATTTTCATTCTTTTATATTGAAAATACAAAATAATTATATAGTTGCTTTCTTACTTGCATTTCACATTTGGGTTTAAGGAGGTACTTGCATTGTATTTCTTGGATGAGAGTCATGTTTAGGATTTCATGTAGGAAGGATTGCATTGGAATTTGGAAAGGAATCATTTTTTATGCATTTCATGTAGTGGCCTACCCCTTTCTTCATATTTAAAGACAAATTGCACTTGGCATCATTTGTTAGGTGTGCATATTTACTTCACTTCTGAGTCATAACATCACTAGTTGCATGATCATTTCCTTTGAGTAATCACAACCTTTAAAATAAACGCTTAATTTAAAATGAAATAGGCTTTTCATTTGATAGTGGTGCATCAACAAGCTTAGGTTTTAGAGTCTTGGAATAGGTTGTTGTGAGTAAATTTCTCCAATACTACTAAACAAAACAAGTAGGTGTTTGTCTAGGTGAGAGAGTGAAATCCTTGGTATAATTAGTGTTGGAGGGAGGCTCCTCTTAAATAGGAGTTAAGCACAAGGAAGCGTACACGTTCGTGGTGGGGATAGATCCTTTCCACTCTCTATGTAGCGTCAGATATAATTCCAGGATCTTATTCGTATCTGGAAACTTTTGAGGTACCTTCAATGCTATCGATGTTGATTTTTCTGAGCAGCATCGAGAGCCATTCTCTTAGGAGAATGGAGACATTTGGTTCGAGACTAGGATGTGGAACCAGTCCAATACTGGGGGACTCAACCTTGAGTTGAGTGACCATTCTATTGAATGGGGATATCTGGTCCGAGACCAAGATATGTAACCATTCCAGCACTAGGGGACTCAACCTTGAGTTGAGTGACCATTCTGTTGAATGGAGACATCTGGTCCGGGACCAAGATGTGGAACTAGTGTAGCACGGAGGGACTCAGCCTAGAGCTTAGTGTCCATTCTTTGAATGGAGGCACCTAGTCACTTACTAGGAATTTAACCTAGTTTGAGACTAGGGACTCGGCTCGAGGCTGAGGGCCATTCTCCGGGAGAATGGAGGTGCTTGGTATGTTACCAAGTATTTGACCTTGTGTCAAAGTATGCAACCTATGGCTAAGGTACCTGATATGTTATTAGGATAACACTATAAGCCCTAGACTGGTTTTGGGCATGTGTGACACTCTGACCCTCGATCAATGGGCTTTGTGATCTTCTCCAAGGCTTAGCTACCCTTGGTTAAGACACCTTAGTATCCTATCTTGGTGTCACATAGAGTGTGATATAAAGCATTAGTAATTCTCTCTGTTTATGATTATGTACTTTGAGTGGCGATGAAGGACCACCTTGACCACTTGTTTTGACCACAAGGCACTTGAAGAAGGCTAAAGTAAAATTCTAAAATACATAAGGACCCTTAGTACCACTAAGGAGTCAAAGTAAAAGTGTAAAAAGACCTTTAGTACCACTAAAGTTAAAAGTCAAAGCAATAAAATAAGAACAATCCATTTCATTATTACATACTTGCCCTTGCACTTGCAACTACTCCAACAAAAGAAATCATTGGCTATTGAAGAGAAGGAAGTTTTGTGTTTCTTCCCTAGCATGGATGAGTCTAGCTAGGGCATCCACACTTGTTTTCTATTCAACCCAGGTTTTATCATTTTGCATCACTTAGGGCTTAACTCTAATTCCATTCATCCTTATGGTTGCCTCATACTTCACCAGTTCATGGGCAGGGTCTTTATCCTTCACGGGTAGCCTATAAATCTTCACAAGTTGCCTCTCCTCCACCTCCAAAATCCCTCCTCTACCGCTGATCACCCATAAAAATCCCTGGAGGGCTTGAAAATATAGTCGCTAGCCTCCGGTAGCAACACCCTACCTTTCGGGAAGCCCTTTAAGGGTCAGTGCAGAATCTTAAGAGGTTTTCCAGACCTTAAACCAGGAAACAGAAGACCGGGAAAAACCTCGAACATGGCAACAGGTAACTCGGGAAACCCGAATAGAACCTGAGGAGACAGAACAATTTTTGAGTAGCATCAGATACATCCCAGGCAGGTTTAGGTAGGCCCTAATCCACTTCAGGCAGATGTGAGCAGGATGTCGTGAACACGAGCTGCAGAAAAAACGTGCTCGGGTAGACTGTTGTTGATATGGACAACCAAATGCAACTCACATATCACCTCAGGAAACAAGGTGAACCCTCTGGGAAGTTCGAGTAGGTAGGAATTGATTTCGGGTATCAGACATGAGATTTTTGGGCAGTTGAGAAATTATGGCGGAAAGCCCTAAATTGTATTTTTCTAGAAATTCATCTATTGTGGAATTTTTATCTATGGATCAAACTACTTAGGGTTTGAGAATTTTGAAAACTCGGTCATCTCATTTTCAGAGATGAATTACTAATTATTTTGTGGTTTTTGTCCTTTAAAGGTTTCCCCAGTGAAAACTCATGTGTTCAGTGTTGGTGTGTTGATGTTTTACTTTAGTTGTCATTTGTTATCAGTTAGTCTGCAAATTTTTAAAGTATTCATACTATTGCTAAAATTTAACATTCAAGCTTCGAGCTTTGTTAGCCTACCCATACGGTAGATCTCGCCTGCAATTGTCTGCCTAAGTATTGGTTATATTGGGGTGACCTTAGTTTCCTTACCTAGGTATCACAAGGGGTACTTGCAGAGGTTATTCTGTGAGTGTCTTGGCCAGGTAGGGGTCGAACAACATAGTCACTTTATGTTTTGAAGCTGAGGGCCACTATAATTGGTTACACACCTCCGCTTGTAGTGTATGGGAGTTTTAGGCCTCTCCTAAGAGAGACATACATGCTACATTTGGGAGCTCATTTATCATCCCTCTTGGCTTGTTTGCATTTGACTTATATTTTCTTAGGGGTGTACTCTTTGTGCACTAGTTGGATTTAGGGATCGCGATTACTTGAGTATCTTTATGTTCTCTTGAGTTTGGGTCCTTTTATGTTTGGCATGCCTGATATCACAACTAGTGTCCCATCACTCACTCCGGGTCCTAGTGTAGACACTGGTGTTGGACTACGGGGCACCACAACCCCTTACCTTGCTCATAGATTCGAGAGTGGTCATATTCCACCATCTACTCCATTTGTGGGAGTATTTTCACTTCCTTTATTTGGTATTAGCACCAGTGTTCGTTCTCACGGGGGTGGTAGTGGATATGTGAACATTGGGTCTCCACCTTACATTCATTCTTATGTCCCATCATCCACCTCACAATTTCCTTTGAATGCAATCGTCATGATCAATCCTCCCTATATCCTATAGTTTGGTCTCTTTATTGATTGTTTCTAGCTATTTTGGACTAATATTATTGCTATGTAAGGTCCATTTTTTGTACACTCTCTCTAAGGCTTTGACCCATTCGTTCCCATGACATGTATAATTTCAAATTGGCATATAGGATAGGATCACTTTTCGCATGCATCATGCATCATCCTGTGACCATGTTGCCTTAACTATAGGTATACCTGCTTTGTAATGTTACAGAATGTTCGCACTACTACTAGAAGTAGCATTACATAAGTGGTAGAGCCTTCCTATTCATGGGTTCCCTAGTCAGATCCCGCTTTGTCATTTGGTACCCATGTTGAGATTCTTCCCCTAGGTTTGGGAGTCCCTTATAGTCATGCCATGTCTTTTAGTGATAACCTCATATTCTCTCTTGAACTTTATGTTGGCCATCTCCCATAGGGACTCTCGTTTATATCAAGTTGTAATTGCACTTTCATGCATTTAATTTCCTTATTGAGCTTTTCGTCGACTCTGCGCTTCATATTTATAAGCCATGTATCCCCAACTTGTCTCAGTCCTAGCCAAGTAGAGCCTTTTATATATCAATGGAGCTTGATCATCCCTTACTGGGAGGAGACATTCCCTCGAGTGTCCTTATCCTGCACATGCTTCCTTGCAAATTGAGCATAGGTATGTTCCACTGCTTGGAACTAGTTTGCTTTCCTATGACACTCGTCTCCTCCTAGCTATGTAGTATAAGCACTTTTATTCATTTTCAAGCTTCCTAATCTGAAAAAAGTCCAAAAAAAATTAAAAAACATAAAAAGGCAGACAAAAAATGATATTATTTTTGGTAGTTATTGATCCGTGTCATCTTTGAACAAAGCATTGTATATAGCATCCATCGGTTGGGTTATTAGTATGAATTTAGGAGTTGTACTCATTATCCTGAGTTTTCTCCACAGAATGGTTATGCTTCCAGTCCCTATGGAGCCTCTGTCGATGCCTCCTGCATCGCAGAGTTGTCCCAGTTTTCATGTCAAGTCTATGCTTCCTGTCAGTCACCATTTTCCTTCTGCTCTTGTTCGAAGTAAGTTTATCATGAGTCAACCATTCCTTAGTTATCTTGTCTTTGCATGTCGACCATTCCCGATACAGTTACTGGTTTGTGCACATTTTGTTCGTCCGAATTCTTCCAAATTATCCAGTGTTGTTGAGTACCTCATGTTGATTGATGGGGGATGCCTTAATTCCCTCCTTCCAATGGATTCCATTCCATCGAATTCATATCATTTATTTTGGAATAAGAGTCTAGAGTCCATTGAGTTCCTTGAGACTTGCAGTCATCAGTGGCAGGTCCTCTCGCCATCAGTAGTTTTGGGAATACATCAATGTCCCCTTATCAATGGATTCTTTCAAGTGTTCAACCTCAACACATCTATTCACACTTGTTGGACTACACTATGTACCTTGATTCCCATTATCATTATCGGTGGGATATCTTGTGTCTGTGAACAGTATACATCAATGACCGGTAATCAGACGATGGACCATCATGTACGACCTCGACACCTTTATTCGCGTGATGGGACATGTACCAGTAACGATTTTCATAAAAGACCTCCGAGATTGGCAGCATTCCACATATGTTATCTCCTCGATCGTGCCAGTATTCATGAGATGCCAGCTCTCATGCCCAGATTCTAGTGTATTATTAGATATCTTCATCCATTATGGAGATCTTGTTCACTATATATTGTATGTGGCGATGACCACATGTGACATATGTTTATTATGCCTATTCATGGCCATTGTAATCTTATGTATCCAGGACTGCTACATGTATATTTGTAGTCACATACTGAGATTTATCATTGTATTGTACTGATGAGTGTCTGGTTTTTCTACCTGGTCCTTCATTACTCCACTTCTAGGATGGATATAATGTATTTCATCCATCATGTTACCCCTCTGACCTCACACATTATGGGGCATCTATTATAGTTGATTTTACCACACTTGGTAGATCACACTTGTATGGAATTCCATGTCCCTCTGTGGACTCCTTTGACTCCCTTTGCTCAAAATATACTTTGATGATCCAAGAAATCCCTTAAAAACACTTGTTTATTGCTATACATGGGTTTTAGATTAAAATTCGAGTGTACATGCGGCTTGCTCCATTGTAACCCACATACATAAGGAAATGTGCATAAAAGATAAAATATTTGGAGTTTTCCTCAATGAGTCCCGAATAACTTGACTCTTGGCCTTCCATATGCCTGGAAACGCTCTCAATCGACCCTTCATTTCCTATTGAAGGGCTATATATTGAGCCTCTTGGATGGATTAGAGGAGGAAAACCTATGAGAGAAAGGAAACAATAGTGGATTGTTGCCCCATTCATGCATGCTTGAGTCTACATCCCTTTGCCCTTTTGAGCACACATTACTCCTCTTCCTAATCTTTCCATTGAGATGGAGGATTGAAGTAGTGGAGGCCCAGGTTGACTATGTTTCTCTATTTAGACGAGGTATTGACAGAGTTTGTCACTGTTATCTCTGTTCATTATTAATAGAAATATCCATTTCTCATCCATTACATGTGTATGACTATGAGTATTCTTATCCATGGATGTAGTTGTATTTGATTATACATGTTGGATTTATATATGCTAGAGTAGGCCTAACACTTTAACATATATTATGCTTTCTTTGTTCGTTGTTGGTGAGGATGAATTGTAGGTACAAGCATGTTTGAAAAGCTTAACAGGAATCTACTACAATCGTCGGGAATAAGGTATGTTCTGTATCCCTTAGTGTTAGCAGCATTTATGTCTCTTTATAAGAAGGTTGAAAAGGGGACTCAAGGAGACCTTTGGTTGGATCCTCGTCCTCAAGATATGTGGGAGAGGAAAGGGAATCTTGATGTTGCACCTCACCTTTAGGCATAGGGTCTTCACACAGTGAAGCTATGCCATAGCACATTCATTCATGGGATGTTAAAGAATGCCCCTAATTTCACTAGATATTGGTAAATACCTACCAAAATCCTTTTGTTAAGGCCCCTCCCAATACATATTTTCAATTAAAAAACCCTATTTTTATGACATATTCCCTATCTTTACTATATACCCCTTTTTATACCCCCCTTAATACCTATAAACCCCCCATACCCTACTCCCCCCCCCCCACCAATACCTACAATATATTGACCTTATTTTTCACAATTTAAAAACCCCCTTTATGAATGAATGTGATAAGATATTGGTCAACAATATGAATATCCCATGCCTTTAGGTTGCTTATGTGAGATAAGAGTAGCTTGGGACTTCTCTTCTTCATTTTAGTAATAATCAAATTGCATACTCGTTTATTATTCTTTGCAGGAAAGTATCACCTATGGAAGCAATGATTTAAACATACATAGTTTCACAAAATTTCATGGTAAGTAAATACTCAATGCAATAAATTTAATTAAATTCAATAAGTGGAATACATGTTTATCTGTTCAATAAGCCTTATGTCTTCTCTTGAGTTCTAAAATTTGAAGCAAGCTCAATAGTAGCCCAAACTAATGTAACATACTATCCTATCGAGAATATTTTGTTAAAATCCCTAGCCCAAATACCTCCGAGAGTTTCTTTGGCCCCTGTGCCCAAATCTGTAACACAAAACAATATGACTCCTTTCCAAAATTTCCCTCCAAGTTCTTCCACATGTGAAAATTGAGCTAAGGAGATAGGAGATCCATGGCTGCAAATGAGCTCTCTAATGGATGAAATAAGCTCTTTGATGGTTGCAACTGAGCTCTCTAATGGATGAAATAAGCTCTTTGATGGATGCAAATGAGCTCTCTAATGGATGAAATAAGCTCTTTGATGGCTACAAATGAGCTCTCTAATGGATGAAATAAGCTCTTTGATGGTTGCAAATGAGCTCACTAATGGTTTCAAAATAAATCTTTAATGGTTTCAAAAGACCACATTTAATCTATAAAATATTGATACTTGAGAAAACAAAATCACTAGTATACTAACTAGTTTGGCCCCCCTACAACTCTAATACCATGTATAATTTGATCATATAGATCTAGGCACCTAAACAAGAGAGATATACTTTGAAAAGTAAATCAATAATCAACTAATCATGTAATAAACTATTTATCATAGATCATTGCACAAAAAATGGAATATACAAGAAAAAAAGAATAATGTATTTCATTAACTTTAATGAATGGAGGTGCACTCAATATATAGGAAGGAAATTCAAATTAGGTCAATAGGCTATTCAAATCTCTCATGTAGTTCTTGGAGACTAGTAAGGATTACCTATAACTAAACACCTTTAGTTAGCCATGCACCCTCACCTAGACTAGGTTTAACTAACTCAAGACCTTTAGTTAGCCATGCACACTCACCTAGACTAGGTTTAACTGACTCAAGACTCCCAAATCACTAGTTTTGACTGACTAATGTACAAGCAACTAACTTTATGTGCATGCGAATCCCTAAAATCACACAATTATGGAACTTAGGGTTTGTTAGGGCTAGTTAAGGTTAGTTAGGATCTTGATTAGCGAGGAGAATTTAGTCCTTTGCTAGTTCCAGGATTATTCACTCAATCAAGGAACAATTCCTCAAATCGAGGAATGCACCCCCAAATCAGGGAAAGCATCTCAATTCTAGGATTCCATCTCAAAGTTGGCTCAAGTGGTCAATTTGGATGGGGTTTGGCCCACTAGAGTCACTAGGTTAAGGTCTAGGTGGGCAGGTAGAGGGTTATTTACTCTAATAGCTCCAATTTGTCATAATTTCACAATGTAACATAATGGTTGAAAATAATTGCAATCAACATAACCCTTGACCAAGGTCAACTATGACCATCATTTTCACCTAGACAATATGATGTATTGAAGAACTCTAAAACATAATTAAGCATAGATGTCATGATGCAACATAAAATTTCAAGAATGCATCTCAATTCATTGAGGAATTTTTCAATCAACATAACCCTTGAACAACGTTAATGATGATCAACCAAAGCCATCATTTTCATGGCCATAAACAAAACAAAACGCAACATAAAAATCATCAATACATCACAATAAATCATAATCAAGGAAAATTTTAAGCATCCATAATTTTCTTTAAGTGTAAAAACCTTGGTGAATCTTACTAATTCTTAAATTTCGAACCATAAAATGTTGAGCAATATTTCTATAAAAATATCCAAATTTCTATGGATTTAATGTAGTTTTTAGACAATTTTGGCAATTTTTAGAGTTAAAAAATGTTATCTCATGGAATTTGGGAGAATCAACTTATAGAAAATAGAAATTGGAAAACCTTTTTTTGGAGAGAAAATGCATCTATGAGCTAAATTTCATCGCTAAAATTTTCCATGATAATAATTTGATCAAACATAGTTAACCACAGTTGACCTATGTCTATGTAAAAAAAATCACAGTTCTTGGCTAGTGATATCAATCATTTTTAACACTTAATAAAGGCCATAATGCAGCATAACCATTTCCAAATGTAGTAATGTGACATAAGAAAACACAGATGAATGTCTCAATATAATATAAACATTGGCAAATGTCATAAACCAGCATAAAAATCAAGCGGCTTGTAAGTTATGATGGAAGTCACCATGTGACATAACCATTAGGAAACACAAAATGTTGACTTAATGTAGCCAAAATGAATATCAAAATATGATATAAACATTAACAAATATTGAGTAATGTTGTAATGTGATCAAATCCTAAATGAACATCAATAATCACACATGAATCACATTAATAATGATCCCATTAGGTTTAGAAATAGTAATGTTTAATTGAGCTCGGTTTACTTTGTAAATTAAATAATATAATTATAATTTAAATGTTTTCAAGATGATCAAAACGTGTAATTATGAATAAGCTTTATAATTATAATATAAATATACTATTTCTATAATATAATATAATATTTAAGTAGTATAAATTAAATATAATATTATTTTTAAATAATAGTGTTTTCAATTAAAAAATATGTTATTAATATTTAAAAAAAAAAGTATATATCGATTTATTACGAGTATCAACCACATTATTAATACTAATGTACATATGAATACATCATTACATTTTATAAGGAAAAGACATTATTGATGTGTTTAAAATAAGGCTATCAATATATTAAGACAATTAATATTATTAATGTTGTTAACATATCTTAAAATTGAAGATAAAAGAAGATAAATCTTCCTAAATTTCAATTGAGTCATTAAAATGTTTGGTTATGATCAATTGTAAGAGGCGCTCACGATAAATCACATTATCATTACTTTCTAGAATCTTGCCATTGTTGTAAGATTTAATTATAGCCTTGCTTATATGGAATCATATAAAGGGATTTAAAGTGACTTAGTGGGCATAATAAGTAAAGGCAAAGGACATTTTTTTATGTGGAGGTGTATTAAGTGTTTTTTAAATGAATCTTTTTGCAGAAAGATTAAACAAATACAAGTCATATGCATTTTTATGATAATGATGATGATGGTTAACGTCCATTGAGACCAAACGGGTGTAACAAGTAAAGGTAAACACAATATTATGGTCTAATGAAATTAGTTGGGGTTGCCTCTAAACATTCTCAAGCAGGTCGATATCTTATTTTTGATATTTTATCAAATAGAATATCAAGGTGGTTTTATCTCTTTTATAATAACAAAAAAAAGTCTTAATGAAGATGGTGTATCGGTCAGTCCTGAATTATGTAACTCAGCAAACCTATGTTCGATTCTGGCTAAAGTATAATTCAGCATATCTATATTTGATTCTAACATAACCTTTGACACAAAAAGTAGGTTCAAGGCCAAATCACATTATAAATTAGCTTTTTCGTACCATTGATAAAATAGTGATGCAAACCAACGAATTCTTCGAAAAAATCCAAAATTAATCTCATAAATGAGATTTTCTTGTCAAATCCCGCCGTGGTTGTAAGATTTGTGTTTTTTGTTTTGTTGAATGTCTTGTGTTAGTTCTTTGGCTCTATTTTAAATAAATTAACTTAACTGATTTTTTCTTCGGGAAATTCAATAATGCGATCAGCATTTTACTGCCATTTTCTTAAGGCCATCGTGACACAACCCAAGGGTGTTGATGTCAGCATTTTTCTAAATATCGGAAGTGGAAGCTAAATTTGAATGAAATAATGTCAGGTAGTTCAACAAAGCAGGAATTGGAATTGGATAGAACGATCCTTTTGTGTACAGAAAAACCCTCTTTATATCATTTTGCAATGAAAGAAAACTATGTATCTTAAGGAAAAGAGTTATGGAATGCATTTCAAATTTTATTGAAAGTGTTTAAATGGGAACCGGAACTGGAGTCGATGAAACAGGGAGAAGAGGCCAAGGTTTGGGTTTCATGATTTCTCTTGGTAATACCCATAACCCTAACATAGTAATAGAGGTAATGTCATACTACAGTAAAACAAAAATGCATCAGAAACAGAAACAGTACATAGTATAAATGCACCAAAAATAGTACACATTATAAAAAAAAATGAGTTGTGAAAGCTGAACATATATGATATGAAATACACTCCATTGTGGACTAACGTAAACTTTTTGAACAACATTTCCCGCAATCTTCTATTTCCTACACTACTTAATCCCAGTTTTGCATAATGATTCAACTTGACTGACACTTCTTGCATCTAAGAGTCATTTGTTTAAGAGATGAATGCAGAAACGGTTCTATATGCGGAAATTACAAGTACATTTAACATTGGCTTTAAATATATGAAGAACATTTTGTAAATTATTCTTAAAAAGGATCTAATAAGCGTTGAGAAGGATCAAATATCTGGAGGTGCAAACCCTTTTTTAGAATTGAATTGTTGAGGAAGTGAATAAGCAAAAGGTTGTAGAATGAGCCTCTTCGGCCAATGAACAATCCAATAATTGTTCCAAGAGGTCTCCAGACCTCCTTATTCCTTACTGTGGTTTTTTTTTACTACAGGGAACGATGATGAAAGAAAGAAAACAACCCAACAACCTTATGAATCAAACAAAGTATATGTCAAGGATGATTTTAAGGAAGCATATTTATTTAAAAGTGTATAAATGTTGGCGAATATTACTAATTCTTAAAACACCAACTATAAAATGATTGGCGATATGTTTAAAAAAAAATTTAATTTCCAAGGATTTTATATTGTTTAGATAATAATTTGGTGATTTTAAGGGTTACCCCATCAAAATTGGGTGAAACATGGCTTCAAAAAATGTAAAATGGAATCTTTTTTTGGGAGAAAAACATGGAAAAATAGCCCACTGGGCTAAAATTCGCCCCTAAAATTATCCGTGTGTGGATTGTGTCAACTATGGTGAAGGATTGTGTCAACTATGGTGAAACGAAACCACAAATCTAGATATTTTTAAGTAATGTTAATTTTAACGTTTCAAATCATTTAAGTTTTAAGGTTTACCTATCATGGCCCTCTTGCACACCCCACTTGAGACGCGCCAGACGCCCAAGGACACACCAGTAAGGTGGGCACGTTCTTTGGCCAAACGAAGCGTGAGCGCCTTGAGCGCCTGACAAGCCTCACCTTACACCTTGCACCCACGCTGAAGCCCGCGACAAGGGAGAACCTTGGTCATGCGGCGTGCACACTTAACGAGCAATGGCCGCTTAGCACAACCGAAAGGTGGCACGTGACACCCCTTTCCATGATGGGCACTCACACGGAGGGGCTCCCACTTACTTGAGCAACACGCTAGCAAAGGGCTTAGCACAACCGAAAGGTGGCACGTGACACCCCTTTCCATGATGGGCACTCACACGGAGGGGCTCCCACTTACTTGAGCAACACGCTAGCAAAGGAGAGCGTGCAGATAGCGGACGCGAGAGTTGGATGTCGACGGAGGAAAGTGTGGGCGCCAAGCAAAGGTGCACCACTTTGCCAGATGCTCGCTGAGGAAGCCTATATATAGAGTGCGCTCACTTGGCAAGGAGACAGAGAGTATTGTTCGGCAAGAAGACACAGTAGAGAGTTCACTGGGCAGCTGCAACCATAGGTAGGGTGCAGTCTAGAATTTCTCTTATGTAATCTTGTAGTTTGTTAGCTTGTTGGGCGCACATAGAGATCTGTCAGTTTGACAACTCCACGGATGTAAAATTATGTTATCTTAATAAAAGCATTTTAGGGTTTGCTAGTTAGGAAACCCCACCTATCTGTTATGTGTTATTTTCATGGATGTTGTATACATTGTTTAACTTGATTGAATGTGTCAGCTAAGGCGTTAATAAGTTAACTTAAAACAATAGCGTAAAAGCCTGCCGCTGGTTTAGGCGTAGTGTGCAAGTGCGCAGTTGAGTTAGCCACGCTCTCAAGGTGCTCCGAAGCAGTGCCACACAATTTTGGCAAGTTGAGTCGGCCGTAGGGCTGTGACATTACCCACTTAACTTGTAGTCTTGCAATATTAATAAAAATGGAGTAATTTAATGTTGAGAGGATTTTTGATTTTTTTGGGTAATTTTAGTCGGAATTAAGTCATGGGAAACAACCCAAAACTGCAATTTAAACAATTCAGCTATTTCAACAACCCAAAACTGCAATTTCAACAATTCCAACTAAAAAAAGTCTAAACATTAAGTTGCTCCATAAACAACATAGTTTGAGTTTTACTATAAGAATTTTTTTTTTTTAAATAAAATTTGTTTCACTATACATTTATTAATAGCGTTATTTATGACCACCAAAAAAAACTAATATGAAATTATATACTAAGTTCGAAGAAAAATTTCAAAGTGAATTAATATATTATGTTCAGATATACAAAACATTAAAAGCGGTGACCAATGTTGCTTATTTTATCACAAGAAACTTACATAGAACGTGCAATTTTTGTTTAGAAAGATTTAAAGATTAAGGAAAAGATATATAAACACTTGTATCACCGAGCTTAGTGAGTTACTTTGATGAAAAGTTAATTACGAAGTATCAAGTTCGAGCCGAGGTGACTTGGGACTCGTTTGAATTACAAACTGTTATAAAACAATTAAAAATCCTGTGATGATATGAAAGATTTAATGTGAATATGAAATGGAGCAGATCTTTAGGTTCAAACTCTCAAATATAAAAACATCGTTGGGCCACCTCAAGCCAGATAAATCCTCACTTAAGGTAAGAATAATATTGTTTTTTTCTTATTTACGTTGGACTTAAAATTTGGTAACGGACTGGATTGAACGTTCTTTGTGTTTGAACGACCTCTCACGATAAGCATCTCCAAGAATCCATTCGTTTTTTAATGGAACAAACTATTCATCTGAATGATAGAAGGCTTCTGAAGAGTAACCATATAAATAAGAAATATGGAAGGCTTGGAAACGAATAAACCTATATATTTCAAGAGCTCGAATATTATAATGCTGAAGCGCGACCATAAAATAAAGGAATATACAGAACTGAAAAGCAATAACAGCGATATAATAATTTACATCGTAGATATTTTCACCCAAAAGATTCATACAAGCAAATGATATACTGAAACCAAAGCATCCTTACCCTGTTCACGAAACCAAAGCCCACCGACTGAGAAAAGCATCCTAACCGTGTTCACGAAACCAAAGGCCGGTCGGCGGAATCAAATTAATCGATCAGATATGCCGAAATTTTCGATTATGAGCGCGGTAATCTCGTGAGTCGTGAGTGTTTCGGCTTAGCAATGCAACAATGTACACAGCAGTACTCGAATTTCGTGTATTAAATGGCATTCTTGTTTTTTAGGCTCGCCGATTCGTAACAATCTACAAGCGACGGCGATTGAGGGAAGCACCTAGCGGCACAACGAACCTGCGGAGCAGCCACCGACTGAAAACCTAGAAGTTATTACTGCTGTTTAAACCCTAGAAGTTATTACAGATTTAGCGGCGCAATACTCTCAAATTTCTGTACGAGAGAGCACTTGTCCATCATGCCAACCGGCGGTAAAGTAAAGTGAATCGGGATTCGGGAATACTGAAGTTTTTCCAGATTTAGCGGCACAATCTTCACAAATTTCGGTACCAGATCGGGAATACGGAAGTTATTCCCGATTTAGCTGCACAATCTTCACAAAATTCGTTACCAGCGAGCGCTTGCTGATAACTCGAACGTTTTTTCAGTCGAAATGATAACTCGAACGTTATCTACGGCAATGGGATCAAATTTGAAGGGCCTATTTCACTTTCACTTTAAACGGTTCTGATATATTAAACTCTTCAATGTTTGGGTGTAAAAATAAATTATTATTTTTATTTGAAAATGTAATATTAATTATATATATATATATATAATGATATCAATGGTTTTATATGCAATTGAATTCATAAGTAATGAAACTTGTTTTATATGCAATTGAATTCATAAGTAATGAAACTTGTTATTAAAGAAATCAAATATAGCTACGCGTGCTTTAAATGGAAAGCTAACTTTTTTTCACTCTAGATTTTTCAGTGTAATCATGCATCATTCCAACTTCTAAAATGAGGACCATAGAAAAAGAAAGAATCAACAATGGAGTAGCCAGAGGAGTTCAAGGATATCAAGAATATTGTGGACACCCAAGGCCAAAGCCTCCAAGCCAAGCTCACAAGTGAGTGGACCTTGGATTATCATGAGCATATAACTAAAAGCAGAGTGGGAAAGCAAAAGAGACAATTTGTCGATGAATTCAAGGAGTACATATGGAGCTTAGGCCTTATAGCTTACCTACAGACCTAAGGGTTGAAGGTCATTTTTTGACATTTGAAACCTCTTACTCTTTTCCAATCCGTACCCCTTACTATGGTTTGTTGGGCTCTAATCCCCTCAATAAACCATTTCTTGGCCTTGCTTACCACTTTCAATCTTAAGGTCTTTCCTTTTCAACACGCTAGTAAGTCTATCAATTGAATCATCTCCCAATAGGCCTTTATCTCCAGTTATCCCCTAATAAGCCTTTATCTACCATTATTCTCTAATTAGTCAATTGAGTGTTTCATCCTATAGTAAGTAATCCAATTCTTTTATAGAGTAAGTCAGTAAACGAAGACCTTGCTTGAGCTGCGCTGAGATTTAGCTTGCTTACTTTGGTTTTATTGTCTTTCTTAAAGAAGATCGACTCCCTTTTTCAAGCATCAAAATCTATGGTTTTGAGCTATTTATCCTTATAAATACTGACAAGCAATAAAGCCTATGGCTTTTAGCTAACACATCCCTTGCAAAGGATTTAAGCTCGCACATGCTCTACTAAGGCTTTCAGGTATGCATTCTTTGCAATACTGACAAGCTTCAAAATTTATGACCTTAGTTTTAAGTATCATTTTCATGATAGAGAGAATGCGTGTCATGATTCATGGAAGGTTCGAGACCTTTTTCATCTTCACAACAAAGGAAATGTACCACAACTTATAGAACATATGGAACCTTCTATCCATGTTTAAAATTTTGGGGTAGATCCAGATCTGATTCGACGATATGTGGATATAGTCCCTAGGGTACAAGGATATGATAACGCAACATTTTGCGTGGATCCATTTTTGTCTTTCATGTCCATAAGAAACGTAAGATAAATATTTATTATTATTTCCAACATTCATTTTGGGATATAACCTAGTAAATGCCAATACAAAGTGATTACCTCGAGGGTCAATTTCACTAAAATCAATCTTACTCCTTTAAAAAGCCACCTATAGTATGAGCTTGTCACTCTGTTTCTACTTTTTGATGGAACCAAATCCAATCCTTAATCCTATAATCAATTGATTTTAGCATGAATCTTAGATGCCTTACGCCATTATCAAAAGGGAAACATTAAAAGAAAAGATTTGGAGGATCCTTCTCTCTTGGTCTACATCTAAATTAGTGAATACGATATTTGATTTATTGACAATTACCTCCATAACCGTTCATGTGCAGTGCAATTATAGAATTTCCTAATGTTTTTATGCCTCATTCACAGAGCCCAAACCAATTATGATAACATAATCTAAAAATAAAAAGTGAGACAAAGATGGAACTTTGATTATCTTTTTATTTTTATACCTCTATTCTCTCTTGCAATCTTTTAGTCTCTTGATTAAGTCATTAATGACCAATAAGAAAAGAAAATTTGACATAGTGCATGCCCGTCTTGATTATAAGGAGGCTAACTTAATTATAAGGAGAACAAAAAAAACTCAAGACAGGCATCCCGTTATCCAATTTACTAACTCCATATTCATACCAATCGGATTAGCTTTAACCTTAGATACTGCCAAATTACCTTACCATATCCTTTAGACAAATCTAGCTTGAGAACCATAACTAACATGTTTTTTATTAAATGTGAACCCTGATGAACCACCCTGATCGCATCATGGATCTGCTTAACTAGAAAGCCTAGAGTTCTTTCATCACTCTCAATTTTTATTCCTTCATTAAATCATATAAAAAACCAAATAAATTTTATTGTGCAACCATTGGGATATGGTCTTTATGAGTTCTGAAAGGACTTTGTCACTACTTTAAGTTGTTCTTTTGATACGTGTTATCCCTTATTTGCATCAGGTGTTTAGTTGGGAATTATGAGCTAGCCTAGGCAGAAAGAGACATTATGGGTAAGATTTTTTGGTGAAAAGGGAAGTAAATGTCATATTCTCCTAAATATGGACCCTAGAAGTCTTCATTTCAGCTTTGGGCACAGTTAAGGACTATCCATGTCCTCCTGCAACAAATAACATGCCTTTAGGAAGTTTTGGGTGTGAGTATGGACAAGAGTAGCAATATGAAGTTTTGGGCACTTTTCCTCACAATATAAGGTGTAACAAGATCTAAAGGGAAAATATGGTCTAGATTGGAGGAGTTATTTGTGCATAAAAGGTATTTCTTGGTTTATTTGGGCATGCCATTGATAAAAAAAGTATTGAAAAAACCATTTTGTCATTAAAGGAAACTATAAGAGATTTAATTACTCATGCTGGTATAGACCTATTGGTGAGAATTCAATGTATCCATGTTCCTAAGCAGTTTGGCCAAGTAAAAAGGAATGAACAATCTTAAATATCACGTCTAGAAGCAATAATTTAGCATCCTAGGAAATATTTTCAAATGATTATGATGTTGTTCTGATAGTTGCAAAGGAGATTGGTAAGTTTTGTACCATATCTTGACATTTCATATCCTCTGGACCCAAGAAAAAATGATCAATCATAACTCCAGGGTGTGTAAGTTTCGGGGCTCAGTGGATCAGCCTGAAAGTAAAAAGGAAAGTGAATGCATTCCTTTAGGAAGAATTCAAAGCTCTCCAATAGCTGACAAGCAAAGGCAAGAGCATGCAAATAGAAATGTCGCAAAAATTTTCCAAATGAAAAAGTGTTATATTCCATACCTTTATTAGAATTTAATAGATGTTAAACTGCTTATGAATATGTCAAAAATTGAAACCAAAACCTGCTTGTGAATATGTTGAAAATTGAAACCAAAACCTAGAAGACATTGTTTTAGATACATATGTACATATAACAAAAAATTTACCTTGAAAAAAAATCTAATAAAAAGGACATACTAAGAGTTAGATCACGATATGTTTTCACATAATTGAGCTTGTTAAACAACCACTCCACAACTCAATGGCTTTAATGCCCCGATAATTCTGTCTTCAATTACATCTATTGTCAACTCGATGAACATAGTAATAATTTGGCATACTGTAACCACCTTATTTACATTTGGACTGTGGGTGCCATTAACCTGAAAAAATAAGAAATTCTCATATTAATATGAAAGCAATAGTGTGCAAAAAGAAATGTCATATGCTATAACAAAATCCAAATGACAAAGTGACCCATTTCATACCTTTTTTTAGAATTTAATGGATTCCAAATGTCCTGTGAATATGTTGATGGGTGAAATCAAACTTGCAAGCCTCTTGAAGGAAATGAGTGGATAGGATGACCTGCTCATTTTCTAGTCAACTGATATTGGGTATTTGGAGTGGTTATATTCCAAGTAATAGGTAGATTCTACCATTTTTGTATTCCAAGTAATAGGTAGATTCCACCATTGTTGTGCAATGTGCGATGTAAAGTTCCATTGTACAAGCATAAAGGAATGATTATTATAATGAGGATATGCCAACTTGAAATTGAACCATGAAACTTATGTGTTAAAGTTTAGTGTTAGATTAGGATTTGACATAAAAATTATACTTTAATGCATAGACAAAATTAAAGAAAGCTAGATTCAGAATAGTACTGCTGTAATAAATTCAAACATAATTTTCATATCTTTCAATTTTAACATGCCACTGGTCACTGTGTTAAAGTTGGTCCTTGAGATGATTTACCAAATTCCATGTAGAGTAACAATATTACAACTGATAAAAACAATAATAAAGTACAGGAAATAACAACAGTAAAAAAGTGAAACAATACCAATTTAGAATTGTTTTGGATTAGCCTCATCCTCGTATACTTTTAGGGTATGTTCTTGTCACCAAAGGGATCTTGAATCAGCCTTATCCTCATATCCTAAAACCAAATACCTACCATAAGAGAGAACACCCTAATTGATTGCTTTGTCATGAAATAAAATAAAGGTCTCTTAATGTGTCGTTGCTCATTAAATCTACCAAGTTTATATGGTGAAGTTCAATGATAATGATATATGTTATGAAAATATCCATTTGATATCCATATTAAGATAATTGAATCAACCCATATTCGAAATGCGTGCAAAATTAAAATTCTACATCACTCACTTTAATGATTTTTAGTTATGTAGTGGACGATAACTATCTACTATATGCAAAGGGCCTAAATATTGTCCACACTTGAAAATAAAGGTTTATAAATCCCTTCACCAATCTTATGGAATATCCGCATAATCTATCTTGTTATTAAATCTCATCAATCATATGAAGATATATTAAATGTCTACTAAGAAATATTTTATCCTAACTAAATCTACATGGCATCCATGTCAACATAGAGTGAAGGGCTAAGAGAAGCAAGTTGACCAAGCAGAGGGTTGGCCTTATTTCCTTTCTAACCTAACACACACCAAAATTTCTTAGGAGGGTGTGGCAGGCTTAGCATTTAGTTTCCATAGACATACACTAGGATTTTTAATACCCTAAAAGTGGATGGGACTTGACTCCACTAGCAATTTGGGCATTTTATTTGGATAGGGGTTCGCTTGGTTTATTCTTTGCAATGGGTGGTATAGCCTAAATAGAATATACAGGGGCATTAACATATCATTGCACACATAAATATAACTAAAGCATAGGCCATAAACATAAGTTAAGAAAAATACCATAACATATTCGTGCATTAAGTCAGAGTAATGATCAAATAATTGTACTAACTCAAGAACACGGGAAACCCAATCAATACTAGATATCATTGGCTGTAGTAGAGCCGAGAAATAGATTATGGAAATCTAGCTATTTATAATGTTATACAAATATATCACCTTATTACCTTTTTCTATGCAATCGTAACCTATAAATAAAATCTCATAAAGACTATCACAACATTTGGGTACCGCGTGGGATGCAAGCTAGGGTTATTAATAATAGAAATAATAATTAGTTTACTATTTTTTGGGTCCTACCACTAGTATGTAGTATAGCTCAATGATATTATTAGTTGTAGCATATCCGAGAAATAGATTACGGCAATCTACTTATTCACAATGTTATATAAATATATCACCTAATTTCCTTTTCCTATACAATTGTAACTTATAAATAAAAGTTCATAGAGACTATCACAACATTTGGGTCCCTCATGGGTTGTAATATAGGGTTCTTAATCATAGAAATAATAATCAATTAACTATTTTTTAGGGTTCTGCCACTAGTATGTAGTATAGCTCAAAATTCCATTTGTTTACTTCTTAACGGGCCCTGAAGGCTTCAAATTTGAAACCTATACCATTGGCTACTTGTCTCCTAGAGTGCATGACCACACCATGGTTTTCATGAACTAGATTTTGAAATTAGCAGATATTTTATTATGTTTACCTAACCCCAGATTAGTTATGTAATTCGACGAGAGGTATCAAATTTTAGGTCTTGTGGAATGAGAATGGTTGCTCAAGGTAGCAACAATAATCTGGTGACCTTGTGTTAGTTTTTCTTAAGATCTGATTAGATTATATAGGATCTTTATATGAAAGAATAAAAAGTACAGAAAGATGCATAAGATATAAAAGATACATGAGACACAAATATTTTCACCGGGGAAACCATAAAGGAGAAAAACCCGCAAACTTCCTCAGAATAGTAAAATTATCAAAAGCAGTAATAAGAAGTATTTAGGAGCTATATATCTCTCCTCCTCTGGCTGTAGCTCTCTCTCATGTGAACTTGAGAGTGTGAGGTGTGTATAAATGAGGGAGAGAACCTCCCCATTTATACCCTTTCAAGTCACTGACCAAACATAAGACTCGTGCCTACATGTCTTCTCACATAGGGCCCACTTCTCCTACAAAGACTAAAAGTACATATTACATGATGTTACACTGGGGGCTATTTCCCCGACTTACAACAAAGGTTATAGGTCAAGGTATAGACACAAATTACACATCCCATCAAAGGGTAACACACATCCCCGATGGGGATACAACAACATACAATGATAATATACATCAGAATATCTTCCGAAGTTACAAATACATCAACACTCCCTCTTAACTAGGAAGGCATTCTCTCTCTACACAGTCATCAACACATTTGGTCAGTTCTTCATCGCATTGTCATCATCACAGAGTAATATATTGTTCATCATAGCTACTGCCATCATCTTCTTATAATTTGATCATCGTACCATACTATTTGTCATCAGAAGTCTCTACATAGTAATCCCTTTTTCATGTTGGATGTAGGCCTAGTCCTCTGCTAGGTCTTCATCACATCTAGAAAAAGCCTTCACATAGAAACTATCCAGGATCTTCTTTACATTTCCACAACAGTAACCTATGTCTTCTACCTTCATCTTGTCGTATCCAAATAATCTCTTTTGTCTTGCACAAGACAAAACAACAAACAAAGATTTAAATGTAGACAACCTGCATTCTTTCACCATAGGAGTAATCCAGGATAATTTTCACGTCATTAAGACAACCTGAGATTCTACTATGCATGAATTGCATAGGAGCACAACTCAGTGCATTACATCTTTGCATGGTAAACCTACATTCTATTAGTAGAACCACCTATGTGCACCTCCTCATGCTTCAAGACCTTATCATCTCAACATGGGAACACATATATATCATATATATGTAAGGATGAATTACGACCCAACAACTTGCTACACCAAGACCTTTTACGTTATTTTTGTCAACCTCAAGGGAGTACATATGAACAACCTATGTATAGGATCTTTTTCATTGAGATAACCTTTGGGGCGTATTACGTCTGAGTAACCCGTGTACCACGCTAGGGATCATTATTTATACTAAGACAACCCACAGGTTGTACTACATCCGAATAACCTATGTACCATGCCATGACTCATTCTTTACATTTGGATAACCCGTCATAGGACTGATTACATCCGAGCAACCTGCTACACCAGGATTTTTCCCGCTAGGACAAACTGTCTCATTTCCCATGTGAGATATCATGCATAAGCTATTTCTAGCACATAACACATCAGAACTGATTGCATCCAAGGATAACCTATGAGCTTCGCTAGGACTTATCCAAGGATAACCTACAGGGATGATTATGTCTGAGCAACCTACGAGATTTCCCAAGTTGTTATGCTCATACAACTTATCTTCTATATCTATGCTAGAAGTCTCATTTCAGATCACGCCATGTCTTTCTCTGAAGTACTCGAGCTTCACTTTGGATTTCTACCATAGAATCACATGAGGACTGATCACGTCCAAGGATAACCTGCGAGCTTCACCAGGATTGATTACATCCGAGGACAACCTACATGACTGATTACATCCAAGTAACCTACGAAATTTTCCAGTACTTTTACACTCGGGTAACCTGTATCACTAGTTATGCTAGAATTCATCACTCCCTCTTTCTAGGGGCCTCGATTTGAATCACATACTGGAGCTTCACTGTTCCTCTCTAAAACCAATGCAAGTCATATCAATCAAATCAGATAATATCTTTCAAGAAACATACTACCTTACAACTAGCTGAGCAAGTGAAAAAACATTATTCAATGGTTGTAGTCAGTTCCATGTAGGATTGCATCATGCCAAACCAGTAGATCATACCGGATTCCAAACTGAAGCAGCAACCAGAGGTGCTCTTCCTGTTAGTGGCACTACTTGCCCAGTTTGAACCAACATAATTGTGTAGGTTAATCTTCTGATTCACATCATATTTGAGCCCATAATCCACTGTACCTTTTAGGTACCTCAGAACATGCTTTACGATTATCAGGTGAACCTGTCTTGGATTCGTTAGGAACTGGATCAGGGTGTTCACCACAAAGCATATGTCTAGTCTCGTATTTGTCAGATACATCAATGATCAAATCATATGATGGTACATCGTGGCATCGACCTTCTCGGATGAAGCATCAATCATAATATTCAAGTTAGATGCCATAGGTGTGGCCATATCCTTGCAATCCAACATTATGAATCTCTTCATAATCTCCGCTCCATACTTCCCTTTCCCAAGGAAGATTCCATCTGCACTCTGCGACACCTCCATGCCTAAGAAGTAGTGCATCATTCCTAGTCATTTCATCTCGAACTATGTACCAATTCTCCTCCTTGCATTTGTAACGAGTTCCTCATTTCCTGTTAGAAACAAGTCATCAAAATATAGCAAGAGCATCATTGGTCTTCCGCCTTCAACCTTGAAGAAAAGGTTGGGATCTGCTTTACTCTTAGTAAATCCTAGGGCCATCAGTAAGTTTTCCATCATGTCATACCATGTTGAACTTGAGGATCTTCTATAGTCACTCACTCTGAAGTAGATCATCATTCTCCCTCTTCCTTTCATACTATATGTATTGAAAATTTTTGTACTGGAGTGACAAGTAGCTTTCTATGCTACTAATATTCTATGTATCAATCTAGGGTCATTGGATACCAGGATCCTCTATCTTGAACTTTGTTGAAAAGTTCTTCTTGCACCCATCTTTGAGCTTGTCGTCCTCTATAGGATTTCATCTTCAAACTAGTAGCAAATGTTAAGATCTTCAAGCTTCTCATCTAACTGTATGTGATATCCCATGGGTGCCTTCTGAGCTCGTACAAGACCTTCTTTAATTTTCACAATGAGTCTGCTTGTCATGTGTCTCGACTCCTAGTGACTTCTCTACATACACTTCCTCCTCGATTACATCATTCAAGAATGATTTCTTGATATCCAATTGGTGTATCTCACATCTCATACCTGCACATATGTATCTAATGGAAGTGTACCTCATAACTAGTGCAAATGTCTCTTCGTAGTCTATGCCTTCTTTTTGTAAGAAGCCTCATGTTACAAATATTTCCTTGTATGCCATGATGTTTCCATTTGTTGCATCCTAGATCTCATAGATCCATATGGAAGACACTACAGACTTCCCTTGAGGTCTCAGAACCACATCCTAGACATCATTCTTCTTGATCAACTAGTACTTTTGATCATAGTCTCCTTCCGTTTCTTCTTGGATACTTCTTCATAGATGGAAGGATCTGCATCAATGATGTCACTCAACTATGTCACACAAATGGAGTTTGTTTGAGGCCTCTTAATTTCTTTGGAAGTCTCATCATACTTTTCTTTATCTTGGATGATCTCTTGTGCCAAATATGGTATTCATTTCTTGAGGTAGATCCAACTTTCTCTTTATCTTCTTCTGAAGCTCTTTCTTTCGTCACGGTGTCTCTGTCCCGAGGAGCTTGATGTTCTTCTTCTGAACTGTCATTACTTATTCTTTGGAATAATCTACAAGTCAAGTTTAGTTTCATGTTTAGAAACATATCATGATTTCCAAAACATATTGATAGTGAAAAATATATGTCACATGGTCATGCAACTATCTTAGCCAATGGTACAACATTCATCCATATCCCGTACACTTATAGTAACTTCTAGATGACTTCTACCCCAATGTTATTAAGAGTGTGTACTAATCCTAATTTGTAAGAAAAGAGGTTTCAATCTAGATAAATAGCAATGGAATGTTGTACATCATCATTGACTTCTTACCCACCATGTGCAATTCAATAGTATAAATGCAAACACTCAGACATGCATAATACATCAACTGAATACAAACAAGTGCACAACCAAACAATATCATGAAATGACAATTGAATACTTTTTTTTATTTGTTTGGTGGGAAGAATCCTTATTATTCCTTATTTCCTTGTAAGAATAACTGGAGTCTTGTTATTCATCATCCTCTTCATCCAAATGCTGAGATGGATAAGAGGTTCTTCATATTCCTCATCGCTTAAGGAATATTCTTTGAATCGCGAGAGCTTGATATTTATTTACTCCCATCTTCTCTTCTCTTTTTATAAGCCACACTTCTTCTTGTGTGCACTCTTCCCAGAGTCTGCTAAAGGTCATCAACTTCCTTCTGGCACACATTCCTTGAATGAATGAATCCCATGATCTTGGGAGGCCATTCAAGGTGGTTATAACAATCTCTTCTTCTTCTTCGATTGGTTTGTCACATCATCAAATACTGATCCAAGAAATTTTTATTCAAGGATCAAGGGTATCCTATACTTCTATGCTTGGAATTTTTTAGCTTCACCAAGATTGTCATCAAGTTGGGTGTGATGATTCATTTTGAAATAAGAACCTCAAACAAAAATAACAAAGATTTAGATCTTCCTGATTTGAGGTGTCTGACCTAGTTTCAGAGCTGGTTGATCTAGGGTTTGTAAGAGCAACCCTAATTTCCAAACTTAGAATTTCAAAATTCTGATTTGATAGAAAGATGGGCCTCTTCAAGGAGAGTTGTCCAATGTACTCCTTTTCTGAAAAAAGTAGTGGGAAGGTCTTGGAATAGGAAGGCCCTAGTTTTCCAATTTCTTCCGCAGAAACGTATGATATTGATTTTGTTTTATCTATGAATTTTAGGCTCCTTATAGTATGAAACGTTGCACTAATATAGCAGGATATGTCTCCTTTCCAACCCCATAGGTTAGAGCAGAAATGGATTCTCCAAGTGGGACTTATGGTGAGTTTCCCAAGGTGACTATTTTGGGGACTGTTCAACAGAGTGAACTTGTACAGTCTTCCACATGTCATTTTTTTCACATTCTAGGTCTGAAACAAGGACCACAAAAACTAAATTCTTTTCTCTACCTGTAACATCTTGTGAAATTTCATTTGGACCTTCCTATCCCGAGATATAGCAATTCTCCCTAGGTCACTTGTTTATGACTATATTCTGGAGCAGGTTGGAACCCTCATTTGGAGGAATCATATCTCTTGAAGTATAGTGAATATGAGGCTGAAAATTTTACACAAGGTACATCAATATTCAATATTCATCCGGTAAATGTTTCAGCCTTTGATGCTTCTCCAATCTCATATTATAGCAAAAGTGATAAGATGACTAAATTCAATCTTCTAGGGTTTTCTGGCATGAAACCCTAATTTCCATTAGCTGCCATTGTAGTTGTATTTTGGCTGCACGGTGCCTTTTTTCAGAGTGGATTTGATACCATGCTAGTTTTTCTTAAGATCTGATTATATTATCTAGGATCTTTATTTGAAATAATAACAAGTACAACAAGATGCATAAGATATAAAAGATACATGAGACACAAAAAAAATCATTTCACTGGGGAAACCATAAAGGAGAAAACCCCGCAAACTTCCTTAGAATAGTAATATGATAAAAAGCAGTAATAAGAAGCATTCAACAACTATCCATCTCTCCTCCTCTTACTGTCTCTCTCTCTCTCATGCAAACTTGAGAGTGTTAGGTGTGTATAAATGAGGGAGAGTGCCTCCCTATTTATACCCTTTCAAGTCACTGACCAAACATAAGACTCGAGCCTACATGTCTTCTCACATAGGTCCATCTTCTCCTATAGAGACTACAAGTACATATTACATGGTTTTACACTAGGGACTATTTCCTTGACTTACAATGGAGGTTGTACCTCAAGGTCTAGACACAATTTAGACATCCCAGAAAGGGGTAACGCACATCCCCAATGGGGGTACAACAACATAAAATGGTAATATGCATTAGAATATCTTCCTAAGTTACAAATACATCAACACCATTTCGGTGAGCAAGGTGTATTGGATCCCAGCTTCAAATTTGAATCCTTTGGGGCCCGTTGGGGGCCATTTTACATGTCATAGCAGACCGTTGCAAGTTTTATCTTGGCATGTCATAGAAGGGATAAATAACACCCCTCACACATCCATTTTATTGAAGAATAAAGGAAGACCTCGCCACAAAAACTACTCTATACTTCTCATTGCTAAGATAATGGGATTCTTTCCCATGGAAAAGATCATGAAAATGAACCATACATGTAGTAAGCGGCTCCCAAATGAGAACCATTTAGATATGGTTGAATCCACAACTATTTGTAACCGATAAACTAAAGGAGGAAAGCAAAAATATAGCTTTCATTTTTCTGGTGAGCTCTATAGGTCTAAGTTCATATTAAGCAATCCATCTCTAAAGGAATTTGTGTGATGCTGACACCTTAAAAGTCAAATTTGGAATCCTGAATTAGATGGTAAAATATTGTACATACCTATAAATTTAGAACAACCAAGTTGCAATCAGAATTCATTCTTATGCTTCGTCGAATCGCCAGTTCTTGCTTCACTTAGCCATAAATAAACCAAATGTTATCTGCAAGCCATCCTAGTGATCCAATCTCACTTTAATTATTTCTCCACTTATTAGCAATAAATGAAGCTACAAATTGGTTTCTTCAGGGAAGTTTCAAGTTGCCAGCTGCAAATTGGAATGTATGGCTGGGAACCAATTCAACAAAAAAACACAGGGTAGGCGACAGGATTGGCTTGATACAACAAAGAAAACACAGTGCAGGTAGTAGGAGCTGTAGGAATGGAAAAGAAAACCCACGTCTTCATGCGAGCCTCACTGCATAAGATTACAGAAGTTGTAGACATCCACTCTATAGAATCCCAGATTATAGAATTTGCCCCAAAATTCCAAACTAGGGGCCATCTTCCATCACGTATGAGCCAAATACCTTCCTTAATGAAATTGTTCCTAGTAGCTTCCATTAAACATGTAAAAAAGTCAGGCATTAATCCTACCAGGGTCCACTACCATCATGTTGCATGAGCCTACCATGAATGACTTGAGACTCAAGATGACTCAAACTAAATTAATATAATAAATTATAAAAATAAAACAAACAAACAATATTTGTAGTTAGTGAGTCACTTAGTTGGTGTCGACTTCTGCGTAACCAAACCCTCAACATCCATGGAAGTCCTTGAGTTTTGGTTGGGTTGGGTAACAGGTTGGGTTGAGTCACGAGTAACGAGTCAAACAATCCTTCCAAGATCCTTCCCTTTTGGGAGGATTAAAAGTCGTGACTCGTGTTACGTTTATTATATATCGTTTTTGTAAGAGACAAAATAAATTTGATCTCATCATCCAAGGTGGAAACTAGTCGACGTGGCCATACAAATTACACTCTGGACTCATGCTTGGCTGACCAATACCATTGACACTGGGCTGTCTCCCTAGTCCCACTGAAAACTATTAGACAAGGGAATTTTGTTGTTGGTCTTCTATTGCTCTTTTACGCAGTAATTGATGGTTTAATTATTAACGGGCTTGTTGTGATGTACCCAAATCAGAATCTAGGAACACCAAATCAAAACTCATCCAAAGGGGGCTAAGCTCTGATACCACTGCGATGTACCCACATCTGAATCTAGGCACACCAAATCAAAAGGGTCAGGGAAGAAACCAACGTAAGGATGGCGAATAGAGGATGTAGTAGCTAAAGAATCCTTTGTACAACGTACTGGTACCATTTAAGTTTCAAAATAATCTACTGTCAATGTCTACTCCAATGCTTTTGGGTACACCAGCATATGTAAACTAGATCCTTTCAACTAGCTCAAAGAGAAAGGCACTAGGAATTGGCTTCCAGACAGGTAGGAGGCTATGGAAATCATAGGAGGGTTCTAGAACAGGTCTTTGGGCTTTGTTATAATAGGTTATACTATAATAATGCTCACAAAAAACTGTAGAGTTTGAATCGACCAATTTTAGGGAGTGAATTTTTCCAATTCAGGACTACACAGTTTCCTTGTTTTCAATTCGATTTTAATTTGGTCAAATGGGGTAAAATACAAGATCTGAAGGTGGTGTCTGAACAAATTTTATGTCTAGTTTTTGGATCTGGTATTAGTTTTTCTGTTGGATAATCAGAAGTCATTCTATGACAACAAAACCCAAAACTAGTCATATTTTCTAGGACAACTAGCTAGCTATTTTTAAAGCACACCTAAAACGTAACCTGCACTCATGAATTATGAAAAAAATGTTGTGGGTGGGATCTTAATATATGTGATCCCATCGGTTGTTTTCCACATTTCTAGTTGAATCAGTTTGTCCTCTGCTGCTTCATCTCTGGTTTCATTTTGTGGTAAGAAGTGAGCCTCTGCTCTATGATTTTGAGGGCCAGTTCTTTGTCGTGTATTAGAAGAAATGCAAACACATTTCATCGTTTCTCGACCTTTTGTCCAAATTTTTAGGCAAGTGCAACAAAGAATTTTGCTTGGCATCATCATTTCTTTTTCCAGTTTCTTTGTAAATTTATTCACATATTTTTTTACAATGTTGATGTCGTGTGGAGGTTGGGTGTTGATGGTGGTGTTTATTTTCTCCTATCATGGTTGGTTTTCATTGTTTCTTTCATCTTGTCTCGTATCATAAGGGTTGCAAATGGATTTCACGGTTTATCAATGTTGCGTTTGAATTTTCAGGCATTTGCAAAGTGGATTTTTGCTTGGCATCTTCAGTCATTATTATGGTTTCTTTATAAATTTACTCGCATATGTTTTGACAGTGTTTTTGTCATGTGAGGTTTGGGTGATGATGGTGGCATTTATTTTTTCCTGTTGTGGTTGGTTGTCGCTGTTGTTTTCATCTTTCCAGGTAATTTCCCTTGAAGGAAGCTTACATTTGTGGTAAAATGTTTCATACATGAGGGGTTTCATGTTGTCAACAAAATTTCCTATTAGCCACTTTATGCATGGTTCTGTTAATTGTATTGTTCCTCTCCATCTCCTGGTTTTCCACTGTAATGAATTTGTGCGTGGTTACTATGTCTTTTTTTGCAGTACACTATTTTTAGTGGTTGGGAGTTGGCTATATTCAATAGGTTTGGCCCGATCACACAATGATTTCAAACTTTTTTTTATTGTGTGACATATTAGCGCTCACTTTTTTCAAATTTTTTGCTGACTATTGAAAATATGATGGAGTTTTAATGTTTAATCTTATGGTATGTTTTCCATACTTAATATTCATTATTAAATTTATGATTTTACTGTGTATTTATTGGTCGAGAGTGGGTTGATGCAATCTATGGACTCCGTACCAGAGTCTGTGGCAGCAGGATGATGTAAGAGATGTTACATATAATGTAGAAATTTTTACTAAACATAGGATGAGTGGTTTCTTAGATCCTAAATTCTAGGATCTTATCCTTTATTCTTGGATCTATATTTGGTTTGGTTTTTCCTATATATGTAAATATTTTGCAGTAATAGAATAAATTTTGTTGTGTATACCTCTCCTGTGTGCACGACTATTTTTTCTTTGCTTCTTCATTATCTCACTGTTTAATCTAAATTGGTATGAGGGATGTGAGGTTGAGAGCTGTGAGATTAATAGTTGTGAGGTTGTGAGATTGTGAGGCATTGAGAAGAACTCTGTCTATAGAGAACTTGTGGAGGAAAATTGTTGTTGATTACATTTCTCTAGAGGAAATTTGTTGTTGATAAACTACAGGAGTTTGATTGTTGTTTTGTTGCTAAGAGCGTGACCATTGGAAGGATTACGTAGTTCTTGTAAGAGCACAAAGCGCTCACTGACGAAGCTTGCTAGTGGAAAAGGTGAGCCAATGCCTTTTTTTTACCCTCATTGAATTTGATCACCTTTGGATCGGGTAAAATGGAAATGATGTCTCTTCGTGATTCATATGTCAATGAATCATCCAAGATGAATGGTGATAATTATGTCAATTGGAAATTCAAACTCGTTACCATACTTGAGGTACTTAATTTGTCCAAGCCCTTCGATCCACTACCTATTCGAGAGTGGATTGTGTGGGAATTTCAAGCCAATGTAAAACATTATACGACTTGATGAGAACTATATACTCACAACTAGAACTCTATCACTAAAAATCCCTTTTTTGTGGGTAAAAAACACCACCCCCTACCCTCTCCCCTCCCTCGCACCCCATTCCTCCCTCCTTCCCTGCCTTCCCACCCACTTCTCTCCCTCCTATCCCCTCCACCGTGCCCCCTTCCTCCCTCCCGCTACCTCGACCTCCACCCCTTGAACCCCGTCCACCACTCCATAAAGCCCTTTCAGCCGCCTGTAGGCACCCATCGAGACACAACTCGATGTCAGGCATCAAGTCGTGGCTCGATGGGCACCTCAAAGGGCTCCCTTTGTGCCCAACAAGCAACGGTGTGAGTCCAATCATAGATATAGAAAGAACAATGGAAGAAATGTACACAAGGACTCCCCTAATATTTATGGATTTAAAAATATTAGATTGTTTATATATGAAGTTTCCTTGTTTGTTGAAATGGATGATGATAGTGCATGGTTTATAGATTCAGGTGCCTCTACCCATATGTCTTGTAATACAGAATGGTATGATGAGTATCATGAAAATACTGGTGGCACACATATTTATTTAGGTGATAACATGGCACATAAGGTCCAAGGCTATGGATTGATAAATGTAAATTTACCTAATGGATAAATTAAACAAATTCATAAATATGTGATGTATGTTCCTGGTATCAAAAATAATTTAATATTGGTTTCTACTATCACTAATAATGACATGAAAGTGGATTTTGGTAAATATAAGTCTCATGTTAAATATGTTTAAGATCATTACAGGACTATAGCTACAAGTTCCAGAATTGGAGGATCATACAAGTTGGATGCAATGAAGGGAAGTCATCAAGCACTGACATCCTCAACTATAACAAATGTCGAATTGTGGCATCAAAGGTATGGGAATCTCAGTTACAATTATTTTATGTTATCATATCCTATGTCCATAAGCCAACAACGCAGATTTGACATGGAACTATATTATATAATCACATATTTAATCTTATCCACCGAATCTTATCCCAAAGGATATGCCAAATAACCTTATATCATGGTAATTTTTTCCATATAACCATTTCCATATGCATATAAACCTTATTCAATATATCTCCTTTACACCATATCGCGGGTAAAAGGGGGAGTCAGTAGGCCTATAGAATGACCCCGGGACATCCGCTCCCCCACTTCCAAGTGCTACCATTATGCGACAACCATGGTCCTTGGTGAGCATCGGGTTAATCTTCTTTTAAGTTTGAATATATTTTGTGAACCAAAAATATGGGCACGTGGCCGTCTAAAATACACACCCAAAACCACCCCAAAACCTTATGAAATTACTTGTTGGAGCCACGAACAAGTTCAATTCAGTTCTATTTCTTTGCACAAATCCCTAGGTGATGGTACATGGAATTTATGTGCATAGTTCTTGAGGAGGGAAAAGTACAGCCCGCACATATCCATACAATACATGAAAATGTTGTCTCGTTTTACGTGTTAGAGGAAGCTTTAGGAAAACTTGGTCGAGTTTATACTCATTTTTCTCAAAATTTCGAGAGGATCACAGTGGTGTTGTTGGGTTTTGTTGGTGACTGACAAAAAAAGAAGTGGTTCTAGAAACCCATTATTGTAATCTTTGAAGACTTAATAAGATCGACCTTCTCATTGGAAGTGGCCTAGATACGTATCCTATGAGGGGTGAAATACGTTATCATCTCTTTTCTATCAATTTCATGGTTTATTTTCTTTTTATTTGCTTATGTGTGGATATTTTAGCATTTAAATTTTAGTTTTAAATCATGTTTATGAGTATTTAACATATAAATTTCATATGCAATTTTTGGTTAAAAAAATATCCTAGAATTTCATATCACAGATCTGGTCACACATGGTTTTACTTCATAATAAGGAAAGGTGATGTCTTCGAATACTTCATGGAATTCAAGACCAAGATTGAAAAATAGACAGGTAAATGCCTTAAAATTATCAGATCGGATCAAGGGGTGAATACACATTTGGAGCATCCAAAAGCTATTGTATAGATAATGGAATCTAACAACAATTTACTATGCCTCATTCACCTCAACAAAATGGAGTTGTTGAAAGGAAAAACATAACACTGGTAGAATGTGCTTGCAGCATGTTTCAAGGTAAAAAGAAATCTAATGGTTTTTGGGATGAAGCCATTAAAATAACATAATTCCAACAAATAAATTATATCTTCAAACACATTTTGAACTCTTTGATGCCTATAAACTATAAGTCAATCATTTAAGTGTATTTGGTTGTAGTCATTTTGCATATATTCGAAAAGATGAGAGAAGAAAACTTGATGCAAAATCAATTGAATTCATCTTTGTTGGCTATTGTGATGATCATAAAGCATACAATTTATTTCATCCTAGTTCACACAAGTTGATTGCAAGAAGAGATGTAGTTTTTCATGAGAATGCAGATAAAAGTGATAGGTTGAATAATTTTGATGAAGGGCATATCTTTGGCGACAATGTCAAAATAGATAAAATTGTTCATAAGGTACATGTACAACAATAGGTTCAGGAATAGGGTGATAACAACATGAGTGACACCTCCTCAAATGAAGAAACAAAAAAAGAAGAAGAATCATGGATGGAACTCCAATAGGTATGGTAGTACATAGAAGGTCAAATCGACAAACTCAACCTCCTATAAGATTTAGAGATTATGCTTTGATGACTAATTTAATTAATGTCATAGAACCATTCAATTATAATCAAGTCAAAGATAATGAATAATGGGTGAATGCTATAAATCAACAGCACAATTATATTATGAGAAATGAAACTTGGGAATTAGTAGAATTTCCTAAGGATCAAGTACCCATAGAATCTAAATGGTTGTTCAAATATAAATGTAAATCTGATGGGAGTATTAACAAATTTAAGGCAAGATTAGTTGCAAAGGGCTATTCTCAACAAGAGGTTCAGTTGATTTTGAAGAAACATTTACACCAGTAGTTAAATTGAATACAATTAGATTGCTTGTTGCATTAGCTACAAAACACAATTGGAAAACACACCAGCGTAGATCCAAATCATAGGCTCTATCAAGCGCAGAGAGGAATCCAATATCCCTAGGTGCAAACTTCTTCTCAGGTGCTTGCACTATTATTTTCATATTGAAAGTGATAAGTCTAACTATTCAAAGTTTTTTACTTTTATGAATCAAAGTATATACAATTAGCTCTATATAACCTTGGGCCAATTAGCAATTTTATGCTTACATGAATTGATTTTTTCTATGCTTGTCATATGCTTCATATCATGCTCTACTTCCTTGCTTGTATGGTTCATCTTTGTAGCTTCAAATCTTGATATGCTTCTGTTGACATTTATATTCTAAAGTATTTTGCATGGTTTTATTGTTGTTGCACTATTTTCTTTCTCTGCTATTATCATAAACTATGTCACATATGGATCTTCTTTATTTACATTTATTATTTATACCTTTTTTTAAATAGTCCATATATGAACAATTATATTTAAAAATGGTAAAAAATATTATAAACATATCAACCATTTTTAATATATATTTATTGTTTATACTAGTCTCTTAATTCTTTGTCCTCTCTTTACACTTATAACAAGCTCAGTCATTCAATATTAAAATACTTAAAAATGAAATATTAAACAATTTTGTTTATCTTAATTAAGATATACTTCAAGAAATAAATAAAACCATGCCTCCCTAGTCAATCTTGGGATTCGATAGATCTGAATTAAACGCAGCTAAGTTGTTATTGATTTTCGCTGCTAAATATTACATAAAAGGCAAGGATAAAAGAAAATGAGACCTCTTCATTGAGAAAAAAAGGTGAAATGGTTAAAAATAGAATAAAACAATATATTCGTTCAATGGTGCATGTTACTGTCATACATAAAATTGCAGCCCAAAGAGAACAATTCATCGGTAAGATGGTGGGGTGGGGTTCATTTACTTAGGGTTTGTTTTTGGGTTAGCAAGTTTTTTTATTCGAGAGGTAGAATAGTAAAAGCTGAATTTTTCTGTTTAAAAAAAATAATGACTCCACTTATAGGATAACAAGAGCTAAATAATTAATATTTTTTTATAAAATTACAAAGTTGATTAAAACAATCTAATTCCTCAATGATGATGTGTAAGACTCTGAAAAAGGAAACTGCAATGGCTTAATAAAACAATAGATTAATTAAATCGTGTGTAATAGAAAAAGAATTCTATAAATTCATTGAATTCGCTATCTGGACTTTATTCATTTGCTCTGTACTGGCCATGCCCTTTAATGAAGGAGGATAGTACAAACTAGACTTCAATATCCACAGATTTGAATATATATATATATATATATATATATATATCCTAACTTCATCAACATCCATTTCGATATACCACACCAGCGAAAATACTCTCTCCATGGAGCCCTTGGGAGCATACATTTCCTCCGCAAACACAACCATCCCGTTCTAAAAGACTAACGCACCTCTTCACATTCACATAATTCCTTATGATTTCATTCCTGAAGCTCAGTTCGAATAAAATACTGAATCAACCGACTTTACAGGCTTAAGAGAGATGTGGAATAAAATACTGAATAAAATACAGTATTGCGGTTTCATATAGTAATACATGTTGGATTCTGCAGGTAATTCATATAGTATGCGGTTTCATAACAAGTGGTGTGGAGAAATGAGGAGACATGATTTGAAGTTTGTTACTGTTTGCAGGACACTAATAAAGTGATCCAAATTTATACATTAATAAAGATAAAGAAGGAAATGTATGCTTATATCTTTATACTAATGATGATCTCATTATTACAGGTGGTGCATATAAGTTGATTGCAGATATTAAACATCATATGTCAAATGAATTTGAAATGAACGACCTTGGTGATCTAAAGGACTTGAATTTCGGAGAGAGTCTTGTAAGACATTGATAACTCAAAGCAAATATGTAAGGGAAATCCATAATAGATTCAAAATGAGGGAATGCAAAGTATTATCAATTCGTTTATATCAGAATGCAAAATTCTATAGTGATGATGGATATAAAGAAGCAAATGGTACTTTGTATCGTCAACTAGTGGGAATATTGTATTATTTCACTACTATTATGCCATACATATCATAATCAATTAGAATCCTTAATCAAATTTTGGCTAATCCATGTGATATTACAAGAAACCATGTGTCCTGCCTATGTGAAACTCAACAGAAAACTACAAAAACACCTGAGATATTTCAAAGGAACAATTAATTTTTCTCTTTTATATACTGATGCATTTGATGTTCAGTTGGCAGGTTATTTTGATTTAAATTGGGCCCGATGACAAAAATTCTTCTTGTTATAGTAAGAAACAAAAATTTCCACATTGGTATAGGAGTTATGTCATGGAATAGTAAGAAACAACCCATTGTTTCCTTCTCATCAACAGAAGCTGAATACAAAGCTATGACCAGTGCTACTTGTGAAGTTGTTTGGTTGAGGCACATTCTTGAAGATGTTGGTGCAAAACAAGAAGCAACTACCAGAATTCAGTGTGATAATCAAAGTGCAATTAAATTGGCCCATAATCAAGTTTATCAGGAAAGATCCAAACACATTGAGCTGCAACACTAGTTTGTGAGAGAAAATACTGAGTCTAAGGAAGTTGAATTGATTTATTGTAAGTTGGAAGGATTCATTTTATGGACCCCAAAAAGAAACTTGATGTTGTAGAAAATCCATTTATTCATTAAAGGGGGATGTTAGATATAATGTAGAAATGTTTACTAAAGATAGTATGAGTGGTTTCTTAGATAAATTGTAGGTTCTTATCCTTTATTCATTGATCTAGATTTGGTTTAGGTCGGCCTATATATGTAGATATTTTGCAGTAATAGAATAGATTTTAGTGTGTACACACCTCTGCTGTGTGTGTGAAGCTTTATGTTGTGTTTATTCATTGTCTCACTGTTTAATCTAAATAGAGAGGCGGTCAATTCAACTGCCAGTTGTCGCATATCCTGGTTGTGTAATTACTATGTGTTATTTGGTGCACTTTGGGAGGAGGGGTGGTCCAACCGTCGACTTAATTTGACAAGATCTTATTCATTTGTTCTTCATTTCATCTGCTAACTAGATCTGCAATCTTAGTTTCTTCATCTACTTCTCGATTGTTCAATCTTAATCTAGGGAATACCATCAGTTATTTTGTCACATTTCCAGTTGAATAATTTTGTCTTTCGTTTTTTCAAATAATCTGGCTTTGGTTTTGTTCTATGGTAAGAAGGTGGAAAGAAGATGGCCTTTGCTTTACAATTCTTAGGGTTCATTGTCACGTATAAGAAGGGTCTCAAATGCATTTCATTGTTTATGGACCTTTTCTCTGATTTTTCGAGCAAGTGCGAAGCAAATTTTTTGCTTGGCATCTTCATTTCTTTTTCTGGTTTCTTTGTAAATCCCTTCATGTCTATTTTGACAGTGTGTTGTTGTGCAAGGGTTGGGAAGGGAAGGGAAGGGAAGAAGTAAGGGCGAGCATGTGAGAGGATGGGGGGAAGGGGAGAGGAAGCAGCGGTGGGAGAGGCGGTGAGGTAGGGGAGGAGGGTGGTGACGAGTTTGTTTTTTTTTCATTTTTTTTTTAATTTTGTAAAATATTTTTTGATTGTTTCAATTTTTAATATTTTTTCAATAATTTTTTTTATTTTAAGAATTTCATTTTATAATTAATATTTTTACTTTTTAAATAAAAGTTTTAATGTTTTTAATAGTTTTTATTTATTTATTTTTATAAAAGATTCAATTTTTTTTTAATAAGAACTACGATTTTTGTTTTAACATTTTAATTAAAAACCAATTCAGTCTTATTCTTATTATTATGCTTTTCTTTTAATTTATAATAAAATTTTGTAACGTATAGATTTTTAATATATTATTTTAAATTTTTTAAAAGTTTTTCTATATTGTATAAATATATAATTTTTTTATTTGTTTTTATAATTTTTTGTTTTCTTTTAATAAAAATATAATAATTTAATGCAAAAGGTTTATAATTTTTTTTAAAAAAGGCGAGGAGGGGAAGACATGGGCATGATGTCCTATTTTTCAAGGCCATGTTTTAAAAAATACAGTAATGTTAGCACTACTTTGCGATTTAGAGGTAGATTTTAAGCTTTTTCTACCAATGATATTGATAGTTAAGTCCATGCTTTTAAACATGTTATAATTTTATTTTTTCAAAAAACCAATGTTCTACAAGTAGCATTAGATTTTTATTGATTGTTTGATCTTAAGGATATTGTTAGCAACAATATTTGTTTTTACGGAAATTGTTGTGTTTCTAATCTTGTAACAAAAAAGAGTGCTACTAGTAGCATCACTTTTTGATTTGTAGTTTGATTCTTCTGTTTTTAATGCAAAAAATGGATTTTTAGGACTAGAGTTCTCGTTGTGAGTATAAATTTCTCGTCATATTGTATAATGTGTTGAACTTGTACCTAGTTACTGTTGGAAATATTAATTACTCATTGATCTACATATCATCTCAGCCGACTTAGTGAGAGTATGCAGAAGTACACTGCTGTTAGGCAGTCTGTTAGGATGAAGAGTTCATGTCTCTCCATATTTAAGACACTGAATTGTATTTTTGAAGTTAAGTTTCTAGGTAGAAATTTATTACTGTGATTAATGTTAGTCACTAGCTTCCAAGAGAAGAAAATTTTAGTCTTTGTATATGAAGAAGAAGAAAAATGAAAAATAGAGATGAGGGGAGAGAGTGCGAAAAGAAAAAGAGAGCAAGCGCAGAGAAGTGGAGAAGAAGAAAAACTATGAGAAGAGTTCGAAAAGCTCAAGATTCTTTTCATGATTGATGAGTTACAAGCCTTGCTCATAAATCATGAATGAAAAATCAGCAGATCAAATACATCATTAGAAGGTGCATTTGCAGCACAGTCATCTATAATCCGTGGAAGAGGCAGGGGGAGATACAATTCTAGAGGCAGAGGAAGAATTTTTTCAAGAGGAGGACGTGACAACAGTCTCGCGAATGTCACTGGTAGAGGACAGAACTAGAACCCTAGTCAACCAAGTGGTCACAGGTTTTATAAGTAAAAAATACAATGCCATTACTGCAATAAACTTGGTCATTATGCATATGAATGCAGGAAGAAGTAGTATGAAATAGGTAAGAAAGGTCAAAATTAGTCAAGCAACACCGAAACTTTGTCGAGCACAATGTTGTTGGCATGTGCATCCCCAATTGAATACAATGTTTTCTAAGAAAGTCCATGTGACATATGGTATTTAAATTCAGGCTGAAGTAATCGTATGACTGGTCATTTAATGTTTTTTTCTAATCTAGATAAATCAGTTCAAATTGATGTCACACTTGGAAATAATGTCTAAGTCACTCTTTTTGGAAAAGGTATTGTTGGTATTCTAACCAAACAAATAGAGCGAAAGGTCATGCCTAATATATAATATGTCGAGGGTGTGAAACAAAATTTGTTGAGCATTGGACAACTAGTAGAAAAAGGTTACAGAGTCTACATGGAAGACAATCAGTGTGTGATTAAAGATTTGTGTCCAAGCAACCAACTGATAGCAAAAGTACCAATGACAAGAAATAAATTGTTTCCTTTCAGGACAATGCTAGACATGAAAGCAAAGGCAGATACAGGAATTGCATCCGAGGAAGAAAGCGGAGAAGCAGACAAGCACTGCGACAAGAAAGAAAACGACAACACTGAAATTCAAGCAACATTTCAATTAGAGGTTCACGATGAGACTTGGATGTGGCATTTCAGATTTGGACATCTGAATTTTGGTGGGTTGAAGCTACTACACATGAAGAATATGGTGAAAGTATTTCCATTGATTGACGAGCCAGAGAGATTTTGTGAAGGTTTCATTTATGGCAAGCAAAATAGAGATAATTTTCTTGTAAAAAATTCATACAGAGCATGCACACCACTTGAGATTGTCTACTCTGATATTTGTGGCCCAATGCAGACATCATCCATGGGAGGATGCAATTATTCCCTTACTTTTATTGATGACTTCAAAAGAAAAAATGGGTATATTTTCTAAAAAATAAATCTGATGCATTTTTATGGTTTCAACAATTTAAGGCACTCGTGGAGAACCAAAGTGGTTACAATATCAAAATCTTAAGGATGAAAAGAGGCAGTGAATATGTCTCAAATGACTTCCTAAATTTATGCAAGACCCATGGCATACACAAGCAATTCACTGTGTGGTATATATCTCGATAGAATGGTGTCACAGTGAGAAAGAACATAACCATTATGGAGATGGTGCACAACATGATGGCAGCCAAAATTTTGGGTTGAAGTAATCACAACTGCAGTATATATTATGAATCGACTTCTGATAAAGAGTAGAAAGAAAAAAGTCCCTCAAGAAGCATGGACATGTATGAATCACAATTTTTCTCATTTAAAGGTTTTTGGTTGAGTCTCATATGCTCATGTTCCAGATGAGCTAAGAAGGAAACTAGACAAGAAGGGAAAAAATGTATTTTTATTGGCCACTTTGAAGACACAAAAGCATACAAGTTGTATGACCCTGTCACAAGGAAATTAATCATTAGTCACGATGTTCAATTTTTTGAGAATGAATCATGGGATGAAACCGTCAAGAAGAATGTCAAAATTACGTTAACTTTCAAGCATGATGAAATGGCAGAGGAAGTGGCTCAAACACCACATGTAAGCCAAAATGTTGCAGCATCATCAACCCCCTGGACACCGCGACATGGTTCAACACAAGGAACGTCGACACAAGTCACAACCCAAGCTACGCTGACAACCACACAAAGAGGACAAAAAACTCCATCAAGCAGTTCATTGAGGTCGACATTGACAGATCCAATAAACACATGAAATATTCCTGAGATATATGAAGTCGATACACCAAATTCATTCTCTCTCTTTGCATTATTTTCTCAAATAGACGATCCTTTAACATTTGAGGAAGTTGTCAAAGATGAAGTATGGGCACATGCCATGGATTAAGAAATAGAATGCATTGAGAAAAAACAAACATGGGAGCTAGTAGATGTACCAAAAGATAAATACGTAATTAGCGTCAAATAGTTTACAGGACCAAACAAGATGCTGACAGGAATGTGCAGAAGCACAAGGAAATAATGGTCGCAAGAGGGTTCACATAGCATCTCAACATAGAATTCAATGAAACCTTTGCACCTGTCACAGGAATGGATACAGTCATAACAATTATGTCCATTGTTGAACAAAACAAATGGCATGTTTATCAAATGGATGTTAAATCAACATTTTTGAATGGTTATCTGGAGGAGGAAGTGTATGTGGAACAACCACAAGGCTATGATGTTCCAGGGTAATAACACAAAGTATACAGGATGAAAAAGGAACTCTATGGTTTGAAGCAATATCCTAGAGCTTGGTACAATCGCATTGATTCCTACCTTGCCCAAAATGGATTTCACAAAAGTGAAAGTCAACCGACATTGTACACTAAATTTAATCAGCAAGGTAAGATGTTAATTGTCTTCCTGTCTGTAGATGATTTAATATTTACCAGTTATTTTTCCATAAAGGATTTTACAACAGTCATGGAAAGTTAATTTGAAATGACTGATTTGGGGCTTATGAATTTTTTTCTGGCAATTGAAGTCCAGCAGTCTGGAATCATATCACAGTCAAATTATGCAAGTGCATTTCTAAAAAGATTCAATATGTCTAATTGCAAGGTAGCCCCAACATCAGCAATAACAGGATTAAAAATGAGCAAGGATGACGATGAATCAACTATAGATCCTACGTTGTTTCAAAGGATAATTGGTATATTTATGTACTTAACTGTAACAAGACAAGACATCATGTACGGAGTAATTCTAATCTCAATATTCATGGAGTCACCAAAAGACTCTCATGTAAGTGGTATAAAGGATCTTGGAATTATGTATTCAACCTCATAAAATTTCAAATGCATTGGATACATTGACATCGACAATGGAGGAAACATAGATGATATGTCATATCCCCACATTTTGACCACCAAACAAGTGTTGACCATCATAAACACCTAGGGGTTTTAAATGATATTATTTAATTACCCTAGGAAAAATTACTAAATAATTATGTAAGAGGCTTATACTAAGTTTGATTTCTTGTCAATTTTAATTATTATGCAATTAATTATGTGGAAACTAAGTTGCCATTAGCAGGAGGGCCACTTGGCCAAGCCAACTTGCCAAGGAGGAAATGGAATATGTCATAGGACTGACAAAAGCCAAGAAAATCTGTCAGACACAAAAAGAGGAAACTATGGACTAAGGAAGGGCAGAGTTTCCATTTGGAGACTCGGTCACAAAAGTTAAAGTGCAGAAAAGTTGTCATAAGGAAAAGCAAGTAGTTTTCTAAACAGGAAAGTGCAGAAAAAGTAGTTAGACACAAAGAAGGAAAATGTTGGGTCAAGGAGGGAACAATTCACATTTTGTATTGAAGGGAACGAATAAGGAAACATCACCTAATACTCTTACTTTCTATTTTCCTCAAGCATGGAGAATTCATGGCTAGGGTAAGGGTTTAGCAAGTGGCAACTTGCTCAACAGATGAAGGACTTGCTCAACAAGTCACCCAAGTTACTCAAGGTTTATTTAAGGGTGATTCCAACTCCATTTCTCCATTTGTATGTCTAATATTTGTGATAGTGATGAAGCCAAGGATTATATTTTGAATGTTGTGCCTCAAGTTCTTGGGATATGCACCCCAAGGTTCTCATTCCCTCTCTCCTCTTCCCCTCTTCTCCCCTTCTCATTGCAGGTTATACTAGAGCTATGGAGAAACCTCTCTGAGTTTATTCAGGATTTTTTATAATCCTAAAGCCATCCCTTACTATATATTAGGTGTCATTAATATTTCCATGAGTTTCTAGTATCTAAGGGTTCAAACCCCCATTCCCTTCCTTGAATATTGCCTTTAAAATACACTATAATCATGTACAATGTTGAAGAGAGTGTTATAGTTCCTTTATGAGAGTGATTTCGAGTTTATTAGATGTAAAAATATCTCATACATATTATCTTCAATTTTTATTTCAATCTTATTCGAAATGGCTGATATTTACGCATTTTAAGTCAACATAGTCTAGATTTGCATTGGAAAGTGACTAGCTTTGTTGTAACTTTCATATTTCGACTTGTATAACTCCAAATAAATCCATTATTTTTCTGATGAGTCACTAATAGACCTATATAATTCCCCCATGTACAAATAGATAATTTGAATCACCCTTACCCTGTTTGGAAAGGCCTAAAGATGGAGCTAGTGAGTTGTCTGGTGAGCTAGTCTCACCTTTACAACTTGCAGAATCATTTCCTTTTCCTTTGATATGTTATAAAACTTCATGAAACTCTTATTACTATCTAATAAACTTATAAAATAACCTTATTCAATTTATACAAGCCTCCATTTATTGGATTTGACAAAGTCTTCCTAGTTTCATGGTTGGGTGACCCAAAAGTGTGGGAGTAAGTTTCAGTGTCCAATTCTGATTCTGAAACCTAAACGGTCCCTGATATAAATGTGTTTGGGAAACTAATTTATCAGTCCTAAAATTTTCCTTTATTTCTCTCCACTTGCCGCTGCCCTGTTTGCAAAAGTATCAGCCAATTTCCCATATTTTTGAGTGTCAAGAGCTCTCAGATTGAATGCAATTTTCATGTAATATTTTGTATAAAAATTATATCAGAGATAATATTCTAATATGATTATATATTAGAGAAATTTTAGTAATATCGGAGCTTTTATTTCCTTTTGTGAATAATCCCTTTCAGTTTGAGTCCTTCCAGTCAAAACTAGTAATTTCCTAGCACCTAGTTTGGCAATTTTATGCATCAAGTCTTTGTTTGGAGTTAGTATCTATGAAATATGATTCAGGGATATTACAGTGGTATTAAAGCACTTTCCTCTGCTCCTGTGAAAATAAGGATCTCCTTTGACTAATTTCTTAGATCACCAATTCAAGTTGCATCCATGAGGATTTGTATTGGTAGTTGACGATGATGACTTTGATCTGTTTGTTGAAGAAGAAGAGGTGATATATGTTAATGAGGGATTGCAAATATCAAGAGACCGGGATGGTTACTTTTGTGACCATATTGAGTATGAAGAAATCAATGTTAAACTAACCATGGAACAATTTAGTAAAGATGATAGATGCAATTGAAAACTTTTCCCACGACTACAAAGAGAATCTTTCGTTGGGGGAAGATATTTGTAAATACATTCCTTTCAAAGAGTATTTTTATTGCAGATTTGGATTTGAGCCCAAGAATGTATATGATTACTATTTCAATATCATAAAATCATCCATAGAGGAACCAAGTTATTCCACCTCTCTGAGCAATGAGGAGGAAGAAGGAACCAAAAGTGAAGAGTCATCAAATCCATCAACATGTTCAAGCATTCTGAGATTATTTCATTTTTCTTCAAGAAGAGTCTCTGCAAGTAATGATCATAGTACCATTCAAGAAGGAGAAACCTCAAGTTTATTGAAAGAATATGCTCTAGAAGATATTTCTTGTTTACCATTACTTCAGGAAGAAAAGGAAGGATGCACTTCCAAATTGTTTGGGGGTGATCTACAGGTCACTGATAAGGATGTTGGATCATGTATGGGTGAAGATACATCTTTTGGATCAGATCCAAAAGAATATCACAAATCAAAGTTACAGCCACTTCTGGAGCCACACAGGGAAGAAGAAGACAAGGCCACACGGCTTGGGTGTCAAGCAGAAAATTTGGTGGATGAGCAGGCCACCATAGCATCACTTTGGGAAGATGGTAATGTGAAGAACATGGATGATAAGGGCTCTGATTTTTGCAGAAGCCATTATTATTTGTAGCCACCTAATTCACGGGATATTGAAAATATTACACTTGCATATGAGGACATTATAATGAAGGACAATGTTGAGGGAATGGAATTCACTCCTATTTTCTCTGTTGGTGAATAAAAAATCAGTGCAAAGGAGTTTGAGGTTGTTAATGATGATAAGGGATATTTTGGATCAGATCCGAAATAAGAACATATGTCATATATGAAATTATCAATTGAACTTCCAAATGAAGTGGAAGACAAGCCCCCACCAGCCGTCTGTGAAGTAGAAACTTCAAAGGAAAAAATTTGATGCAAAGTGATGCACACAGATCATATTTTTGTACTTAATGGCAGCATGATGAATATGAAATACCAAAGTATGAGGTACTTTCTAATTTTTGCAGAGATTGAACTTCATTGCATCCCTATGATACATTTTGTGGACCCCAAAAAGAAACTTGATGTTGTAGAAAACCCATTTATTCATTAAGGAGGGATGTTAGATACAATGTAGAAATGTTTACTAAACATAGTATGAGTGGTTTCTTAGATAAATTGTACGATCTTATCCTTTATTCGTTGATCTAGATTTGGTTTAGGTTGGCCCATATATGTAGATATTTTGCAGTAATATAATAGATTTTAGTGTGTACATACCTCTGCTATGTGTGTGAAGCTTTATGTTGTGTTTATTCATTGTCTCACTGTTTAATCTAAATAGAGAGGCAGTCAATGCAACTGCCAATTGTCGCATATGCTGGTTGTGTAATTACTATGTGTTATTTGGTGCACTTTGGGAGGAGGGGTGGTCCAACCGTTGACTTAATTTGACAAGATCTTATTCATTTATTCCTCATTTAATCTGCTACCCAGATCTGTGGTCTCAGTTTCTTCATCTACTTCTCGATTGTTCAGTCTTAATCTAGGGGATACCATCATTTATTTTGTCACATTTACAATTGAATAATTTTGTCTTTCGTTGTTTCAGATAATTTGGCTTTGGTTTTGTTCTATGGTAAGAAGGTGCCCTCTGCTTTATGATTCTTAGGGTTCATTGTCACGTATAAGAAGGGTTGCAAATGCATTTCATTGTTTATAGACCTTTCGTCTGATTTTTCGAGCAAGTGCGAAGCGAATTTTTTGCTCGGCATCTTCATTTCTTTTTCTGGTTTCTTTGCAAATCCCTTCAGGTCTATTTTGACAGTGTGTTGTCGTGCAGGGGTTGGGTCCTGATGATGACATTTATTTTCTCCTATTTTGGTTGGTTGCCACTATCGTTTTCATCTTGTTTCATATTAGAAGGGTTGGAAATGGATTGCACGGTTTATCGACATTGCATCCAATCCAAATTTTGAGGAAAGTACGAAGCGTATTTTTGCTTGGCATCTTCATTTCTTATTTCAGTTTCTTTGTAAATTCATTCACATATTTTTTAACAATGTTGCTAATGTGCAAGGGTTAGGTGCTGACAGATGATGTTTATTTGATCCTGTTGTGGTTGGTTATCGTTGTCGTTTTCATTTTGCACCCACGAAGCTTATGTTTGTGGAAAAATGTTTCATGCATGAGGGGTTTACTATTGTCAGCATAATTTCCTACTGACCACTCTATGCATGGTTCTGTTAATTGTATTGTTGCTCTTCATTTCCTGTGTTTTAACTGTCATGAATAACACATTATACAATCTGATGAAAAATCCAAATAGTTCTCATTTTTTTATAGGGTTAATTTATTGTCTACTTTTAACTTGAATCGAAAAATAGTGCTACTATTAAAACACAATTTTTTTTGAGGGATAAATTTACAAAATTTTGGAAACCTGTCAACTATTTCTTTTTAAACACATAAAAAGACCAATATTTATTATAAATGTATATTGTTTTTCAAAAACTAATTGTTTTTCAAAAAATAAATAAATATACACCAAATTGATTTTTTTTAAGCAAACAAAATATTTAAAAAACTATTTAAATTAAAAAAAAACTATTTAAGAAAACAAACAATTTTTTAAATAACTATTTAAATTTAAACAAAAAAAATTATTTTAAAAAAAAGTATTATAAAAAAATAATAAATTAAAAAAAAAATTAAAAAAAAAACTATCCAAAAAAATTTATTTAAAAATTATGAAAAACTATTAAAATAAAAAAATTATTAAAAATTAAAACCTGGCTGCACCATTCTCCTCTACCGCGCTACCACCCTCCTCCCCTCACCTTCCACCTCTACCACCACTACTTCCTCTCCCCTCCCCCAATCCCCTCCCATCCCTGCCCCATCTGCCTCCCCTCCCCTCTGCTCCCTTCCCCTGCCCCCTCCTGTCTCCTCCCTGGATCATCCCCCTCCGTTATGTTTCCCCTCCTCCTCCCCTCTCCTGTCCCTCATGCCCCCTCGCTCCACTCTGCCTCGCCCTCCTCCAGTCTGCATGGCATCGAGTCGTTGCTCGATAGATGCTACGTGGTGCTCGTCATTGTGCTCATCGAGAAACAAATCGATGCCCAACATCGAGCTGTTGTTCAATGGGAACAACGATGAGCTAGGGAGGTTGTAGAAGGGTGGGGTAGAGTGGAGGGAGGGGAAGTGAGGGTTGGGGGAGGGGAGGCGTAGGGAAGGAAGAAGGGAAGGGGCAAGGTCAGGGAGGGGAAGGGAAGCAGTAGGGGTGAGCATGTGAGAGGATGGGGANTGAGGTAGGGGAGGAGGGTGGCGACGAGTTTGTTTTTTTTTACTTTTTATTTTTATTTTTATTTTGTAAAATATTTTTTTTATTGTTTAAATTTTTAATATATATATATATATATATTTAATAGAATTTCATTTTATAATTAATATTTTCACTTTTTAAATAATTTTTTTAATGTTTTTAATAGTTTTTTTTACTTTTTTATATAAAAGATTCAATTTTTTTTAATAAGAACTACGATTTTTGCTTTAACATTTTAATTAAAAACTAATTCAGTCTTATTCTTATTCTTATGTTTTTCTTTTAATTTATAATAAAATTTTGTAACATATAGATTTTTGATATATTATTTTAAATTATTTTAAAAGTTTTTCTATATTGTATAAATATATAATTTTTTATTTATTATTATAATTTTTTGTTTTCTATTAATAAAATTATAAAAATTTAATGAAAAAGATTTATAATTTTTTTTTAAAAAGGCGGGGAGGGGAAGACATGGGCATGAAGCCCTATTTTTCAAGGCCATGTTTTAAAAAATACAGTAATGTTAGCACTATGCGATTTAGAGGTAGATTTTAAGATTTTTCTATCAATGATATTGATTGTTAAGTCCATGCTTTTAAACATGTTATAATTTTATCCTTTCAAAAACCCAATGTTCTACAAGTAGCATTAGATTTTTATTGATTGTTTGATCTTAAGGATATTGTTAGCAACAATATTTGTTTTTACGAAAATGGTTGTGTTTCTAATCTTGTAACAAAAAAGAGTGCTACTAGTAGCATCACTTTTTGATTTGAAGTTTGATTCTTCTGTTTTTTATGTAAAAAATGGATTTTTAGGACTAGAGTTCTTGTTATGAGTATAAAGTTCTCATCATATTGTATAATGTGTTGAACTTGTACCTGGTTACTGTTGGAAATATTAATTACTCATTGATCTACATATCATCTCAGCTGACTTAGTGAGAGTATGCAGAAGTACACTGCTGTTAGGCAGTCTGTCAGGATGAAGAGTTCATGTCTCTCCATATTTAAGACGCCGAATTGTTATTCTGAAGTTAAGTTTCTAGTTAGAAATTTATTACTGTGATTAATGTTAGTTAGTAGCTTCCAAGAGAAGAAAATTTTAGTCTTTTTATATGAAGAAGAAGAAAAATGAAAAATAGAGATGAGGGGAGAGAGTGCGAAAAAAAAAGAGAGCAAGCGCAGAGAAGTGGAGAAGAAGAAAAACTATGAGAAGAGTTCGAAAGGCTCAAGATTATGTTCATGATTGATGAGTTACAAGCCTCGCTCATAAATCATGAATGAAAAATTAGTAGATCAATACATCATTAGAAGGTGCATTTGCAGCACAGTCATCTACAATCCGTGGAAGAGGCAGGGGAAGATACAATTCTAGAGGCAGAGGAAGAACTTTTTCAAGAGGAGGACGTGACAACAGTCCCGCGAATGTCACTGGTAGAGGATAGAACTAGAACCCTAGTCAACCAAGTGGTCACAGGTTTTATAAGTAAAAAATACAATGCCATTACTGCAATAGACTTGGTCATTATGCATATGAATGTAGGAAGTAGTATGAACTAGGTAAGAAAGGTCAAAATTAGTCGAGAAAAACCAACACTTTGTCGAGCACAATGTTGTTGGGATGTGCATCCCCAATTGAATACAATGTTTTCCAAGAAATTCCATGTGACATATGGTATTTAGATTCAGGCTGTAGCAATCATATGACTGGTCATTTAAATTTGTTTTCTAATCTAGATAAATCATTTCAAACTGATGTCACACTTGGAAATAATGTCTAAGTCAGTCTTTTTGGAAAAGGTATTGTTGGTATTCTAACCAAAAAAATAGAGCGAAAGGTCATGCCTAATATATATTATGTCGATGGTGTGAAACAAAATTTGTTGAGCATTGGACAACTGGTAGAAAAAGGTTACAGAGTCTACATGGAAGACAATCAGTGTGTGATTAAAGATTTGTGTCCAAGCAACCAACTAATAACAAAAGTACCAATGACAAGAAATAAATTGTTTCCTTTCAGGATAATGCTAGACATGAAAGGAAAGGCAGATACAAGAACTGCATTCAAGGAAGAAAGTAGAGAAGGAGAAAAGCACTGTGACAAGAAAGAAAAGGACAACACTAAAATTCAAGCAACATTTCAATTACAGGTTCACGATGAGACTTGGATGTGGCATTTCAGATTTGGATATCTGAATTTTGGTGGGTTGAAGCTATTGCACATGAAGAATATGGTGAAATTATTTCCATTGATTGACGAGCCAGAGAGAGTTTGTGAAGGATTCCTTTATGAAAAGCAAAATAGAGAGAATTTTCTAGTAAAAAATTATGCAGAGCATGTGCACCACCTGAGATTGTCTACTATGATATTTGTGGCCCAATGCAGACATCATCCATGGGAGGATGCAATTATAGGCTTACTTTTATTGATGACTTCACAAGAAAAAATGGGTATATTTTCTAAAAAATAAATCAGATGCATTTGGATGTTTTCAACAATTCAAGGCACTTGTTGAGAACCAAAGTGGGTACAATATCAAAATATTAAGGACAAAAAAAGGCAGTGAATATGTCTCAAATGAATTCCTAAATTTATGCAAGACCCATGGCATACACAAGCAATTCAGTGTGTGGTATATATCTCAACAGAAGGTGTCATATTGAGAAAGAACATAACCATTATGGAGATGGCGCACAACATGATGGCAGCCAATTTTTTTCCAAATCAATATTGGGTTGAAGTAATCACAACTACAGTATATATTATGAATCGATTTCCAATAAAGAGAATAAAGATCAAAGTCCCTCAAGAAGAATGGATAGGTATGAATCACAGTTTTTCTCATTTAAAGGTTTTTGGATGTGTTGCATATGCTCATGTTCCAGATGAGCTGAGAAAGAAGATAGACAAGAAGGGACAAAAATATATTTTTATTGGCTACTCTAAAGACACAAAAGCATACAAGTTGTATGACCCCGTCACAAGGAAATTGATCATTAGTCATGATATTCAATTTTTTGAGAATGAATCATGGGATGGAACCGTCAAGAAGAATGTCAAAATTATGTTAAATTTCAAGCATGATGACATGGTGGAGGAAATGGCTCAAACACCACATGTAAGCCAAAATGTTGTAGCACCATTAACCCCATGGACACCGTGACATGGTTCAACACAAAGAATGTCAACACAAGTCACAACCCAAGCTATGCTGACAAGAACGCCAAGAGGACAAAAAAATCCATCAAGCAGTTCGTTGAGGTTGACATCAACAGGTACAATAAATACATGAAGTATGTCTAAGATATATGAAGCCGATACACCAGATTCATTCTCTCTCTTTGCATTATTTTCTCAAACAGACGATCCTTTAACATTTGAGGAAGTTGTCAAAGATGAAGTATGGACACACGCCATGGATGAAGAAATAGAATGCATTGAGAAAAAACAAACATGGGAGCTAGTAGATGTACCAAAAGATAACTACGTAATTAGCGTCAAATAGATTTACAAGACCAAACAAGATGTTGACAGGAATGTGCAGAAGCACAAGGAAATAATGGTTGCAAGAGGGTTCACATAGCATCTCAACATAGACTTCAATGAAACCTTTGCACCTGTCATAGGAATGGATACAGTCATAACAATTATGTCCATTGTTGAACAAAACAAATGGCATGTTTATCAAATGGATGTTAAATCAACATTTTTGAATGGTTATCTGGAGGAGGAAGTGTATGTGGAATAACCACAAGGCTGTGATGTTCCAGGATAATAACAGAAAGTATATAGGATGAAAAAGGAACTCTATGGTTTGAAGCAAGCTCCTAGAGCTTGGTATAATCGCATTGATTCCTACCTCACCGAAAATGGATTTCACAAAAGTGAAAGTCAACCGATGTTGTACACTAAAGTTAATCAGCAAGGTAACATGTTAATTGTCTTCCTGTTTGTAGATGATTTAATATTTACTAGTGATTTTTCCATAAAGGATTTTAGAATATTCATGGAAAGTGAATTTGAAATGATTGATTCGGGGCTTATGAATTTTTTTGTGGCTATTGAAGTCCAATAGTCTGAAATCATATCACAGTCAAATTATGCAAGTGCATTTATAAAAAGATTCAATATGTCTAATTGCAAGGTAGCCCCAACATCAGTAATAACAGGATTAAAACTGAGCAAGGATGACGATGGATCAACTGTAGATCCTATGTTGTTTCAAAGGATAATTGGTAGATTTATGTATTTAACCGCAACAAGATAGGACATCATGTACGGAGTAATTCTAATCTCAAGATTCATGGAGTCACCAAAAGACTCTCATGTAAGTGGTATAAAGGATCTTGGAATTATGTATTCAACCTGAGAAAATTTCAAACTCATTGGATACACTGACATCGAAAATGGAGGAAACATAGATGACATGTCATATCCCCACATTTTGACCACCAAACAAGTGTTGACCATCATAAACACCTAGGGGTTCTAAATGATATTATTTAATTACCCTAGGGAAAATTTCTAAATAATTATGTAAGAGGCTTATACTAAGTTTGGTTTCTTGTCAATTTTAATTATTATGCAATTAATTATGTGGAAAATAAGTTTCCATTAATAGGAGGGCCACTTGGGCAAGCCAACTTGCCAAGGAGGAAATGGAATATGTCATAGGACTGACAAAAGCCAAGAAAATTTGTGAGACACAAAAAGAGGAAACTATGGGCTAAGGAAGGGCACAATTTCCAATTGGAGACTCAGTCACAAAATTTAAAGTGTAGAAAAGTTGTCATAAGGAAAAGGAGGCAGTTTTGAAAACATGAAAGTGCAGAAAAAGTAGTCAAACACAAAGAAGGAAAATTTTGGGTCAAGGAGGGAACAATTCACATTTTTATTGAAGGGAACGATTAAGGAAACATCACATAATCCTCTTACTTTATATTTTCCTCAAGCAGGGAGAATTCATGGCTAGGGTAAGGGTTTAGCAAGTGGCAACTTGCTCAACAGATGAAGGACTTGCTCAACAAGTCACCCAAGTTACTCAAGGTTTATTTAAGGGTGATTCCAACTCCATTTCTTAGTTTGTATGTTTAATATTTGTGATAGTGATGAAGCTAAGGCTTATATTTTGAATTTTTTTCCTCAATTTCTTGGGATATGCACCCTAAGGTTCTCATTCCCTCTCTCCTCTTCCCCTCTTCTCCCCTTCTCATTGCAGGTTATACTAGAGTTATGGAGAAACCTCTCTGAGTTTATTCAGGATTTTTTAGAATCATGTTTATTGGATGTAATACTATCTCATACATATTATCTACAATTTTTGTTTCAATGTTATTCAAAATGGCTGAGATTTACTCATTTTAAGTCAACCTAGTCTAGATTTGCATTGGAAAGTGACTAGATTTGTTGTAACTTTCATATTTAGACTTGAATGACTCCAAATAACTCCATTATTTTTCTGATGAGTCACTAACATACCTATATAAGTCCCCCATGTACAAAATCGATAATTTGAATCACCCTTACCCTGTTTCGAAAGGCCTGAAGATAGAGCTAGTGAGTTGTCTGGTGAGATAGTCTCACCTTTACAACTTGTAGAATAATTTCCTTTTCCTTTGATATGTTATAAAAATTCATGAACCTCTTATTAATTTTTAATAAAATTATCACATAACCTTATTCAATTTATACAAGCCTCTATTTATTGGATTTGACAAAGTCTTCCTAGTTTCACGGTTGGGTGACCCAAAAGCATGGGAGTAAGTTTCAGTGGATTCTGATTCTGAAACCTAAATGGTCCCTGATATAAAGGTGTTATGGAAACTAATTTATCAGTCCTAAATTTTTTCTTTATTTCTCTCCACATCCCACTTCCCTATTTGCAAAAGTATCAGCCAATTTCCCATATTTTCGAGTGTCAAGAGCTCTCCGATTAACTGCATTTTTCATGTAATATTTTGTATAAAAATTATATCAGAGATAATATTATGATCTGATTATATAGTAGAGAAATTTTAGTAATATCATAGCTCTAATTTCCTTTTGTGAAGAATCCCTTTCAGTTTGAGTCCTTCCGGTCAAAACTAGTAATTTCCTAGCACCTAGCTTGGCAATTTTATGCATCAAGTCTTTGTTTGGAGTTAGTATCTATGAAATATGATTCAGGGATATTACAGTGGTATCAAATAACTTTCCTCCACTAGTGTGAAAATAAGGATCTCCTTTGACTATTTTTTTAGATCACCAATTCAAGTTGCAACCATGAGGATTGTACCGGTAGTTGACGATGATGACTTTGATCAGTTTGTTGAAGAAGAAGAGGTGACCTATGTTAATGATGGATTGGAAATATCAAGAGATAGGGATGGTTAATTTTGTGACCATATGGAGTATGAAGAAATCAATGTTGAACTACCCATGGAGCGATTTAGTAAAGATGATAGATGCAATTGAAAACTTTTCCCACGACTACAAGAGTATATTTCCTTTGGGAAACATATTTGTAAATCCATTCCTTTCAAAGAGTATTTTTATTGCAGATTTGGATTTGAGCCCAAGAATGTACATGATTACTCTTTCAATAGCATAAAATCATCCATAGAGGAACCAAGTTATTCCACCTCTCTGAGCAATGAGGAGGAAGAAGGAACCAAAAGTGAAGAGTCATCAAATCCATCAGCATGTTCAAGCATTCTGAGATTATTTCATTTTTCTTCAAGAAGAGTCTCTGAGATCAATGATCATAGTACCATTCAAGAAGGAGAAACCTCAAGTTTCTTGAAAGAATATGCTCCAGAAGCTCTTTCTTGTTTACCATTACTTCAGGAAGAAAAGGAAGGTGAATGCACTTCCAAATTGTTTGGGGGTGATCTATAGGTCACTGATAAGGATGTTGGATCATGTATGGGTGAAGAGACATATTTTGGATCAGATCCAAAAGAATATCACAAATCAAAGTTACAACCACTTCTGGAGCCACACAGGGAAGAAGAAGACAAGGCCACACCGCTTGGGTGTGAAGCAGAAAACTTGGTGGATGAGCAGGCCACCATAGCATCACTTTGGGAAGATGGTAATGTGAAGAACATGGATGATAACGGCTCTGATTTTTGCAGAAGCCATTATTATTCATAGCCACCTGATTCACGGTATATTGAAAATATTACACTTGCATATGAGGACAGTAGAATGAAGGACAATGCTGAGGGAATAGAGTCCACTCCTATTTTCTTTGTTGGTGAATAAAAAATTAGTGCAAAGGAGGTTGAGGTTGTCAATGATGATAAGGGATATTTTGGATCAGATATGAAATAAGAATTTATGTCAGATATGAAATTATCAATTGAATGTCCAAATGAAGTGGAAGACAAGGCCCCACCAGCCATCTGTGAAGTAGAAAATTCAAAGGAAAAATTTGATGCAAAGTGATGCACACAGATCATATTTTTGTACTTAATGGCAGCATGCTGAATATGAAATGCCAAAGTATGAGGTACTTTCTGATTTTGGCAGAGATTGAACTTCATTGAATCCCTACGATACGCCTTACCCTTCATACAGTGTAAATGAATTGATAAGATATTCTAATGTTGATGTGTGTGCTAAGAAATAAGCATATGTTGTGGATTTATGCCATAAGGAATTTGAGCATGTGTGTTAGCCATTGGATGAAGGACACATGATGGAGAATATTCTTTGTGAGCCACATAATTTGAGTGGATCACTAAAGGAGGACATGGAGAAGCTTATGGAAGCCATGAAAAACCTTGTTGACATCAATGCCTTGTTGGAAAGATTCTGGAGGAGATATGGAAGGATAAGCCTTTTTGGAGGAGTGCATAGCACTTAAAGAAGGCATGGCCAAGATGAAGGAGAGATATATGAACCTAGTATCTGATAGAGATCATCTCCTCATGGTGGCTGAAATGTACCATTGTGCAGTCAAGAAGGAAGAAGAATCAGAAAGGCTCACTAATAAGTTGGATATCACTAATGACTTATTGAAGAGAACACAAAGATCCCGTCAAGAGTAAAAGTTGCAGATATGTCAACTTCAAAAGGAGTTGAAGGTGTCACACCTTTCATGCTGCATGGAGGGAATTTTTTTGGGTATAATGCAATAACTTCATGTGGAGGACAACCATGTGGAAGGAGCAGATTTGCAGGTGCTTGCGAAAATCTATGAGGAATAAAATATTGGTGAAGCACTCATTGAGATTGAGAGGAAGGATGAAGTGTTATCCTCTACCAGAAATATGGCCGATCACATTCCATATGGACCAGAAAATATAATTCCTTATTCATCCATTGATTGGGTGGATAGAGACACCTTGGAAATGATGACTATGGGAGGTAAAAGGTTTAATTTCTGCAATAAATTTTTTCTTGTGACTTACATTGTCCTGACATGTGGGCAGCCACAAAGATTTATATGAAGAAGAAGAAAATGAAAGGTAGAGAGGAGAGGATAGAGTGTGAAAAGAAAAAGAGAGCAAGTGTGGAGAAGTGGAGAAGACGAAAAACTATGAGAAGAGTTCAAGAAGCTCAAGCTTCTATGTTTTGGAAAGTGTTGAGAGTCGAAGCTCTGTAAAAGGTGAAACGTCCTTGTAATTTTCCAAGTTTGTAATTGCGGTTGTAGCTCTTTGTTATTTCGCGACAATATATATAATTCCATAGTTTATGGTTGAATGCATGTATTATTTATGCTACACATCTTCTCCATAATCACTCAAGTGAATATTGTTTACATTTACCGTCTTGTGAAAGACACAAAGAATCCACAAATATTTCACCGTGTAACCGCAGAGTGCTCGACACAACACTTACTTAACACTTTGGTTATATGATATCATGAGCTTGTCATAATATACTTGTTTCGAGGTTTATCCCAAGTTACAGGTCGGTGAAAATTATTTTTTCATATTCTAAGTCTTTAGACTAAGAAACATATTTTTATAATGTTTCGTTAAAAGTGGTTATGTTGAAGTGGGATTTAGTCGCAACCAAAAGTGTGTCACGGATAAAATCTTGTTACGGTAAAATACTGTTGAAGTCAAGTGGGTGATTGTCAAGGTAAAAGTGTGTTAGGTTAAAAAACCATAGAAAGTGTGTCGACCAAAAGGGAAGTTTGTTGTATACTTGTACGTCGTAGTGAAAGTATGTTGCAGTAAATCCTTATGGAAGTAAATTTATATTGCAAGTATTTTAGTTGAAGTAAAAGGTGGGGTTTCCCAAATTCATTATGTCACAGCCCCAAAAGTTAAAAATAAATAAAAAAATTCTTACTACGCACTAACTCAAGTTTACCTTGACAGTAAGTCTCACTCCCACCCACCCAAGATGTGTCTTTTTTTTGGTACACTATTTTTGGTGGCTGGCGGATGGCTATATATAGATGGTTTATCCCTAACACACACCAACCTTTCAAACTTTCCTTATTGTGTAAGTTTGTCGTAAGGAAAGTTTGGCTATTGGCTATTCGGGTTAGTAACTTTGCAATAAAAAAATGGCTCTTTATTCGACCTAGGACTATGTTAGATTCATTTGCAATGTTATTTATATTTTTAATAACAAAATGAATCTTTATTTCCCCATGCCTTTACCGACTCCTTCCTCCATCCTTCCTTACTGTCATACCATCCCCATCACATATAAGATGTCTCAAGCAATTATTATCTTACCTGGTGTCTTATTAAAATGGTTTAGTAACCAGAATGTATGTTCAACCATTTCTTCTTTTTAGTCTTTAAAAAACATGCAAGAGAGAGAGAGAGAGAGAGAGAGAGAGAGAGAGAGAGAGAGAGATTTATTCATTAACCAAAAGGAATCCTTAAAGGAAACATGTAAAATTTTCTGATTCAGAAATATCATATTGAGAAGTTCTCAACAATATTCATAGTGAGTTAAAATCTAGTAGTCAAAAATCTCTTTTTAATTTGTTTTAGACCATGGAGGGCTAACAAAATACACAATAGTTAGCAGAATCCTTGGCTTGAGAATGATTAAACAAAAAAATGCTTATTTGCAAGAAGCAAAACATAATGACAAATTACCTCGATATAGGGGGAATATATTTACAAAAGCTAGTTAACAAATTATAACCTAAATTTTTAGATCGCAACGATGCATTGAAGGCTTCCATAACAGAACTTCAATGAATTTCTGTCAGTACATTTCTACTTAAGCTAGAAATGGTGGCATAGAAAAGGAGAAGACAATAGCATTATGGAATGAGGCTTAGCTTGGTGCCTATGACATGTGGTCATTGATCATTTGTTTGAATCACTATTGGTTTGACCTATGTACCAACTTAATGAAATGGTCTTGGCAATTTTTCTTATTGGGATTATAATTAAGGAAGTGTGGTCCAATGGTTAGTTTAGTGAAATAGGTTTGGGGAGTTTTCTTAACACTTTAGGTTAACTAGAAGCTAAAAAGAAAGAGATAAATTGCTTCCTTAGCCATGTCCTGCAGCTCCCACAAAGTAGTATCCATGCAACTTCTAGCTCGTTTCGAATCCTAGTATCGAGTAGGAATGGTCCTCTTCTCTCTCGGGCCAAGCTCAGAATGCAAAAAAAAGAAGAGAAAAATGTCACCCACCTAAAAAAAGGGCTAGCATCTTGAACAAGACTCATCATGATTATAAATAATGTCACCTTAGGTCTCTTTGATTGTAGTTAAGACTCACACATTTAGTGAACCTTCCATTAATAACTATTGCTGAGCCTAATAGTTGGGAATCCTACTGAGTTATTTTCCTTACATGAGAGTCCATCTTCCACTAGAAATCGATATAGTAATGAGGTAATAATATCTCATGAACTATGGAGACATACCATGGTTTTGACTGGTTTAGTCATAAACACCATTAAGTATATACTAGCATAGCCACAAGTAAAGTGGTCGATGAATTTCCATAGGCACAACCAACCACTTAGTTTTGTAAAGATATTTGGCTGTTAAACAAAGGCTAAAATATATAATTTTATATCCATTATTCATACCAGATTGTTAGAGTTAATGTAAGCACAAAACAAATATTTAACAAAAAAAAACAAAAAACTGATATGATCCTTTAACTAAAGATTATTTAAATATTAATCAATAAACATTTAAGCATAACAAGATACGACATTTTAGCATGGACTTTTCCACAGTGTTCACTCATTGTGTGCAAGCTTATGGATTTGCACTATGTAGAAATTTAGAAGTGGCCGACAGGTTTAGGGTGGATCCTCCACCCATCATCAGGATCATTAGAATCTATGATCTTGATGATGAGTGGAGGGTCCACCCAAAACATGACCATGAAATAAATCCCCACTGTACACTTGTTACATGTGGGTTAACAAGTGTAACAATTGTAACAAGATATGACATTTAAGCATAACAAAATACGATGACGATGAAATGAATCCCTATTGTACGCTTGTTACACTTGGGTAAATCTTATTGATCAGCTAAAGCAAGTGCAAAATCTGAGATAATATCTAAATTCCTATCAACATAATAAGGAACTAGTTATGAATCAATCATTTGCATAGCTTTAATTACTACAATTAGTTTTTGAAAAAAAAGGAGATGCAGTTATGATTTTGGTTGTTTGAAAAATCCACATGGTGGATAGTGTAGAATGCATGAGTAAGTCCAACAATAGAATGGAAGAACAAAATAATTTCTTCTTGTGTGGACCTCTTTATCTCTCCGAATAGCATAGCACGGGAAGGAATTGGCATGTAAACGAGAAATACGCCCAATGGAGATACATGCATAAAATTAGTAGGTACTCCATTTAAGTCTTATTAACATTTAATGCTACTTATTTTTATTTTGGTCAAAATCAATGAGGTATATTTTGCAGTATTCCTTCAAGCGCATATCTTAATTACGTCATTAGGCATTTTAATCTATGAGTATCTGTTTGAAACCATTGTTCACTTCGTCGTCCCTCCTACGTATCTGATGATGCCACGTGTTTTCATCCTTGACTGTACATTTTTCAACGGTTTCAACCATTGTCCACTGGTTTTTGTTGTTGTCAGATGGTTCAATTTACAATGACATTAACAATAGATTACCGATGCAGACAACATCCCAAAATGGTGGATATGGGGCTACTGGTGTTCCCCTTTGGTGTACGTAGAGAAAGCAATTTCTGTGAATGAGATGCTTGCTACGAGATGGATGATAGTAAGGTTTAAAAATTTTAATGTATTAAGAATGACACAAAATATCGTAGAACACATGGAAATAATCTAACATGAACTTCCTTGAGGAAATATTTGAACTATGGAGGATTTTTCAATTCTATTCATCTAATTGACTACTACCATGGAACCGTGTTGTCCTTTGGGGTACAGAAAATACTACAAACTTGGGTGTTTTTGTGCTAAAGATTTGTGGCATATTTTCAAAATAATATTTTTATTGTCTAGGAGTGGATGCCTTGTTGGGATTTTCAGTACTCTTCAATGTTCTTTTTATGTTGGATCTTCAATATCTAAATCGTGAGTTACTTCACTGCTAATTTGCTATTCTCATTCTGTTCATCTTTCAAATATGAATAACGTGGGGTTTGTTTTTTCATAGCTCTTGGAAACCTCAAGCTATCATTTCATAAGAATCGTTTGAAGAAATACAAGCCCAAGAAAATGGTACAGAACAAGGGCATAATAGGAAGCCATTGATATCGATACAAGGGTATTCTTATGATGACAATAATACACATAAGACAATTGTTAACTTAGAGAGGTTCAGAGTTCCTTGAACAAATTAAGGGGAGTAGATGGTAGATGAACTCCATCATTTTCAGTTCTATAACAAATTCTTTCATTTATTGGTTGTATAGTCAATATGCAGGTCAGAAGAATGAACAACCAATCAATTAGTATGGAAGGCAATAATGAGTTGGAAACATGAGTTCTTCTAAAATGAGGAATGATTCTTCCATTTCAACCACTAGCCATGTCTTTTGAAGATGTCAATTAATTCATTGATATGACCCCTATATGGAATTTTATCCCTGAGACTGATCTATTATGAGATTCAGCAATTTCCTATTTTTGTGCCTTCTCTTACTTGAAGGGTTTGGATGACAAGTTCTGAATTTCTCTGCAAGAATTGAGGGAACAAGTCACTGAAGATAGAATTCAATTGCTCCACTATGTTACAAGGGAATTCAGACCTGGTGTTCTTATAACATTGATGGGGGTCAGTGGTGTTGGGAAGACAACTCTAATGGACATCTTAGCTGGAAGAAATACTAGATGATACATTGAAGGTGATATCCGAATCTCTGGATTTCCCAAAATGCAAGATACCTTGGATTTTTGGTTACTGTGAACATAATGATATGCATTATCCACAAGTAACTATCAACTATCCGTGAATCCTTGTTATATTCAACATTTCTCCATCTTCCAAAGGATGTTGACAAAGAAACCAAAATCAAAGTCTACAACTATCATTTTCTCTGGTCTACCATCCAGTAGTGTTTTCTTTTGACACGATTCCAACTTGTCATGTTACTAACTTGCAAATATTCCAATTCACATGCCTTTGTTGATGAGGTCATGGAACTTGTGGAATTAGATGATTTAAGTGATGCAGTGGTAGGTCTTCCTGGTGTGACTGGATTGTTGACTGAACAAAGGAAAAGGTTAACAATAGCTGTGTCACTTGTTGAAAATCCATCTAAAATTTTCATGGATGAGTTGACTTGTAGTTTGGATGCTAGAGCAGTTGAGATTGTGATGTGAAATGTTTGTAATACAGTAGATACTGGAGGGACTGTTGTCTGTACGATTCATCATCCTAGAATTGAAATATTTGAAGATTTTGACAAGGTAAAATAAGGTTTAGATTATAAGTAAACTCATACAGTTTGTTCAAGAGTTTGGTGTTGATTTCTGGTTTACAATGATGGCTTCAACTCTTGTTAATGAAAAGAGGAGGGAGATCCAATTTCTTCGGGCCATTGGGATATAATTCTCACAAGGTTGTCAAATACTTTGGGGTAAATACTTGCATATTATTGTAGTCATTAGAAAATGAAGAGTTTGGTACCTGGCATTGCTAATTTAATCCCTAAATGTGAGTTAATTTTCTAATTTTCATCATGAAAAATTGCAGGCAATTCCAGGAGTACCAAATATCAAAGATAAATACAACCCAAATACATGGATGTTGGAAGTTAGATATATTGTTGTTGAACATGGTTTGGGGATAGAATTTGTAGAGCATTAAAAGAACTCTTCTCTCAATAATTTAGCATTAAAGTTATCAATATTTTTCTAGCAGAATCCTTATGTTTACAATGTTTAGCATTACAAGAAATTTACAAGACACAAAGATATCAAATTCAAACTCATTCTAATATTTCATTTATTTCTTTGCTATAAAGGCAAAACAAATCATTGGTGAAAGAGCTTAGCATTCCATCTCCAGGAGCGACGGATCTTTATTTTACAACCCAATACTCACAATCATTCTTTGGACAACTTAGTTCCTGCCTATGGAAGCAATGGTTGACTTACTGGAAGAGTCCTGATTATAACATTGTTAGATACACATTCACATTTGTGTGTGCTCTAGTGTTGGGAACAATATTTTGGAAGGTTGGCACAAAATGGTATGTACTTGAGATTTAACTCTGTAAGACGAATTACTATACAAAACATTAAGTTGTTTGGATTGATGAACTACAAAAATGTTTGATGCTTATAATCTGTATGTTATGGACTCTTGATCTTCTCAGATACTCAGAAATAGGTTGACTACATATGAGGGACAACAACAATGATACTTTTACTATTGTGCAGGCTTTGTTTAGCACATTATATTCTTGGAATTTAACAACTGTTCAACTGTGCAGCATGTGGTTGCAGTAGAGAGACCTGTGTTCTACAGAGAAATGGTTGTAGGGATGTAGTTTGCATTTCCCTATGCTTTGGCTCAGGTTGGTTCTATTTTATTGTTTCATTTTGTTTTCAATCCTAACTATCCACATTCGAATTTTCCATGTTCCAAAGGTTAACCCATGCATAAAACACAAGATGGTCGTATAGCATTTCCAATTCAAAAGCAAGCATGTGAACTAACATGGATTGCTTTTGTCCTTACACACTATACTGTTAAGGCCATATCTGATTGGTGTCTTTTATGTTTCCCAATACATCATTACTGTAGCTCAATATATTTGATCAAAGGGGTAGATATGATCTATGTACAACAGTCCTTCTTTAGTCATCATTTGGGGGGGTTATAAACACATTATTACCTCATTCAAACTAAGTTATAGCCACACAATAATTGGGAATGTTTTGTGAGTATACTTGCAAGGTTCACGAGTCTTATTACTGTTGTTATAAAGTGTGGTATCTCTACTCTTCAACGTCATTGATATTCGGTTGAATAAATTACTTGATGAATTCAAGGTCATAACTTTTAACTAGATGGTATATTAATATTTGGAATGAGAAATAGGAAATTAAGGATTGAATGCTAATATTTTCTTGTCATATCTTTGTCATAAGTACCTATTGCCTAGCTTCCCAAATGGAGGATTTGGTGCAGTAGGAGTGGGATCCAACACATCGAGGATAGGTGGATAGTGTGTTACCAATGGTGGTATCCTTCTTCCTCAAATAATTTTCCTTGGTAAAAATAACAATTGTCATCCACTGCCATTTTTATTTCCACCCTAGGAGAAGCAAAGCAAAGCAAACCATCTGCACCCTGTAATAAAAAAAATGGTTTTGGCAATCGATTTCATTATAAATACAACAAAAAAATAGATAGATCCACCTCCAAGAAAAGAAATTTATGTATGTAGTGGAGTACGTGAAATACAGAGGAGATAAAAGATGATTGGTAGGAAATCGCTTTTGACTTCTATTTGTAGGATTCTTATACATGGATTTCTCACAAAACAATGACCTTATTATTATGATTATGATGAAACATTATTTTCATACCATGAGGATCTACTTTGGATAAGGAATTTCAGTCATGGTGTCTATTCTATGTTTTAGCACTGCACTAGCATGGGTATGAACTCACCAAAATTCCCCTCCTCCTCTCCAGTTTGGATCCAAAAAAATCCCCAAACAATAACTGCCAGAATAAAAATATCCAGTGGAAGAACTTTACAACATCCTTCTGGAGAGAAACGTATCAGAAAAATGGCTGGAAGAACTGGGAGTAAAGAGATGGTCAAAATGGGAGAGAAGGAAATCCAAGATCAAATGGGAATGACACATCGATCTGCTCGTATACATATCCAAGGGATGTGTTCAGGTGGTTCCACGTGATTGCAAAGATGAGGCCTGGCTCTACGAATGGGACCTCGTTAGATACCTGAAGTGTCTGGAGGAAGCTCTATACTTTCAGGGGTTGTATGAGGAGCGCTATCATTTTTTCGCATATGGGGACAACATATCTCTTTAAGCTAGGTAAATTCATGCCTTAAACTATAAACCATATGCCCAAAGCCACAAACCATAAACCTGTAAAGTCATATACCCTAAACCATTCACCATACAACCCTAAATCAGGATTTAACAAATCACCGCTCTGTCTATTGCTTCACTAGGAATTATATTGTCCTTATCATCTTTTATTTATTTTAAATTTTGTTTTTTATTATTATCCCTGTACATTGTGATTGTTGTCACCCAATAACAGTCTGAAATTGAACCCAGGATTATAAGTTTTGTTGGAAAGCACCCTATTGTTACATCCTTTTACTTCACTTGATTCATTCAATTTTTTAAGGAAACATTTTATAAAAAAAAAATTATAGGTTTCCAAAGCTACGAGTACAAGTATGACAATCTTTGAAATAGGGAATAGGTATGTTAGAGGTACACATATAAAACATAACTTGAATTTATGGAAATCAGTTATAAATAAGTGATTCATAATGTTTTTCAGATGAGATTCACCATTCAATTTCAAAGTCAAACATCTTCCATTCCTTGATCATTCATGATTCTTATTCAACCAAGTCAAACATTTTTACACCAATAGGAATTTTCTTTCCTGAGTTCGTCTTTGTGAGGATCGATATTATTGAATATACATAGATGGTTTTAATTTTTTTATGTATTTAACACACATACAAATAGACGTGAGAGAGAATTGTTTTAGGGAAACATGTACCCTATAGGATTATTAATTTATAGGTGACAAGTTGGATTCATTTGTTCCTTCATTGAACACAAATCCAGAGGAGGATTTCGATCTTTTCAATTGCACAAATAGGAGTATGGAATCGTTACTTAAATGTCTAGAATCTAAGCCTATTGTGAATGTTTTCAATCCCCCCTCCATCCATACCTCTACACTTGGAGAAGAGTTTAGAACTATTTCATGAAAAATTAAATTGTATGTGTAGTGAACTATTTCATGACAAATTAAATAGTATGTGTAGTAAATTGTTTCATGAAAAATTAAATTATTATGTGCAGGGAAAATATGTGCAAAAATAGGCATCGTTGATATGGAAGTTGTTTACACTTTTGTTGCTTGGGCTTAGTGTAATTTTCATGTGTATTCTTGGTGTTGATTAGAGGATAGCTGTTGGGAAATTGTTGTTAAGGAAAACACAACCTTATAACCTAAGGTCTATGGGGTTACCAACATACTAAATTAACTTGCAAACAATCAACCATTTCAGAATTTGAAATAGAAATAGGAATAACTTAGGCATACCTTATTTATGACGGTCGATCCTAGCATTTCTTCTTCACTTCAAATTGGTTCCACAGCTTCCAGGAATCTCCAACACCTGCAAAGAGTAAGAATTTTTTGCAATATCTTATATATCATATAAGTGATTAATGAACTAACATGCTTGCAATAAAATAACAAGACAAGCCATGAATCATAATATATAAAAGTACAAAGACACAATATTGGAAGAAAAACTCTCTTTATTAATAAACAAGTGAGGTGAGATTACAACCCAACATCTGAAACAAGTGCTCCTCTGCTAGCCAAGGAAACTGAGTTATGCTGCTCCAAGATATCTAAAGGCAAACCACCAGCATAGCTTTTCTCTAAAATTCATGATGATTAGCCTCAACCTCTGCCCTCTATTTATACATGAGGAAAGAGAGAGATTACGAAGGTTGATATGGTTGGGGAAGTTGGGATAGTTATGATTAAGGACCCAATTGTCCTCAACTAATCGTGTTTATATTTTTTTAAATTTTGGATTAAGGAATATGTGAATATCAATATTGGTAGGTCGCGTATGATACATGACTTTCATAAAGGAAACCCATGGATTTCAACCTTGATCATATATACGTGAGCTGTACTGTCAATAATTGCGTATGATACGCGGGTTGTAATGGAAATAGTCACGTATTCACCTCAATGGCCATACAAAAATAAGGTCAAGATGGTAGGAGGATGATGCATCAAAGATCATGCCCATCTATATTGTTTTGGCCACTTCTATCCATTTTGTCCTTTTGTGTAGTGAAAAATTGAGTGTCATTACTCGGACAGAGAAGTGCCATTTTACATGATAACAGATGCCCCCTAATGTGTGAGGTCAGAGGGAAGCGATGGAAGAAATACATTAAAATATTTAATCTTGGAGAACTCAATTACTAAGGCAGCAGGGAGGTAACTGAAACAAATACATATAAATGTCATATACAAAATCATATATGAGGATGCCATGTCCAATAAAGAGGAACACTATCTCCTTTATGATATTTGATTACATCATATGATACGGGTAACAATACCATGTGTATTACAAAGGTGGATCGATGCCACAATATACAATGACGAGTCTTCAAAATCTGAAAGCAATGTAGTTGAACATAGCCCAATCTTGTGAAACTTAGGTTATATATATTGAACCTAAGGTCTTTGTCCAAATCCAAAGGAACCAATTGTTAGTTTTTCATCATTCAAGCTAGCATTATGATCTTAGGATCTTTAACTGAGAGAATAACATGCACAACAATAAAACACAAGAGACAAGAGACACAAAGAATTTTCCTCAGGGAAACCATAAAGAAGAAAACCCCACAACTTCCTCAGAGATAGAATCAACACCAAAAGTAAAACCCAAACACATAAAGATGATCTCCCAATAGCAACAATCTCTCTCTTGTCCCAATAACTTCTCCTCTCACTCATGCGCTCCAATGAGTGAGTGTGTGTGTGATAAATAGAGAGGCTCACTCTCTATTTATATTCTTTCATTCACTTGAAACCCACTCCAACATGTCGGCCTCACATAATAATTACTTACTAGAGCCGACATCTCTAGGAGTGTCTAATAACCCTAGTGCCCCACAACTTGTAGGGAATTTGCCTCCTCTGACTAATAGGAGGGTAACACAATGGTGGGGACTATTTCCCCGAATTACAATGACTCACCTAGGGTTGACTTCACTAGGATGGTCTAATAATCGTAGCGCCCCACAACTATGGGGACTTTAACCCTTGACCAATAGGAGGGTTACCCACAATGACTTGACATGACTTTCACATTATATAAACTTCCTGATCGGAACATCGAGGCATGACATGACTCAAGTACATCCCAGAATAAACATTGGGTTACAATAGATAAGAAATACAAGTGAATACATTCCGAAGTTACAATTACATCAACACCAATACAATCCCTACCATGTGAATAGATGAACTGAAGTCGAACATGGAAGGAACTTAAAAGAATGTCAGTAAATGAGCGATGTTGACAACTGAAGCAAAGGAGTTCACCAATAATTGTAGTGAATCCTAAGGTACCATCGTCAAAACTCTAGGTCTTCATCTTAAGGAGATGCTGATGAGAAACCATGATGTGAGGAGGAAGGCAATGAATCCTTCAACAAATCACAATAGTGACTATGAAAATGGATGTGGGAAAGTACACACAAGGAATTCCCAGATAGGATAATGATGGGAATCATGATAATAATTAGATGAAGGTACATATCCTTGAACAGTGAGCACAACACAGAGATGACCCAAGGAAACTTTTGACTTACGTATATGACAACTAGAATTATCTGTCATGTAGGAGACATGATGAGATTCCCCATGTATAAAGGACAAGTGGAGGAGTAAAAAATCAAAGTAATAGCTGAGATGGAAGTGTAAACTGAGACATGAGTATTAGAAAGTTCAGAGAGTGATTTGTTAAAGGATGACATGCTGCCATTGTTTATAACCCAAAGAGAGTAATTATTCCTTACCTTTCCTGTTAAATTTTAACTAGTCCAGGAAATTCAACTCAAGTCTCTCTTCATTTTTTACAAGCTTGAAGAGGGGAGAGAATAATGATTGATAATGTCACTAGTTCATGGATTTTATGAGCCCGAACTAGTGAATGCTCGCTGGTGTTTTCATATTTTGAGAGTCTGAATACTTTGAATAAGACTCTAGGGGGGTGTTTTTTCGTACAATTTAGTCTCCTGATGCTGGAAAAGTATAAAACAATCCACAAAATAAATATATTAGCTCCCATAGGACTAAGGTATACCTTTTTTCATACTTAGTCAGCAATGTCTGAAAAAGAGGTAAACTAATACCAGACCAACGTACTATCAGAAGCGACAGAAAGCCTGAGTTTAATGAGTGTGAAGGAAGGAAATATCACTCGGAAAGATCCATTTGATTACGAGTAATGGGGCTTACAAAAATAAACTCGATGCTTTGTTCTTTAGGTTTTGCGAGCATGACAGACATAAAGTACGCTCAGAAAAATTTTCATGTTTAGGTCTAGAGCACGAAAAAGAGAAAACTAAGCTCATACCGGGTGTTCCTTTTCCGTAAGTTTAGTCCCTCAGGTTCAGAAAAGAGATAAACCTATGCCAATTAGAGGAAATTTCAACTAAAAATGAGCCTCCTAAAAAACATTAATAAAATAATAGTTAAAATAATGAAATAATATTTATTAATTTTGGAGGAAGAAAAGAAAAAAACTACTTTTTTTGTTTGTATTTTTGACATATCTCCCTGTTTTTTTACTCAAATTTCGATAGGGAGAGCTCGTTGGATGCATAATTAAATTCCACATCCAACGAGTACCCACTCGGCATACTTTTGATGGACCCCGCTACCCTAAAAATAGGAAATACCTGAAAAACGTGAAGTTGATGTCATCATCACGTTTTTTCAAGTATTTCTTGTTTTTGGGGTAGAGGTGTCCATCAAAAGTATGCCGAGTGGGTAATCATTGGATGCAGAATTTAATTCCTCATCCAATGAGCTCTACTTTTCGAAATTTGAGTAAAAACGGAGAGAGATATGTCGAAAATACAAACAAAAGAAGTTTTTTTTTTTATGATACCTATCCCCAAATTTATATTAAAAAAGTGTTTAAGACATATATGGTATTTCAAATTTAAAGAAATTTCATTGGCTAACACATGATGACATGGAATTTGAATTAGAGTTAAAAGGCCCATTTTGTGTTGAAATTTCCTCTAATCCATGAATATAGTATTCTCAATTCCATAGAAAAGAGAGTATTCCTTTCACGTAAATAACCTACATGGTCCGAGAAAGAGATAACTTACCACCAATGTAGATGCCCGTTCACTTATTCTTAATGAGTCTAAATGAACAAGTTTACTTGGTAATCTAGTCTATTTTGAGGAGTTAGACCATGGCCTAAAGAAAACTCCATAAGTGCAAGGAACCTTATAAACAGGGATAGCTCGTAAAAATATGCAATTTGAGGTTCATTTTGCCATGAAAAAAAACTAAGAAGGCTCCCGCAAACCTAACACAACTACGACATGAGTACCAAAATACGATGAAGTGTTCTAAACTAGGGTATCCCTGAGAAGGAGGCCCTATCCATGGAGGAACAATGATGTATACGAGGAAAAAGTAGTTTGACACCATGGTCCATGGATGAAAATGTGATCCTAGGGTTTAATGACGGATAAGGTATAAGTGCAATATAAGCAATAATGGCCAAATCCTACCCTATATGTGATAGAAAACAACTTTTTAATGATCTGGACCTATCGCAGTTAGCAAAAAACCATGTTATTAGTCTACTAATTAAAATTAATTTTAAACAATAGGAAATGGGTCAAAAATTTGAAATTTTTGCTATAAATAGTTCAAAAACCTAAAATAGACATACCATTTGTAAAATTACTAAACTTGGCAAGTTTTAACTCCCAACTTCAGTTGATCACTGGGGACAAATGGATGGACCAAATCCAATTTCGCGAGTTGCAGGTTGGTTATCTCTCCTTTCTCCTTCTGTCTATCCCTTCAATTTTTTATTTTAGTGAAAAAATTTATAGTTGTGTGCATGCCCTAGGAAGCTCACGCAACATATGCGGGTTTACTTTATAGCAGTCATGTATACGCATTTTATATGGGATTTGTTGCACTGCAACCCACCTATGACCTGTGTTGTGCTGAAAGCACAATCACATATGCTGCACGACATAGAAAAAATTAAAAAATGGCCAAAATCAAAATAAGTTGATGGGTTATAACGGTTAAAAGTGGTAATTGGGTAGGTACAAAATGGTTCTAGAGTGGAGAGAGAGAGAACATGAGGATATGGATCTAGAGGCAATGCGGGATGCCCCAACTTTGCAAGCATTGCAACAATGTGGCTTGTTGAAATTCTTCTGTACATCCAATATGAGGGCTAATGTCCACCTGTTATAGACTCTTATCGGTTACTAGGACCATGAACTTGATCTATTTGATATACAGGGAGAGACATTGGAAATTACAGTAGAGGACATTTACTTCATTACAAAGATTTCTCGCAGAGGCATGCGTGTAAACCTTGAGGGCACTGGTAGGGGTGGTGACCCTATGAGTGTGTAGGACTAAATTGATACTTACTATCCACCAAGTACACAGAAAATGGGACATGTGTCCCAATATCAAAAATAAAAAGCTTTCCTTTACAGGTGATGGTAAGCACGGTGGCAAGGATTGTTGGTTCTTCTTCATTACACTTGGCCACTCGGACTCATATGCGAGTTGCAGTGGCATCTATGCAAGGTACAATGTTTGATTAGTGCTTGGGTATGCATTAGAGGAATTTTGAGGTCTAAAATGGGCCTCCTAAGGAAAATAATCAAATAATAGCTCAAATAATAAAATAATAGTTAAAATAATAAAATAATATTTATTAATTTTGGAGGAAAAAAGAAAAAACTACTTTTTGTGTTCGTATTTTCGACATATCTCCCTGTGTTTTTACTCAAATTCCGATCAGGAGAGCTCGTTGGATGTGGAATTTGATTATGCATCCAACGAGTACCTACACTACATACGTTTTATGGATACTGCTACCCCAAAAACAAGAAATACCTGAAAAAACATGATGATGACATCATCATCACATTTTTTCAGGTATTTCTTGTTTTTGGGGTAGATGGGTCCATCAAACATATGAAGTGTGCATACTCATTGGATGCAGAATCAAATTTTACATCCAATGAGCTCTCCCGATCGAAATTTGAGTCAAAACAAAGGGAGATATGTCAAAAATACGAACAAAAAAGTAGTTTTTTTATGACAAATATGTCAATTCAACCATTATGGTTGACTTATTTTATTGGAATTCTATTGGTTCTTGAATTCCAAATCACAAGAACATATTGTTGGCACATTTTCTTATAAGGCCCATTTTAGACCCCAAATTTCCCCTAATGATCCCAATCATGAAAAAACAACTCTCTGATTGCAAGAGGGGACAAAGGAATAACTTTCGTTATGCAAGCATTTTGGTGCTGTTCTTCTTCTTTGAGATTTCCTGCTCTCATCCCTGCAGTACCATTGCCACCACTTTCCCCCCACCAGCTTAGACTTACTAGATCAGGAGAGATATTTCTCTGCCAAGGTGGCAAAGGTGGGGTCCAAAGTGGGTATGATGACGATTTCTATATTTGGTGGGACATGCAAGTGTCTATTCTCAAACAATTCCCATATGTCAGATTATACTTCCAAGGAGACAATGAACTCATCCTCTCGCCAGAAGAGGCATGGGGAGAGTTAGGTATATTTTATCTTTTTAAATTATTTCATTTTTATGATTTTTCTTCATAAAGTTGGATATACATATGTATATGAGCTTGACCATTTTAAAATATTTTATGTGTAGATATTAGACCTGTACGCCTCGATGGGAATCCTAGAACATTTGTGCGGCTCATACCAGGTGGGAATGAGAGCATGCTATGGCTTATCGATGGGAAGCTGGCCAGGGTTACCCAAGGTGTCCCTACATTGTGGATAGAGTGTATCTAGATTATCATGCAAGAGTTTTTAGTGGGGGTTCTGTCGACCTGGATACGCCTTCTTAATTACAAGGGTAGTTAGGGTCGTTCTTCATTATAGGGAGGCTGTAGAGGTAGTTGCATCCGAGGAGGCCGAGGAACAGGTCTAGGTTTAGACATATATGGATGATGATCCTATTTTTTGTATATTGATACAGTTATGACAGGATCTGCGGATAAAAACATCGATATATCTATGGACATATTTTATATTATATATAATATATATATTTGGTTTTTTACATGTGTTACAAATGCATCTGTTATATTTATTTTACGAAGTGTGTTAAGTGCCCATCTAATATGTAATTTTCATAAGCATTAGTAATTGTATTTTCATTTCTTGAATTGTTATTAAGTGAAATGTATCAAAGCTTCTTTCACGTAATCTTACACGCAAAAATTGACATAGCAAAGTACGGTTTCATGCCTGATAATCTCCATTGAGTTGGGAAACCACGAGTTGAGAGTCAAGTTTGACCTCCAAATGGGTAATTCCACGTAGTGTAGCATCCCATAAAAACTCAATAACATCTCTGTACTTAGCCACATTATTAGTAGAAGGACCTAAGAAAGCACCACCGGAGGCAACTAGCTATCCTGAGGGTGAATAGATAACCCAAGCGGCTGAAGCCAGGTTACAAACATGGTAGCTAGATCCATCTGCAAAACCTACAAACCACTCAGCTGACATATGTAACAACCAACAGACTATATAAGAAACACTAACTAGCTAACTATAGTATATAAAAAATACATACAATAAAATTACAAGAACAAGCACCATGCCTAAGAATAGTAATTCTTTAGGTAGATCCCATTTCTAGGCTCCCACAACTTGTTTCCATCATAATCAGTCAATTCATACGCTCCCTTTTTCAAAACATTTGACACGATGTAGTGACCTAACCACATAGACTTGAATTTCCCTACCCCCAGAGGCTCCTTATCTTGATCCCAGAGCAAAACAAGTTCCCCTTTAGAGAAACCTCTTGGCTTAACTGCTTTGTCATATTGGTTCTTTACCCTATTCTTGTGAGCCTCGTTTTCCATTAACGCGTCTCTGCAGCATTCATCTAGATTTTCTATGTGAAGAAAACGTTCTTCTAGTTCCATAGTGTCATTAGAGGAAATTTGAGGTCTAAAATGGGCCTCCTAAGGAAAATAATAAAATAATAGTTAAAATAATAAAATAATAGTTATTAATTTTGGAGGAAGAATGAAAAAAACTACTTTTTTGTTTGTATTTTCGACATATCTCCCTATTTTTTAGTCAAATTCTGAATGGGAGAGCTCGTTGGATGCAGAATTTAATTCCACATCCAATGAGTACCAACAAGAAATTCCACATCTAATTAGCTTTCCCGCTCGGAATTTGAGTAAAAACAAAGGGAGATATATCGAAAATACGAACAAAAATAGTAGTTTTATTTTATGACAAATATGTCAATTCAACCATTATGGTTGACTCATTTTATTGAAATTCTATTGGTTCTTGAATTCCAACTCACAAAATTTATTATTGGCACGTTTTCTTATAAGGCCCATTTTAGATCCTGAATTTCCTCTAATGCAGGAAGTACATGGATAGCTATATTAAGAGATGGAATCTCGCATTCAACTAGTGTGACTGCTTCCACCCTATAGATGAGCTAGAAAGGTGAAAAACCAGTAGCAATATTTACATTAGTCTGGTACGCCCAAAGTGTAGGATATAGAATGATGTTCCAATTTAACCGGCTTGCGTTAATGGTATGGTTTAGAATGGTTTTCAAGGTTTTGTTAACTTCCCCTACTTGTCCATTCACCTGAGGGTAGAAGGAAGATGAATGATCTTGCCTAAACCAGAGCATAGTAGTCAGCTCAGTCATCATACTATTATAAAAGTGACTTCCATGGTTAGTGACAATATGCTTTGGTATACGAAAATGAGTAATGATTTGGTTAAATACGAAGTAAGTTGTCATTTCACCATCTGCTTTGAAGGTAGTCATTGCCTCTGCCCACTTTGTGAAGTAGTCTACATTGACAATGATGTATTTGTGCCCCCCAGCAGAAACCTGGTTGCATGTCACGTAATATACCCCCCACTTAGTGAAGGGTTCCACCGCAATGATGAGAAACAATGGAGCAGGATGCGACAACATTTTTATGGTATAGGGTTGACATGGATGACAGCGCTTCATAGCTTCCACACAATCTTTGAATATCGTGGGCCAAAAATAACTGACATGTAAAAACAATTGGGTCATTTATAACCTAGATAAATGACCCCCACATGCTCTGCTATGGGGATCATTTAGGACACGCTCAACCTCCTCATGGGTGAGGCATCGACACAAAATTGAATCTACCCCTCTTCGATACAAAGTATCACCAATGATCAGGTAGTTTTCGCATTCACACGCAATTTACTTTTCTCTTCTCGCGAGAAGGATGCATGAAACTTCAAAGTCTACAGATATATAAGGATATCTCTATACCAGGGATCAAAGGTGGAAATCAGAGAGATATGCTCATTTGGGAATGAGTCATCCTCCACCACTACATTCTCTTCCGTAGGAAATTCTGATATTAGCTCTGCAAAAGCTAAGGATTTTTTGGATTTAGCAGATTGGAATCCAAGTCAAACTCTTGGAGAATGACTATCAATTTGTTGAATTTGCCCCATATTATGCCTCGAGACAAAACATCCTGAAAAGGATTTAAATCTTCCACCACTATGGTTGTCCTCAGTAAAATTTAGTGACACAACCTCTAAACACCACAGACAACTTCTAATCCTAATTTTTCAATGTGGGAGTATCTTAGTTCCGAACCAACTAATGCACGACTGAGATAATAGACAAAATGCTCTTGGATATTTTCGTCCTCCTGAACCAATACTACCCCTATAGTTGAATTTGATGCAGCTAGATACAATATAAAATCTTGAGAGTAATCTGGTGGATGTAATAAAGGAGCTGATAGTAAAGCCTTTTTTAATGTCTCAAATGTGAGTTGCGTGGTTTCATCCCATAGGGATGTGGTGTCCTGCTTAAGCAAGGGCATGAAACTCTTAGTTATCTTGGCACAATTGACTATAAAACACTGAAGGAAATTATATTTCCCCTGCAGGCTCTGAATTTTCCAGATGGAGCGAGGAGGAGGCAGATTTACAATAGCCTCAACTTTCAAAGGATCCACATGTATTCCTCTATTTGACACAATAAACCCTAGAAGCCTCCTCGACTTGATGTAGAAAACACACTTGTGAGGATTCAAGCGTATCTTATAATGTCTACATCGTTAAAAAATCATGCGAAGGTGATCTAGATGGTCCCTCCTCTTGCGATAATGGGAAGGAAGATCATCCAAGTACGGGTCGAGAATATTCTTAATTTCATGGAAGGAAAATTTCATTTCCCGCTGAAAGGTAGCTCCATAATTTTTCAAACTCTTAGTTATCTTGGCATAATTGACTATAAAAAACTGAAGGAAATTAGATTTCCCCTGCAGGCTCTAAATTTTCTGGATGGAGCGAGGAGGAGGTAGATTTACACTAGCCTCAACTTTCAAAGGATCCACATGTATTCCTCTGTTTGACACAATAAACCCTAGCAGCCTCCCCAAATCGACGTAGAAAACACACTTGTGAGGATTCAAGTGTAGCTTATAATGTCTACATCATTCAAAAATCATGCGAAGGTGATTTGGATGGTCCCTCCTCTTGCGATAATGGACAGGAAGATCATCCAAGTACGGGTCAAGAATATTCTTAATTTCATGGAAGGAAAAGTTTATTTCCCGCTGAAAGGTAGCTCCATAATTTTTCAAACTGAAGGGCATTTTCTTCTACGTGAAGGTACCCCAAGTACAAATAAAAGTTGGTTTATGTTGTTCTTTCGACTTGATTTGTATTTGATTATACCTAGAAAATCCATCCATAGACGAAAATAGTTCGCTACCCGCACAAGCATTAATGATCTGATCAATGAAGGGCATGGGATAGTTGTCCATGGGAAATTTTTTATTTAGGTCATGAAAATCAATGGACACGCATATGGTCCCTTGTTTTTTATCAACAAGAACATGATTGGATACCCATTCCATCAGAGAAATTGGGTAAATAAACCATGCTTTCAACAACTTCTCCACCTCAGCCTTGACGGCTGCCGCTTTTCACAGATTTATAGGGCGAAGCTTTTTTCGAATAGGTTTAGCATCGAGGTAAGTATAGATTTTGTGTTCTACAATACATCGATCTATGCATGGCATCTCCTCATCTGACTAGGAAAACATGTCTCGAAATTCCTTAAACAAGGCAATATATAAGGCAATCTCCTCCGGAGAGCAGTTTCCACCAAATGTGCATTTTCGACATCGTTAGGGTTTACAGAGATGTTGATTGGAATGGTAGCAGAGATATTTTTCATATTCCCTTCAACAAATAATCCCTCCTTTGGTAAAGGATTAATCAGCAAATCAATAGCCTCCACCAGTCTCACATGGAACTCTTAGTTCTCAATTCTGCTCAATTCTGGAAGACAGTAAGACTTATGGTGAAGGTATTCACAAATCTCATCTCTCCCACTCATAGCTTCCAAAATGGCTTCATCCAAAGGAAAAACCATGTCTAAGCAGTTGTATGAATATACAGAGTTCTCCGCCTAGGTGGGCATATAAGCTTCTTCCAACTCCTTTGAGACTGTAGAAGGAGTCATGATAGAATCAACACTGGTATTAAGAATATCTTGATGAGCCACTTCCATTGCAGATAAGGGAAATTGAGGTTCATGACAGGAAGGAAGGACCCAAGGATCAGTTCTATCGACAACTGTTGCGGTAGACTTTCCTACACTCGTAGAACCTAGATAGTTAATAGGGGCTAGGATATCAAATGTACCCATCAAAGATTCATACATTCCAACCCCCAAGCTCTCATTATCTGGATTGGTCTGATCGATCAAAGGTACTATGGACTCATTAGTCTCCAAACGACACTTCTGAGTGAAAATGAGTTAGCCAACAGTAACCAACTTCTCTTCGTATGGAAACACTACCACTCAAAGAACAACTGAAGTGATCACGCACATGGCGTAAGTCCAACTTCTCCTTAAAAACAAGTTATAATCCAGTGGGGCATCAATCTCTTCCACCTCAACAACCACTTCTTTCCCTCCCAAATTTATCTCAAAATATGGTATGATACCATGTGGACAAAAATACCTTCCTTCGAAAGCAGTAAGTAGAATGTTCAATGGAACTAACTCAGGGGATCCTAAGTCTTTCCAAAATGGCATTGAGATTACACACATGGAAGCACCTTCATCAACAACTGTATGCCCAATGGTTTTTCCTCCATGGACTACTTCAATTGACAAATCCACATGATACAACAGGTGGATCTTAACATATGAAAGATTAAACTTTGCCATTAGGCTTGATGAATCCATGCTACCTATGGCTTCTAAGAGGGCATCCTGGTGAGTGGGACAACTCTATGACACCTCCAATGCCGACATCGCACAAGGATTTTGAGATAAATATTCAAATACAGAATAGTTATAAGCAACCCTAGCATTAGGATTATGGAATGCTTTCTTAAAGACACCTTTTAGTATCTTAGGAATTGGATCAGTTGGTTTTTCAATCACGAGAGGGTTAGAAGTTTCACCAGTAGAATTACCCTTCTCTGGAGCCTTTGATCCATAATTCTTGTTTCTTGTTTGGAGTAAGGTGCTAGATCGTACCATATTGATATATTTTTGATTAGGAGGAGCCCTAGAAGTGCCCCTGGCTACATTCGAAACATAAGTTCTGTTTTGTGCTTGGGGAAATGGATCCTTTAGGACAAATGGTTATTGATTCTTGAGAAACTTCTGAGCTTGTTCCATAAGAAGGAATTTATGAGTCAGGTGGTCTCTGTTGATGTATTTGTAACTTCAGAATGTATTCATCTATGTATCCTATGTATTGTAACCCGATGTTTATTCCAGGATATATCTATAATGTAATTGAGTCATATTGTCATGCCCCGATGTTTCGATCGGGAGGATCAATTATGTAAACAAGTCATGTCAAGTCATAGTGGGTAACCCTCTGATTGTCTAAGGGTTAAAGTCCTCACAGTTCTAGGGCACTAGGGTTATTAGACTCGCCTAGTAGAGGTTGCCCCTGGTAGGGTTTTAGTCATGTCGGGATTAGTATAAATAGAGAACTAGAGTCTCTATTTATCACACAAGTCATACACACTCAAGTGTAGCGCATAGTTGAGGAAGGAGAAGACACTGGGGCTAGTCAAGAAGAAGATTACTGCTGTTGGGAGATCACTTACTGTTTTGGGACTTTTACTGTTTTGGTGCTGATTCTATCTCTGAGGAAGTTGCGAGGTTTTCTCGTTTATGGTTTCCCCAAGGAAAAACACTGTGTTCATTGTCTCTTGTGTTTGATTGCTGTACTTGTTATTCTCTCAGTTAAAGATCCTAATAATGCTAGCTTAATGTTAAAAAACTAACATGGTATCAGAGCTAACCTGAGAAGAAGACACTGTACAGCTGAGGGAACTAGGGATTCCTAGTTTGTGGACCTTTCTCCACATATTTTCATCAAAATTAAGGTGGAATAAATCTCCTCCCCAGGGCACATCTTTCTGTCGAAGCAGAATCCAATTCTGAGGTTTTTTCAGTTTTGGATCTGTCGCTGCTACCGAAAATTAGGGATTTTCATAGAAGAGGAATTTTTCAATGAGCCTAGGATTGGATTGATGTCCTCCCCAAAATCGAAGTTAGGGATAAATTTCAGAGCATTTGGGTGAACAGAACTCTGGAAAAGAAAAACCCTAATTTGCTCATGAACTAGATCCGCAAGATTTCAGCTCAAGTTTCAGATCCGACATCTTGAACCTGGTAAGATCTAAAATCTTTTGTATTTCCATTTGAGGTTCTCAGTTAATATGTCTCATCATAGCAATCTTGATGAAAAGCTTGAGGGAGTTGATAACTTCCGAGCCTTGAAGTATAGGATCTCCCTGGTCCTGGAAGAGAATGAATTAGACTCCTACATTCATGAGGAGGTTCTAGTTCCAGAGGGAGATGAGGAAAAGGCCTTACATAAGAAGAAGATGGTTATGGAAAAGAGGATCATTGCTGATTCTATCAAGGATCACCTTATCCCACAGGTGTCCTCTCTCAAGACACCTAAAACTATGTTTGATGCCCTAACCAAGTTGTTGGAAGGGAAGAATATAAACTAGAAGATGACTTTGAGGAATCAACTGAAGCATGTGAAGATTCAGAATGCAGAGACTATCCAGTCCTACTTCACTAGGGTTTCTTAGATCAAGGAACAATTAGAAGCCGTTGATGAGGAAGTGGAAAATGCAGAGATTGTGATGACTACTTTGAATGGCCTTCCTAGGTCATGGGATTATTTCATCCAAGGAATCTGTGCTAGAAAAAAGTTAGTCAAGTTCAGTAGACTATGGAAAGAATGCTCTCAAGAAGAAGCTCGAATAGCAGCCCGAGAAGAAAAGATGGGAAGTGAAGATCAAGCCCTCACAGTTCACTCCAAGAAGGGAAGAAGAAATCCTCATTACTCCAAAGGTAAGATCTCTCATTATAACAATAGAAAGGACCTATCTAGATTGAGATGTTATACATGTGATGAAAAAGGACACTTTGCAAAATACTGTCCTAAGAGAAAGAACCACTCTCATAAGAAGAAGGGGAACAAAAGAAGACATCATGTTCATGCTGCAGAGGATGATGAACCATCCAGGAAGAGATCCAGATATGAATGTGAAGATTCTTCAAGCAAGGATGAATATGTTTTGATTTTCTCTCTCACAGGTAACATTACTCATGGTAGTGATGATTGGCTTATAGATAGTGGGGCTTCTAAACATATGACTAGATTCAAGGAATCCTTTGTAAGACTATCATAACATGAGTCACCTCACAAGGTGAAGCTAGGAGATGACTACCAATATCCAATAAAAGGTAGTGGGGAATCTTCATATAAATTAGACTCTGGTAAGTCTCTAACAATGAAAGAAGTATTGTTTGTGCTAGGACTCAAGAAGAACCTTCTCTCCATATCAGCATTGGATGCAAAAGGAATGCAGGTTGCATTCATACATGGTCAAGTCATTATATGGCCTAAAGGAAAGACTATCGATGATGTGGCAGTAATTGGAGAACAAGAAGGGGGATTGTACAAATTGAAGGGCCATCCAGAACAAGCAATGGTCCATGATACAGTAGAGCTAAGTGAACTTTGGCATAGAAGGCTTGCACATGTGCATTACAGAGCACTACCTATTGCAAGCAAAGCTGTTGAAGGTCTTCCAGAAATTCAAGCAAAACATGATGGGATGTGCGAAGGGAAAGAACACAAAGAAGACATTTCCAAGTAGCGAAAGCAAAGCAAAGGGAATCTTGGAAATCATCCACTCCGAGGTATGTGGTCCTATGTCATCAAGCTCACTAAGCAGGTATGCATATTATGTTTCTTTTATTGATTATTTTTCTAGGAAGACATGGGTTTACTTCATGAAAAACAAAGATGAAGTATTCAGCAAATTCAAGGAATTCAAAGCCTTGATCGATAACCATACTAAAAAGAAGATCAAGAATTTTCGATCAGACAATGGCGGAGAATTCACTTCAAATGAATTCAAGAGGCTATGCAAAGAATCAAGGATTAAGAGGGAGTTGTCCACTCCTTATAATCCACAACAAAATGGGGTTGTAGAAAGGAAGAATAGAACTATCATGGAAGCTGCAAAAGCAATGCTCCATGATCAAGACCTTCCTATGCATCTTTGAGCTGAAGCTTCCAGAAAAATGGTGTATGTACAGAACCATACTCCACATAGAGTACTCGAGAACAAGACTCCTGAAGAAGTTTTCTCCGGAAAAAGACCCAAAGTCAGCCATCTCAGAATATTCGACTGTCCTATGTACATACACATCCCAAAGGAGAAAAGGACAAAATTAGATCCCTCAGGAAAGAAGGGTATATTCATGGGATACTCTGAAAGCTCGAAGGCTTACAGAATCTATTTCCCAAGATATAAGAATATTGACATTAGCAGGGATGTGACATTTGATGAAGACACAACTTACAACAAATCCAGAAAGACACTTGCTGAAGAACCTGAAGAAGCAGAAGCAGAAGCACCCAGAATTCATGATACAACCATGAATGAAGAAGCTCAGGAAGAAGATCAAGAATTTGAAGAACCACAAAGACCTGTAGATCCACCTCTGGAGAAGAATCCTCATAAGAGGAAACCTGCTTGGGTACGAGAACTTATCCAAGGTGCAGAAAGATATGGCGCTCCAGAAGAAAATCACAGAGAAAGAAAGAGGACCGGATCCTGCTCCGGGTATGTAGCTTTACTATGTGATTTCATTGATAAAGAAGCTTCCAGTTATGAAGAAGTGGTAGAATGGAAAGAATGGAAGGATGCTATGATCGAAGAATACCAATCGATCATGAAGAATGATGTTTGGGATTTTTTCCCAAGACCACAAGGGAAGTTAGTTATAACTTCCAAATGGATCTACAAGATCAAGCATGCTGCAGATGGAAGCATTGAAAAGTATAAAGAAAGATTTGTGACTCGGGGTTTCTCTCAGAAAGAAGGCATAGACTATGAAGAAACCTTTGCACCTGTATCTAGATACACTTCCATCAGATCAATACTTGCTCTAGTTACAGTGATGAAATGGAAGATACACCAGATGGATGTCAAGACTGCTTTCTTGAATGGTGTAGTGGAAGAGGAAGTGTATGTAGAACAGGCACGCGGTTTTGAGACACATGACAGAGAGTCTCATGTATGTAGATTGAAGAAATCCCTGTACGGTTTGAAACAGGCACCCATGACTTGGTACGGCAGAATTGATAGCTTTCTATCCAGTTTGGGCTTTACCAAGAGTAAAGCAGACTCCAACCTTTACTACAAGGTTGAAGATGGCAACCCAGTGATGCTTCTACTATATGTAGATGATATATTTGTGACAGGTATGGATGGGTTGATTGCTGATACGAAGAGAAAGCTTGCTGCTGAGTTTGAGATGAAAGACTTGGGGATGATGCATTACTTTCTAGGTATGGAAGTGTGGCAGAGTACGGATGGAATCTTCCTTGGACAAGGGAAGTATGCAGTAGAGATCCTGAAGAGGTTTGGGATGATGGACTGCAAGACTATGGCCACACCTATGGCATCGAACCTGAAGCTATTGAGTGATTCTTCATCAAAGTCAGTTGATTCTACGATGTATCGTCAGATGATTGGGTCATTGATGTACCTGACGAACACTAGACCAGACATTTGCTTTGCTGTGAACACCTTGAGCCAATTCCTGACAGATCCGAGAAATGTTCACTTGATTGTTACAAAGCCTATTCTGAGGTACCTGAAGGGTACAGCTGATTATGGGTTCAAGTACAATGCGAATCAAAAGATTAACCTAGAGGGTTATGTTGATTAATATTGGGCAGGTAGTGCCATTGATAGGAAGAGCACTTCAGGGTGTTGCTTCAGTATGGGATCAGGTGTAATATCTTGGTTTAGTAGGAAGCAATCTTATGTGGCACTGAGTACAACTGAAGCAGAGTATGTTGTAGCTTGTTCAGCTAGTTGTGAGAAAGTATGGCTGCGGAAGCTACTATCTGATTTATTTGATCTCTAGCTGGATGCTACTTGTATACATTGTGACAACCAGAGTTGTGTGAAGTTGTCAGAGAATCCAGTGTTCCATGACAAGTCGAAGCATATCGAGATCAAGTACCACTATATCAGGGATATGGAGCAGAAGAGAGCAGTGAAGCTCCAGTATGTTGCGACGGAGGAACATATAGCTGATGTATTGATGAAGCCATTGGCTAGAGTGAAGTTTTGAGTACTTTAGGGAGAAGCTTGGTGTTCTCCAGATCAAGGTTTCCTCCAAAGGAAAGTGATGAGTCCCATAGCCATTCTGACATGGTGAGAGGATTGGTTCCTTCCATGGTTAGATGTAAGGGCTGAGCCATTCTGTCATGGTGAGGGATTGGTTCCTTCCATGACAAATGTGAGTGCTAAGCCATTCTGATATGACTATAGGATTGGTTCCTACATGATCAGATATAAGGGCTATTGCCATTCTTGGAATGGAGCTGCCTAGTGAGGTACCAGGAAAACTCAGTTTATGACTGAGGGCCATTCTGATATGACCGTGAGATTTTTTCTCACATGATCAGATATGAGTGCATGGCCATTCTGATGTGATAGAGGGATGTGTTCCCACTTGATCAGATGTAAGGGCTGAAGCCATTATGTCATGGCTAAAGGATTAGGTTCCTCCCATGTCAGATATGAGTGCTAAGCCATTCTAACTTAGTGTCAGATATAAGGGCTACCACCATTCTTTGAATGGAGCTACCTGGTGAGGTACCTGGGATCCTCAGTCTAGGACTGAGAGCCTTTCTGATGTGACTGAGGGAAGTGTTCCCACATACTCAGATGTAAGTGCAGAGCCTTTCTGATGTGACTGAGGGATGTGTTCCCACATACTCATATGTAAGTGTAGAGCCTTTCTGATGTGACTGAGGGATGTGTTCCCACGTACTTAGATGTAAGTGCAGAGCCTTTCTAATGTGACTGAGGGATGTGTTCCCACGTACTCAGATGTAAGTGCAGAGCCTTTCTGATGTGACTAAGGGATGTGTTCCCACGTACTCATATGTAAGTGCAGATCCTTTCTGATGTGACTGAGGGATGTGTTCCCACGTACTCAGATGTAAGTGCAATAACCTTTCCACAGATCATAGTAGTTTGGGTTCCTATCATGCTGGTGATTGTAAGTTCTAAGCCATTTCACAGATGATAGTAGGTTGAGTTCCTATCATGCTGGTGAATGTGAGTGCTGGGCCTTTCTGATATGATTATAGGATTGGTTCCTACATGATTAGATGTAAATGCTGGGTGAAGACCTACATGGAGGCTAAGCCTACAACCAGCATGAAAAAGTGCTGGCTCTGTAGAACTTCCTGTGACGAGAAGAATCATGAGATAGCACCAGTGATGATGATCTAGATTGAGTGATGATCCAGATCTAGTGATGATGGACAGTGATGATCCAGATCGAGTGATGGTCGAGATCCAGTGATGATGATCCAGATCTAGTGATGATCCAGATCCAGTGATGATGCCTAATGATGATCCAGATCAAGTGATGATGACCAGTGATGATCTATATCGAGTGATGATCCATATCTATTGGCGATGTCCCATGATGATCCAGATCGAGAGATGATACAGATCCAATGATGAAGATGACTTGAAGATGAAGATGACTTGAAGACTCAGAAGACTTGAGATGCAGATGACAAGATGATCCAGTTGATGCAGAGAAGAAGACCAATGCTGAAAACTGTGTCGAAAGAATACCTTCCTAGTTAAGAGGGAGTGTTGATGTATTTGTAACTTCGGAATTTATTCATCTATGTATCCTATGTATTGTAACCCGATGTTTATTCTGGGATATATCTATAATTTAATTGAGTCATATTGTCTTGCCCCGATGTTTCGATCGGGAGGATCAATTATGTAAACAAGTCATGTCAAGTCATAGTGGGTAACCCTCTGATTGTCTAAGGGTTAAAGTCCCTGCAGTTTCAGGGCACTAGGGTTATTAGACTCTCCTAGTAGAGGTCGGCCTTGGTAGGGTTTTAGTCATGTCAGGATTAGTATAAATAGAGAACTGGAGTCTCTATTTATCACACAAGTCATACACACTCAAGTGTAGTGCATAGTTGAGGAAGGAGAAGACACTAGGGCTAGTCAAGAAGAAGATTACTGCTGTTGGGAGATCACTTACTATTTTGGTACTGATTCTATCTCTGAAGAAGTTGTGGAGTTTTCTCCTTTATGGTTTCCTCGAGGAAAAACACTGTGTTCATTGTCTCTTGTGTTTGATTGCTGTACTTGTTATTATCTCAGTTAAAGATCCTAATAATGCTAGCTTAATGTTGAAAAACTAACAGTCTCCCTTGCACAACTTACAAGGAAACTTAACATTTTTATTATCTTTTTTACCCCCATCAGCATTTCTTGTGGGTTTATTCTTTCTTTGATTAACCTCACCCTTCTTCCCTTTCTTCTTTTTCCCACCGGGCTGCCGATTTACCTTTTGAGAAGACTGTGCAAAAATAGTTGCACTTTGAGGTGAGGGTGTGGCAGTCTTTCTTGCCTCCGATATAGATTGCTTCACTGACAACTCATGGAGTTTCTTAGACAGTGATTATATAGTGGGAGAACTGACTAAACCAACCACACCATTAGCATGGGGTCCAAGCTTGGGTTTCTTTGAATTATTGGTAGACCTTGGCGGCTCAAGTATGATTTCATACAAAATACCAGACTGAGCATAGATCAAGTCTAACTACTGAGCCCTAAGGATAGCCTCCTCCTATGTGGTCACCCCTGAAGTTGATATTTCCTTAGAGATATAAGGCAATACATATTTTAAGAACCACATTAATAAAAACTTAGGATTTATAGTGGCTTTAATAAGCCTCTTTTGTCTTTGCCACTCTTGGAGGTGATCTGAGATATGTGTGGCCTTATTTTTCTGAAAAGTCGACAAAAAGTCTATGCTGGCATCATACCAGAAAAGAAGCTGAAAGTGATTGAGGAACATAGTTTCCAAATCCAAAAAACTGTCATATGCAGCAGAGGGAAGTTCTATGTACCATTTTGCTGCAACATGAGTCAAGGTTTTCTGGAAAATCCTCAACCAAACGGAGTCATCATTCATCGAGTTTGAAGAGAACCAAAGGTGGGAAGTGGTTATGTGTGCACCCGGATCTTCACCAGCTTTTCCTTCAAACTTAGGAATGTCTGAAGGTAAATTAATAGGTATAAGTGGCCATGCCGCACTATGCCGCACAGGGTCATTCATAAAATTTGACAAATATGGCAAGTTTAAAGTTGCCAGGAAAGGAAGCTTTGGCCTTACCGGGGTTTGATAATATAGAATTTGGTATGTATAAGTACCTACCCCCTGGTTCCCAAATGAAAAGGCGGGGTTGGCCCCAAACACCTGTTGTGATGTAGTTGGACTACTCTAAAAATGATTCCACCTGAAAGCCAATGGATTACTAGTTTGTGGTCCACTATAAGTGGTTTGGGCTACTCCAGATGAATCTGGAGTTTGAAAAATAGGAGCAGGTATCCCTCCACTGAAAAGAGAAAAGGGAGAGCTCGTGAAAAGGGGCAAAACTGGTGTCTAAAAACTATGATCCAAATCATTTGTCTTTCTAGACTGCATTCCCACATATGCAAGGGTAGGACCTACATAAGGAGTGGATGGGGGAAATTACCCCCATTCCATGGAAAACCTAGACGAACGAGGAGGATCCACTTGAACCTCTCCGAGAAGTTTGCATAAAGGAAGGAGAAGAAAAAGGTGTACTAGGAATACCAGTGGCCACCCCACTAGAAGGATCTACTACATTAGAGGGAGCTGAGGGTTGAACCACTTGAATACTTGGTGAAAAGGGTGTAGTCGATGCACTTGGTCTTGGAGCACCAACCGAGGGAGGTGGGACTCCACCAACCAAAATGACTGAAGTTGGGGTAGAAATACCCTCTCTAGAGCTAGACATGTCTTTGCTCAAAGGAACACCAATAGAAGGTGAACTAAACAAGAGATCCTGACAGTCACAGGATCGTTCAAATTAGTTAGAGGTGGGTTAAATTTCTTGCAAACTCGTCATCCTGCAATTCTTCTATCTCTACTGAAGTTGTTTCTTCCTGGTTAATCCTAAGTTTTGGTTCACCTGGAACTTCACTAACTTCTACTAGTTCAAAAGAACCATCATGATCTAGTCTCTACCTTTGTGGTGGCGGTGGAAGCTCCACTGTAATAGATGGAGGAAGGTTGTGCAACCTTCTTGACCTACGAAGAGGCTGGTCCCCCAGAGCTATAAATTTGAATCACACACACCTAAAGGCCAACTAAACATAGACAAACCAAACAAAACTCATTAAAAAATTTCATTAGAGAAAGTTTCAACTAAAAATGGGCCTCCTAAAAAAATTAATAAATTAATAGTTAAAATAATAAAATAATATTTATTAATTTTGGAGGAATAAAAGCAAAAAACTACTTTTTTGTTTGTATTTTCGACATATCTCCCCGTGTTTTTACTCAAATTTTGATCGAGAGAGCTTGTTGGATGTGGAATCAAATTTCACATCCAACGAGTACCCACTGGGCATACTTTTGACGGACCCCGCAACCCCAAAAACAAGAAATACCTAAAAAAACTCGATGATGACATCATCATCACATTTTTCAGGTATTTCTTGTTTTTGGTGTAGTGAGGTCCATCAAAAGTATACTGAGTGGGTACTCGTTGGATGCAGAATTTAATTCCGCATCCAACGAGCTCTCCTAATCGAAATTTGAGTAAAAACATGGGGAGATATGTCGAAAATACAAACAAAAAAAGTAGTTTTTCTAATGATACCTATCCCCAAATTTATATTAAAAAAATGTTTAAGACCTATACGGTATTTCAAATTTAAAGGAATTTCATTGGCTAACACATGATGACATGGAATTTGATTTAAAGTTAAAAGGCCCATTTTGAGTTGAAATTTCCTCTAATGTAGGATTACTAATCCTCCCTTGACCATACTGTCTATTAGATTATTTAGCCTAACTTAGGAGTCTTTATTAATTAATTAGGTCCACTAGTACCATTGGGTCCACTTGGGCTACTGGGGCCACCTATACCAGTTACTAGAGTGTGGGGAACACTGCTAGAGGTTAACTGCCACTTACGACATGTGCATGGATAAGCTTGGGCGCCTCCTAGACCAATCCCTATATTTTAGGAGCCACTGGGAGTCCCAACACCAACCTCCATTAGTTAGTTGGAGTTGGAACTAGTCAGTCTTAGTTAGCTTTCATTTACTTTCAGTTATATCACAATCAATTAGCTAACTCTAGTTATGCATGGCTGCATGTGGAGTAGGAAACTTTTCCCACCTACCACACTTAGTTAACTAGTTATTACTGATTGTATGAGTTGGTTGGACACATGGGAGTTGATCTATTGAACTCTGATATTGATTGAGACACTATGAGTTAGCTAGTTAGTTAGGTACAGTCAGATCCAGTTCGTAGATTTGAATTGCTTCCTAATGCATTCAAATTCTTCCAATTTAAACTATTGTAACACTGGATTTAATTAATGATAATGATACTGTAATTACCTGATCTACACTCATATGTTTCATGTGTGGTTTGTTTTTTTCAGTTTGTATCTTCATTCTCCTTTTACTGCAATCATAATTCAGAGCTATTTACTTGAATATCTAAATGGCACATCAATTCTAATATGGTATCGGATCCATCTTAGGAAGGATTCATGTTTGTTTCTCTGCATTGAACATCATAAGCAGCTGGGTTTCCACAGAAGTCCCCATTCTTGATTTGCTAAATCTGAATTGATTCAGAGTAGCGGTGCGGGCGTGACGGACCTTGAAAACATGTTCATGTCAAGAGGAAAAGCATGATTCTAACATACTTCGAATATCTTTGGATTTGCAGTGATATTTTGCAGGTTCAACTTCATATGGATTCGATATTATCAGTTCCTCTTCTTACTCCATCCACAATATATTCAGAATGGAATTTGAAGATGATTACATCTCTAAAGAGACAAGGTCTCTATGAGGTATCTATTGGACTTGGTAAAGAGTCTTATGAATATGAGAATGACTAGATGAATGACGGTGATAGAGATTATCAAATAATGTGTGAGGCCTTTTCTCCAAGCTTGCGCTACCTTATTGATTTTGCAGAATACCCAAAGGATATCTAGGAAAAACTGGATAGAACCTTTGGGAAGCACAATGAAGATTATTATAAAAATTTGGAGAGAACATTCAGAAACACAAGAGTTATTTATTCAAAAGTATTGGCCTCTACTCTCTCTGATGAAGTTTTCCAAGACGAAGAAGAAGCAGAATCTTCCACACAGTCAATTTGAATTGAAGAAAGTCTCCTTGGAGTAACTCCTTCTCCTACTGCTCCAAAAGTTTATAAGATATATGATATCTCATATTCTCATATGGATGATCTAGAAGAATACATTCAAATATCTGTTATTGAAGAAAATATCTCCTTCCATTCCATGCAAAAATTCTCTAGTGATTCTTCTATTATAAATTAGGTGCATAGTTTACCAGTGATTGCTCTAAGAAAGTGAGAGGAATTTGATTTCTGTGTCTCTAATGATGTTTCTGGTGTGTAGATAAGTAATTATTTGGATATTTTGGAAATAATATCAGATTTTAGGAGTGATCCATTCACTCTGATTGATCTAGAGCTTCCAACAAATTCCTACATGATTGCATGCACCGATACTCAGGGTTTTGAAGAAGGAGAAAATTGTGCATCTACCATCTCAGTGGAGCACACTCTTGTATATGATATGAACCTATTTGTATCTGATATGATATTATTTGGATATGATATGATATTACTTGGCTCTAGGGTTAAAGATATTTTAGTACTACTTGTAGCTGTTCTCATCAATTTTGGTGTGAAGAATCAAGTACCAAAAATCTCTTTCAAAATTTCTGCTGGGGTTTTGATGTAAGTTTTCTCTCATGAGTTTGCTGATATTATATTTTGTAAATATTTGGATATTTTGGAAATCATTTCATATTGTAGGAGAGATCCATTCACTCTCGTTGATCTTGAGCTTCCAACAAATTCCTACATGATTGCATGCACCAATATTCAGAATTTTGAAGAAGGACAAAATTGTGCATCTACCTTCTCGGTGGAGCAAAATTTTGGATCTGATATGAACTTATTTGGATATGATATGATCTTATTTGGATCTGATCTGATATTATTTGGGTCAAGTTTTAATATTCAAGAGCTTTCAGTATTGCTTGTAACTGGTTTCATCAATTTTGGTGTGACAAATAAAGTACCACAAGTCTCATTCAATTTTGTTGTTGAGGATTCGATGTTAGTTTTCTCTTATGCATTTTATGATATCATATTTTTTGAATTATTGGTTATTCCTGAAGCTATATAATATTATGGAGCTTAAGAATTCACTCTCCACAGTCCCAGAGCTTCTCTACCTATCCATTTGACCACATGCTCATCTCCTCACAGAACTAGTAAAGTTGGAGACATTCTGCATCCACCTGGACACTTGCTCCTAACACTTGGGGCTGATTTTACCTCACATGGATTGATGTTCAAGGCTTCCATATATCAGTTTCTTGGGTGTTCCTCACATGGTTCAAATTCTCAAGAAATGTTTCTCTCTAATCAGTTCATTTCAGCTGCTCGACATGGGTACAGTTTTCACTATGTAGCTGTCTATATTTATGATTCAGTTGAGTACATTATTCTTCTTTCAAAGAGGAAGATTCATCTAGAAATAAGCATTTTGTTTGGATTTAGAGGTTCAACTGCACACAAGAACTAAGATACTGAATTTTCTGCTGCATAGTGCTGCAAATGGCATCAAAACTTTTCACAAGTTTTTATTCAAAATTTGTATTCCTACTTATTTTTTTTTTTTTGGGGGGGGGGGGGTTCCCATGAGGTTTTCCCCTATTTCCTCGGTTGTATTAAGCAGCATTACTATATTTTAGATTTTATTTGGGTGACTCATGGCCTTGTTTTCAGGGGCCACAGTTGTCCAAGTTAGGATTCAGGGGAGTTGTTAGGATTGTTAATCCTCCCTTGACCATACTGTCTATTAGATTATTTAGCCTAACTTAGGAGTCTTTATTAATTAATTGGGTCGACTTGGCCTAATGGGGATACCTATACAAGTTACTAGAGTGTGGGGAACACTAATAGAGGTTAACTGCCACTTACTGCATGTGGATGCATCAGTTTGAGCGCCTCCTAGACCAATCCCTACCTTTTAGGAGCCATTGGGAGTCCCGACACCAACCTCCATCAGTTAGTTGTATTTGGAACTAGTTAGTCTTAGTTAGCTTCCAGTTACTTTCAATTAGATCAGAATCAGTTAGCAGCTATCTAGCGCTAGTTAATGGATGCATGTAGAGTAGGTGCCTTTTCCTACCTACCACACTTAGTTGCACTGAGTTAACTGGTTATTACTGATTGTATGAGTTGGATGGACATTTAGGAGTTGATCTATTGAAATTCGATATTTATTGAGACACTATGAGTTAGCTAGTCAATTAGGTACAGTCAGATCTAGTTGGTAGATTCAAATTGCTTCCTAATGCATTCAAATTCTTCCTATGTAAACTATTGTAACACTAGATTTAATTAATGACAATGATACTGTAATTACCTGAGCTACACTCATCTGTTTCCTGTGTGTTTTGTTTTGTTTGAATTTGTAGCTTCATTCTCCTTTTACTACAATCATAGTTCAGAACTAATTTCTTGAAGATCTAAATGGCACAACAATTCTAATAAAAATTTCCTAAAGTAACACAGACACAACATATATAAGGTGCACCTTACAAAGGAAATCCTGGGATGATTAGGGCCAAGGTCCAACCAGTGAAGACTGAAGGATGGTTACCTGGAATCCTGTGAAGATGTTCGTAGGTGCAAGTGCTAGAATCACCCAACTTCCCTCCCAAACTTTCTACTGGGGTTACCTTCCAAGTCCGTCCTAGGTGTACTAGAAATAGCCTTCCAATAACACCTATGTATGATCCCTAGTGTCAGGAAACTAAAGGATACCATATCTACACCAAGAGTCTGGAGGAACAGTCGTAAGTCTGATCCTTATGCACCGGCAGGGTAGCAAATACTGAAACCCTATCAACACCGACAACGTACGGGGTCCAAGAGGTGGTATTGACAAGATCCCCAAAGGCATAAAAATCCTGACATATGATTGAACAAGGAAGTGGAAGGTTATCTCCTCAACCAAGTTCTCATGCAACCTTGTGCTTAACTCCCGTGTGAGAGGAGCTTTCCAGATGGTCTCTTGTAGAAGAGAATTTACCTAATGAAAGGCCACTATGTTTGAAGTCAAATGCTTTTGGACAGTTTAAAGTTCCCTAGTCCAAAATCCTACCCTGAACTAGTTGATGTATGAGCCTATAAAAATAAACTTACTAATAAAATTTTAATTAAACGTTCTTTTTAATGGGTTGTATTAGTCAAAGGTAGCAGAATGAGACTGTATGATGTTATAGACTCAACAGAATGAAAGCAAATGATGTGTAAAAAATTTCAAAGTAAATGCAACTATAATGCCATTTTTTCTTTTCTTTTTCTTTGCAAATGAAAGTTAATAAAATTTTAAACAACATGAGAATCTTCAAGACTTAAAAATTTTTATTTTTTTTTCTTTTGAAAAAATAGTGAAAAGAACAACTAATGCAACCTAATGCAAAAAATGCACAAATGATTTTTGTCTTGTCTTTTTCAAAACATTCCAAAAAATATAATGCAACTAAATGCAATTTTGAGTGAAATAAACAATCTGATCATATAATTGTAAATGAAAATAGTCATACCCTATAGTAACACAATTCAACCAAAAGGAAGAAATGACTCAAAACCTAAACTTAACGGAACTATTGACTCACAAGGACTAATAGATCCAAAAGGTGAAAAGAATGGCTGACTCAGACTACTAAAAAAGAAGTACAAAGTATATCATTGTCTTAAAGGACCGATCAATGACCCAAAAAAACAAGCACTCATACCAAAAGCCAAGCATGAAGGGATCTAACTCACTCACCAATAGGGAAGTCAAATAAAAAATCACTCAAAAAACTTGAAAGATCAAGCAACTAGTGAAATGCACACACCTAAAGCCACAATATCATGTGGCAAAAAGAGCCTTTACAAGCATATGATAAATCATAAAAAAATGACAAGCAAGAACCTTATGGACTCACAGACACCTACAGGAAATATGGGACTTTCATGAAGGTAGGTCGCATACCATACACGACTGTTACCACAACAACTCGTGTATACAATAGGTAATACACAACTGTTACCAAAGAAACCTGCGTATGCTATCAAAAATTTTCAAAAATAAAAATAATCGACAGACATGCTTTGAACATGCAATACTGGAAACCAAAGGTAAAATCAAAACAGATCAGTCCTAGAATTAAACAGAGCAAAACTGGTCAATAAGCCTAAAGAAAGGACCCACAACAGGTTGGACTCCCTAGTGGAGTCGCCAGTTTTGTTGTTCAATAAGACACACCCTTATAACCTAGGGTCTCTGGGGTTACCAATGTACTAAATTAACTTGCAGACAATCAACCATTTTGGAATTTGAAATAGAAATAGGAAGAAATTAGGCATACCTTATTTATGACGGTCCATCCTATCTTTTCTTCTTCACTTCAAATTGTTTCCACAACTTCCAGGGGATCTCCAACACCTGCAAAGAGTAAGACTTTTCTGTAATATATTATATATCATATAAGTGATTAATGAACTAACATGCTTGCAATAAAATAACAAGACAATCCATGAATCATAATATATAAGAGCATAAAGACACAATATTGGAAGAAAAACTCTCTTTATTAATAAACAAGTGAGGTGAGATTACAACCCAACATCTGAGACAAGTGCTCCTCTGCTAGCCAAGGACACTGAGTTCTACTGCTCCAAGATATCTAAAGGAAAACCACCAGTAAAACTTTGCTCTAAAATTCATGATGATTAGCCTCAACCCCTACCCTCTATTTATATATGAGGAAATATAGAGGTTATCAAGGTTGAGATGGTTGGGGAAGCTAGGATAGTTTTAATTTTGGATTAAGGCATACACGACTATCAATACTGGCAGGTCACATATGATACACGACTTTCATAAACGCAACCCGTGGATTTCATCCTTGATCATATATACACAAGCTGCAGTGTCAATACTCACGTATGATACACGGGTTGCAATGGAAATAGTCATGTATTCACCTCAATGTCCATACAAAAAATGGGTCAAGCTGGTAGGAGGATGCTGCATCAAAGGTCATTCCCATATATAGTATTTTGGCCACTTCTATCCATTTTGTCCTTTTTTGTACCGACACATTGAGTGTTAGTACTTGGACATAGAAGTGTCATTTTACATGATAACAGAAATCAATACAGGGTTCCTCATTGGAGAACAAGACAAATCATACGCAATGCCAACAACCAGATACTCAAAGTTTTCCTATCCATTACCCTCAACCATGATCTTATAACAGGTATTGGAATAGCAGTGAGACATGTTCCGTAAATCCCTTTGATAATTCTTGTTACTAATTATGTAGAGTACATTAGTGAGTTCTGATGGTTTTCTAATATTTGTAACTTTGGTTGACAGAGAAGAATTTTCTTGCACTCCTATACAAAATTTTCTAATATTATCCATGCAAAGATATGGAAGTCGATGGTTTGAAACCTTCCTTAACAACCATCCCAATGTCAGTTCACATGGATAACTATTTGCAAATGAGTCCAGGAGGGAAAGATTTGCTTCCATCAAACAGACATTTGATAAAGTATATAATCTTGAGTGGAATAGTAGTTCTTCTAAGAATGATTGCACTACAACCGTTCGATTCAAATGGATTCTTAATCAGGTCAACTGATTTGTTGGTATAAACAATTTTTTATAAGTTCAAGTTACATTTTTGTGTATGATGTCAACTGCTAGCTAAAGATGCATACAATTCAATATTCACAGGTTCTTTTTATTTCTTATCTGCTCCTTGTAGCATTATACTGACCCATTTTATGATTTCCCCTGCTTTTTGATGTTGCATTTGAGTATAATCCAGAAAAATAGATATATTCTTGAGTATCTCAATATATTTTATAAAAGGGGAAGATCCGATCTATGTACAACAGTCCTTCTTTAGTCATCATTTGGTGGGGGGGGGTTATAAACACATTATTATCTCATTCAAACTGAGTTATAACCACACACTACTTGGCACTATTTTGTGAGTATACTTACTAGGTTCATGGGTCTTATTAATACTGTTATAAGGTGTGGTATCTCTACTATTCAACCTCATTGATATATGGTTGAAGAAATTACTTGATAAATTCAAGGTCATAACTTTTAACTATATGGTATACTAATCTTTGGAATGATAAATAGAAAATTAAGGATTGAATGCTAATATTTTCTTGTCATATCTTTGTCATAAGTACATGTTACCTAGCTTCCCAAATGGATGATTTGGTGCAGTAAGATTGAGATCCAACACATTGAGGACAAGTGGATACTGTGTTACTAATGGTGGTATCCCGCTTCCTCAAATAAAATCGCCTTGGTAGAAATAACAATTGTCATCCACTGCCATTTTTATTTCCACCCTAGGAGAAGCAAAGAAAACCAAACCATATCCACCCTGTAATAAAAAAAAATCGGTTTGGGCAATCAATTTCATTATCATTACAACAACAAAATAGATAGGTCCTGTAGCAGGGTTTTCACCCCAGCTACGTGAAAAAGCACCTCCCTTCTATCAATGGGACAGTAGGGTAGAGTTCATGGAAGAAAGATATAGAAATAAACAATATTAGTAAAATGAAATCAATAGGAAAATACGACTAAACTAAATAAAAAAAAATACATGAAAAATATACCTTCTTTCTCTTGAAGATGGGCCACAGTGCCTGATCTCGAAAATGGACCGCCTCTCCATAGGATGGTTGGTACGCAAAATGTCTCAATGTATCCGATGGGGGATGGTAGGGATATGGAATGATGGCAAGGATGGTGTGAATACTTTGAGAATAATGGTTTCTCATGGTACTCACGGAATAGAATAATGGAAAAAAGGGATAAGGATCTTCTTGATAGAAACCTTCACACTATTTTTAGAATATGTTTTTAGGTTTTTTGACATTTTCTCTCTTTTAGGGTTTTGGAACCCTGGTTAGGGTTTTAAGCTATGTTTAGGGTTTTAAGCCATTTTTGGGGTTTGTTATCCCTTTAGTGTGGTTTTTGTCCTTTATTGTGGGTTTTATCCCTTTTGGGGTTTTTTTGGCCATTTTATGGCCCTTTTGTGGGTTTTTTGGCCTCTTTTGAAAGAGAATGAAGGTAAACCATAGTTGTGAAGGTCAAAATTAAGGGAAATATGGTAGGAAAATGATGTAGGTATGTTATTTAGACCATGTAGATCTAGGTGAGCAATTATTTGCGTTAACATATTGCCCCCTGATGTGTGAGGGAAGGATCTCATCGTATGACCGACATACATCTTAGGATCATGGGGATAGTGGAGAGACTAGAGAGACCTGTGAAGAAGTGGCGCTTCCTCGTTTGAACCATGGTGGATTTTGGTTTTTATATTAATGGTTACCAAGAATGGGTGAGATACATATAAAATGTGACATGTATATGGATGAGGCAAGCATACCCATGCTCGTAATCATGTCAAAAGAATAAATAATTGTATCAGGCCTCAAAAATATGGGAGTTGATCAATACATATACAACCAATGTTACATAATGGTGGTCTCAATGAGAGACTAAATACAATGCTGATCTGAAGAACTGATACATAGGAACAATGTCATTCTCATGGAATGCATTATCTTCACAACTGATGCTCTGTTGAATCTGGAAGTGTACATAACTGAAGGGATTCAATGACGAAGAGTCAGAATCTTTGTGGTACAATACGATACATCAATTATTGGAGATACATAGAAGCACTGCACTAGGGATTCTATACACTATTTCCAACGCAACCTAAAAATCACAAGTGTCATGAAACTGTCTATATCTCATAATAGATTCACCAATGTGTTAGAGTCAGGTGACAACCGTGGTATTCTACCAAATAATGCATGTACCAATACCATGTATGAATCTCAATGGTGCGATGATGTAGCTCAAGTCGAGCACGTGAAACACAACCACCCTGAGAGGCACTAATGTCTCCTCTCAAGTGGTCTAAGAAACTCATCAATAATGTGACTGAAACCAGGATACACAGACCTCTGGGTCTATCCTTTGGAATAGATGTATTGATGTCGACAAAGGGAGATCTGCAACTAATCAATACAATAATGTTTCCTTGACAAAAAGCACGAGGGGGATAACCAAAGATGTGGGACAATATGGGGACTGGTTCACTTAATGGGGGAACATGGGCAGGAGAGTACGGGGGACTCAAACTTTGTTTGTTCAAAGTATGATGGTAGGGATGACCTGGCAGCAAATGAAACTGACTCATGGGAGAGGGATGATGGTTGTAAGACCAAGAATGTAACTGCAAATGAGAAATATTGAGGGAGGTAAATGGAATATGATTATTCATGGGATCCAAGGAAGACTCATCGCAGATTAGTCTAAACAAAGGCGACCCAATTGGTGGAAGCTGCAAAAATTTAATATATGGGGTGGCACCGAAAGACACCGTTATGATACGATCTTGTGGATTTTTAGCGAGCCCGAGAAAGTAAATGCTTGATGGTGTTTTCAATTTTAGAGAGTCTGAAAATAGGAAGAAGAATCTAGTGGGGTCTCTTTTTTCGTTGATAGTCCCTTGTGCCCAAAAAAGGATAAAATTTTACACAGGAGAGCTTGCCCACCCTTTTTAGGGGATAGGAGACTTCTATACCGTTGGTATTCCAGTTAGGCTGGAAAAGGTTAAACCTACACTGACTATACGACTATTCAAATACTTTGACGAGCATGAATGGAACCAAGTTTGCTCAGCAATATTTTCTTGATGAGAAGGATGGAAAAGAGCTTAAAGAAAACCCGTAATGAGCTTTTTCATAAAGTACAGTCCCAATGTCCGAGAAAGCGTAAAAGGATACAAAGGGAAACGTTCCTGGCTTGAGTGTGTCGAGGTGGTACTTTTCTTATGATAGTTTACATTGTATGAAAAAAGGACATAAATGAGGCTATATAAACGTCCTTTCAAATACTTTAATGGGCACGAAAGTAAGCAAGCGTGCTTGACAAAATTTTCATTCATTTAGGATTCAGAAAATAGCTTAACAAAAACTCTGTAATGGTTAATCAAGCAAGGGGGAAGTGTTTGATATATGGAAAGAGGTTATGTTGTGAACATGGATGATGAGCATAAATTCCAAACACTGATGGGGTACCCTTGCGGGACGATGGATGGCAGTAAAAAATGGTCGACTATGTAGTATGGATGGAGCAAATGGCTTGTGAATATGTCAATACATACAAGGGGAGATTCATGTGATGGCACGCAAAATGAGGTGGATTCCAGGAAATGGTCTGAAAAAACCAAGTGAGAACATGAGACAAGGGTCTTGTCAATAGATAGATGGAGAAAAACCAAACTTGATGGTGTGAATGGTGTCACAAATGGACTCTAGATGACTCTCACAAGGAGTTTGTGATGCTTCCCCTGGTGCAGTGGTGCACGGGTAAAAACTAAACCAAATGGAGGCCTATGGGTACGGAGCTAGATCACCTTACAAGGAGTGATTTGTGTGGTGGCACAAAATCGATGTGACTCCAAGAAATGGCCCAAAGAATCAGTAGGGAGGGAGGCAGTCTAGAAGATCGTTTCTCGACCCAGGAGATTTTTGCATAATGGTGGTAGTTTCCTATCCTTGTAGAGGATGATCCATATGTGGTCATGGAATACCGGGGAGATACGAATAGGCCTCGACCTCCAGGGTAGGTCTTAGGACCTGACGGTATGCTAGCATGGCATTAGTTAGATCATACATGCAACACACTATGTGCATGTGCATATGTGGGACCACATCCTCCAGTGGGCTACCAACAATGCAGGAGCAGGTGTTATATCCACCTTCTCACGTGCAAATGATGGGACATAGTTCTACAATGGACTCACTATGACTAGACATGGAGAAAATACTAGAGGGGGTCACCGACCCATAGTAAAAATGATGTAAAACAAAAAATAAAAACTATGCCCCAAGTGCTGCATGATGAACGACTTAGACATAGGACCTCTGAAGAAGGATATTTGCCTTACCTTGGGAACTCTGTAGTTGGTGAAAAGTACATGGGGGATGAATATGGAATTCAATGGGAAGAACCGACTCCACGCCATGGACTAAGTGAAATGGGGTGAAACCGGTGGTGGTTTTGACGATCTCTTTGTTTTCACGAAAGTGGCGTCAGGATAGATTAGGTGGATCGTCCATGGTCGAGGATGGGAAAGTACTACTGGAAGTAGAGATCTTGTGAATGGTCGTGGTGTTCGAGGAGGAATCCATAGGGTGAATTTCCTCGATGATGATGATTTACGACTCATGAGAGTGATTTCACGGGTCACGAAGGACGTCCCAATACTTGATCAAGTCTAGGAAATGGTGAGAATAGTGGCCATACAAGCCACAAATTGCACATAGATGGTTTGTCCTCAATGACTTGTTCTTGACTATTGGCGAACCTGGGATGATGAATACTGAAGTACCATCAGATGTATCCATAGTGTCTATGTGTGTGTGAAGGATAGGTATCTATGGACAATTTTTCATTGCACGACCTTGGACGTTGCACAAAGCGCAAGGTGGAGCCAGACAAGGTTCAGCTGTCATTTTGGTGGGATTTCCCCCAGCCTTCTTTGGGAGAGGAGTGGAAGGCTTGGAAACAAAAGGAGTATTCAAGGGTCTAGGGGGAGGGCATGACTCTACCTCAATAGGTTAGATAGGATTCAACACAACTTGGGGCATCGGAGGTGGGGTTGGTGGTTCAAGGTACCACACGGGAATCCCCAATGTAAAATTAGGTAAATTAAGAGTAGCCATTACATGCTTGCTCACAATACTATATTGTGGAAGCAAGAAGGGAATCATGTGAATCAGGAATGAACCCCAATAATTTCTAGGTGATAGTGATTGGGGTTGTGACTATTGTTGGGACGTGGCTGGAATGGTACTAGATGTGATAGTACACAAATCCACCATGTCAGTCGACGTAGGGGGAGGTGGTAAAGATGGAAAGGTGTTCATCATAGGTGTGTCAACAAAAAATATCGGGCCCACAGCAGATAAGGAAGGGATGGACATGATGTCAATGGCAGTATTAGTGGTAGGGATGATGTGTTCTGGTGTGTCATTCCCTATGGATCGTAGTAAGTTAAGTGGTCGACCATCACGATCTTTCCATCATGAGGAAACATCATCAATCTAAAGACAGTGGAAGCCACGACTCTCATGGAATACATGTAGCTAAGTTCAAGGAGGAGGTTATAATCAAGTTGGGCATTAATAACCTCGATGTCAATCAAAACTGTTTTACCGGCTAATGAAAAAGGAACATTCGAAAGAATGGCATGGGACTTGGTAGAGAGACCATCGTAGGCGTGGAGGGAGGTAGTGGATGGTTGAAGGGTAGGGAACCCGAGTTTCTGCCAGAAAAAGGTCGACATAACACAAGTGGATGCCCTTTCATCAATGATACATCAATGTATAACCAAATTCTGAATTGAGACCGGAACTTGGAAGGCAACGATAGACAAAATCCTGGGTTCTCCTTGATCCAGATCAAAAGTGATCAACCTAGAATCAGAGGGATCAACTACACCTAGAGCTAATAACAATGTTGTGATGGGTAAGTTTTTAGCACCTCTAGAGCGGACATGGATGTAGGTGATTGGGCTAAGTCATCAATGATGCTATAATTTGTGGCAGCTCGAGCAGTCACATTGTTGGTGATACATCATATAGGAAACCATGGAACTATGGCCACCCCATCAGTGGGGGGTGTAGGTAAGTGGAGGGGCATGCTAAAATTTTTAGAGGTAGACACCACTGATGGGTCAATGGTTTCTATGGTGGAGCCATACTTGTTGCACCAAGTCTGTAGGTCGACTTCTTCGGTTGACATTGTCATGATCAAGTGATGGACACCAGTATCTGTAGGTGGGGCTAAGGGTGTGGTTGAAACCATTCCTTGGTGTGGGAGGGGGTTTTGGAGCACCATCGATGGAGGACTTGGTGGTGCTGGGTTGAGTTGAGATTGGGACACCGCTTTGGTGTCATGTTGAGCTTCGTTCTAGATAATTTTTCAGACCATAGCCATGTGAGGGAACATACGGGTGTAATTACCATAGGTTTGGCATAAAGCACACAGATTATTAATCCATAACTGAGGGTTCTTTCCCGGTCAATCAGGTTGTTGGGGGTCTTGTGTCGACGGGTTAGCACCATTTTTGTTGGGAGGGTTAGGCTATTGGTCACCTCCTTGTGGATGATTATTACCTCGGTTTCTTCCTTGATTTTTCTTTCCCTGCCCTTGTTGGTTGTTGGGGGCGGGTTGGTTGGGAAGGTTCTGCTGAGAGAAAACATGTCCCGTGGAAAATAGAGGGGACAGGGCTAGAGCCAAAGCATGTTGCACTGGTGGTGCATAATATATTGGAGGAGCTGGAGGGGCTTCAAATCTGGCCACTTGGCCCAAATACAACTTTATCGGCTAAGTTGGCCCATGGGCATGCTGGTTTAGCACGGGATGTGAATAGGAGGAGGTGGCTCCAGATTGAGACATCATTCATGAGTAACAAGGGATATGGTTTGGTTGTGCAACCGTATGGGTGTTTCCTCGGTGTGGTGGCATAATAGGGGGTGTCGCATAGTACTGAGGGTGCTGTGTGACAGAATCGATGACATCATCCATAGCATGGGATGCCCCCGACGTATCCTGGTGGGAGGTGTCAGTAGGTAGAGCGTCTGGTATGATGGTATATAAATACCTAGACTGGGTATAAATTAAGTCGAACTGTTGAGCCTTTAATATGGCCTCCTCCTCCGATTGGGGTCGCTCAGAGGTGACATCCTTCGCTGTGGGTGGGAGTAAGGTATTTAAAAACTAGTCAAGGAAGATCCTGTCATCTAGTTCGATCTTGCACAGGCTGCGTCATTTTTTCCACTCATGGATGTGGTCTGTGATGTGGGTAGTTGTATTTTGACGGTAGGATAGAAGGATCTCCACTCCCTCATCAAATCGGACGTGCAATTGAAAGTACTGGAGGAACATGGAGGAAAGTGAGAAGAAATTGGGGTAAGAGGAATGTGGCAGCTTAATGTACCATTTCGCAGCAACGCCCATATGTGTGTGCTATAATAACCTCAGTCTAATGGAGTCATCCACAATGTTATTTGATAAACACCATAAATGGAAAGACATGATATGGTTTTGGGGTTCTTCTCCCACCTTTCCCTTAAAATTTGGGATGTCTAAAGAAAGTTTGGTTTGCATGGGAGGCCAATGAGGTTGATGACTGATGGGGTCATTGATTAGCCTAGCCAAATCAGGAAAGTTAAGACAAGCCATAAAGGGTAGGATAGACTCGAGGTTGGCTCAGGATGGACTGGAAATGGCACCAAAGTTTGCAGGAGTATGGTGTACATGCATGTCTAGGGGTATATTAGGTTGAATTCTCATAGCAGGGATATTCAGAATGATCGTGGAAGGGCCACTGCCCCCAGGTATATAAGGTGGTACAATAGGAATTATGATGGTGCGGGGATACTACTAGTCGATATCATACCTACAACATCATGCACAGTGGTACTGGGACCACTAGCATGGATACTAGTGATGATAGGTGGAAAGGACGTAGGTCCTCCACCAACTATACCTTTGTGGAAGGGATCAGGATGCATGCCATCCATGGGGATATATGGGGAAGTAAATAAATTAGGCTCAGATTGGTAGGAATATGAATTGAAATCAGAGGTCGTGTGTCCTTCTGAAGGTGATGAGGGTTGTCGAAGAGGGCTCCATCGGTGGTGGTCTAAAGAACCAAACTAAGGGGAGTTCCCCCTAAGTCGAGAGGAATAACATGGTGGAGCAATGATGGCTTATATTAGTAATTGGAAATGAATTTGGACCCTGGTTTAAATCAACTTCCTATTGGCCCAAAAGAAGTCACTCGGACACCAAGGTTGTCTGGAGACAGTGCTTTGGTTTTCCTCATAGGTGGGATTCTAGTCAATCTAGTTAGGGTCGTTGCCCTTTTTGCTTGGTAGGTCCTTTCGATGGCCAACTACTTCGGTGTTCATGTGGTACTCCTCACAATGCATTTTAGGGGAAATCCCAATTACTTCCCACAGTTGTTGCAGATGAGACTTATGTCCCAAACCAAATGTTATTAAGTAAATGTGGTTACTTTTAAGGTTTTTCTCACGGTCATGAATCGAGCATGCTTGATTATTGGTGTGAGTATGTGTGGACTTGTGTATGAAAATTTTACTTTCAAATATGAAATAAATAAATAACAATGGATTTCCTGCAAGAAACAAGCAAAGGGTTGTACCAAAGTAGGTCTGAAAGGGAAAAGCAGATCTGAACAAAGTGCAGGATAGATAAGGGTCTAAAATAGGTTCGAGAAATTGATTGTTATGTTTTAAAATTGGTGATGTGACTACCCAAACTTTGTATCCTTCAAATAAAAGAGGGACTGTTGGGTTCTCAACAAAGTGGAAACAAGTCCACCCGTAGATCCAAAGGTCAAACCCCAATTGCCCGATGCTCAACAGAGAGGACGCTAACGTCGTGAGACCCCCAACATTCTCTCACTCCCTGTAGCCTCCAAAGTCACCTGTTTTTAGTTGAAGAGAAAAATAATGAAGTGGATGCCTATTACTAAAACTTATTCAACCACTTGTCATTTCTCAAAAGACCGCGAAGGGTGATGACCGAGTAGAGGAGTAGGGGCCAAATAAGTTGGTTAATTTCCAACTTATAAAATAGAGTACAGCATGTAAATGACAAATTTATTGATCCAGGAGGATATTGGTGGCCACCCACCTATTCCTCTTGGACCCCCACCACTGTTTCTTTCAGTTTTCCAGTTTCCTTAATTGTAGCACAATTTACTATTTTTGGCAGTTTTTGGGTCCTAAACTTCTGGAGCCGTTTTGAGGCCCTAAACGGACTCGATATTTGACATTTTGAGGACTCAATATTTGCCATTTATGGATGTAGTCCTTAAACAGATCTTTCTAATGATGTATCATGAGCGTCAAAAGGAGGTAGTATGCTAATGTTACGACCCTAGGAAATTGATGTACCAAGTTACCCAACAGGGCCCACATTAAGGCGTTTCACCTCCTAGGGTTAGGTTTTTAGATCTGTAGGGTTTCCATTGTTTCTCAATAATATATAGGCCTTCGAGCCTGATTGTAACACAGTGTTCAGAGGCATGTAGCCGCCATATCTCTTCTCAAAGATAAGCTACCAACACTCTAGCTAGTTTATTTCCATTATGTATGTAAGTAAGTTTCAGTTATTAATTAATGAAATGAAGTGTTATTTCTACTACATATTTGTTTCTATGGTTATTTTTTTATTCTATTGCATTCCTACATAAATCTGGATTAGTGGTATCAGAGCAATCTGCTCTTTCTCGGTCCTTCTTTGCATGTCCCCAACAAGGGAAGGGTATAAAGAGTTAGTGATCGATCTAGTTGAACCTTTGCAAGATCAGCCTCACAAATATCGACGACCACCCATGGGGGACAAAAATAAAGATGAGGGCATAGAATATCCTATCAAAATGTTGCTCGAGGAGGCCCTTGAAAAACAAAGGAACGCGATGATGGATAACTTCGCCCAGATCCTTCAACAACTTCCCACTGGCGGCGCATCTGCATCTAGTAGCCACTCTGGAGGTACAACCCCTTTTAAGGTACAAGTAAACTTTGACATTCCCATATTTGATGGTCGAATAGATTTAGATGCCATAGATAAATGGTTGAATCTATTAGAAGGATATTTCTCGGTTCATGACTTTTCTGACCGGGAAAAGATTAATTTTTCTCTACTCAAAGCCGACCCCCATGTCAAGGAATGGTGGGAAACCTACTGTGAGAGAAAGGATGAGGAGGAATGATATCTGTTCTCTATCGTACCCACTTTGAATTCTTTCCGAGATGCCATAAAGGGACAATATTATTTGGTGGGGAGCTATGAGGACAAGTACATCCAATGGACCACGCTGTGGCAGCAAAGAGATCAAGATGTGCATGAGCTGACGAATCTGTTCCATACCTTGCACACCAAGTTGGGTATCAAAGATTCAGAGAAACATCTGGTGCTGAATTACCGCAGTTATCTACATAGATACATTCAGGAGCAAATGGAGTTCCTTGACATCTCCTCACTTGGTACAACATATCGGTATGTTGCCAAAATTGAGCGAAAATTCAAACAGAAAAAGCAAGACTTTGGATCTGCGAATCAGAAGCAAGGGAAAGGTGCCCCCAAACCGTAGAACCAAGGACATAGCCAAGGCATGGTGACTCAAGAAAACTTTCCAAATCTGCAAGTAACGAGCAACACTGCAAAGCCGAAGAAGGAAGCGGGAAAGTGGTGCAATTTCTATAAGAGCCCCACTCAGAACACAAGTGAGTGTCGGGCTAAGTAGTCATTGGTGGCTGAGATAAAGGCTTCTGAATCAGATGCATACTCTGACACTGAATCTGAACCCAAGAAGGGGAATGATAGAGGGAAGAAGATTATCGATGCAGATCCCAATGCCATTGTTGCCACCACGAAGATCCAAAAGGAAGAACCAGAAGATTCAAAGGAGGAGGAGCGTCTTTTCCACTCCCAGATGTGGGTAGAGGGTTCCCCGCTATAGTTCATTGTCGACAGTGGGAGCCAAAAGAACCTGATTTCAGCAGAGGTTGTGAAGCAATTGGGTTTTCCAACCACAGCACACCCGCAGCCATACACCATTGGGTGGCTTCACCAAGGACGAGATCTTCACGTCAGCCAATAGTGCCGCCTTCCCTACAGCATCAAGCCCTTCACCGATGAGGTATTATGTGATATTGCTCCTGTTGATGTTTGTGATGTATTATTAGGTCAACCATACTTATGGAAGCGACATGCTATGTATGAGTCCTGGCCTCGCGCTTTTATTATTACATTGGGAAATAATTTGTACATGATACCAGAGGTACCACCCCCTACCGCTATCTCTTTGGTTACTACAAAACAATGCAGTAAGCTCATTTCCAAAACTGAGAAGTTTGTTTTCTTGATGATCCATCCTCAGGGCAAGAAGAAGATCGTGGCCACAACCTCTAGATAGGGCCCCTCCGCACGACAACAACAAATGGACAAGGTCGTGGAGGAGTACCAAGGCATATTCACCTCACCCACCGGGGTGCCTCTCCACTGTCAGGTCAAGCACCCCATCGATCTGACCCTAGGTGCGTCGCTTCCCAATGGACCTATCTATCATCGCTACGTTCTGGAGAATGATGAAATTAAGAGGAAAATTCAAGAGCTGCTGCAGAAGGGTCACATCTGGCCAAGTTCATCGCCCTATGGGAGCTCGATCATGTTGGTACATAACAAGGATGGGACTTGGAGACTCTGTATTGACTATCGGGCACTGAACAAGATCACTGTCTGGAATAGGTACCCGATCCCACGGATTGATGACCTCCTAGACAATATTAAAGGGGAAAAATATTTTAGCAAGATCGACTTAAAGTCTGGGTATCACCAGGTACCGATCGAGCTGATCGATGTGTGGAAGACTGCCTTCAAAGCCAAGGAGGGACTTTTGAATGGTTGGTCATGCCTTTCAGGCTGACGAATGCTCCTGTAACCTTCATGAGATTGATGGAAGACATCTTGCGGCCATTCACCAACTCATTTGTAGTAGTGTACTTGGATGACATCCTGATCTTCAGCCAGACTTGGGAAGAGCACCTCCACCACATCCGATAGGTCCTCCAAACATTGCGGTAGCACAAGTTGTGTGCCAATTTGGACAAGTGCACTTTTGGCATGACCCAGGTTCAGTATCTGGGATACATTATTGATGACTATGGGGTACATGTGGATCCAACCAAGATCCAAGTCATTCAGGATTGGCCAGCCCCAACTACTCTAACAAAGCTTCGCAGCTTTTTGGGCCTTGTTAATTTCTACCGCAGGTTCATGTTGGGATTCTCTCATATCACTTGGCCCTTGAGTCAAGTCACCAAGGGAGGAGCGAAAGAAAAATTCTTTTGGTCGAAAACTCAGTAGAAGGCATTTGCAGAATTGAAACATCGCCTCTATTGTGCCCCAGTGCTCACATTACCAGACTTGCAACAACCATTTGATATCGAGACAGATGCCTCTGACTATGCTATTGGGGCAGTCCTTACTCAACAAGGGCATCCAGTGGCATATCACAGTGAGACATTTTCAGACACAATCCGCAAATATCCCACTTATGACAAAGAGATGTATTCCATTGTACAGGCTTGTCGACAATGGAAGCATTACATTTTGGGGAAGGAAACAATCATCCACACAGACCACCGACACCTGCAGTTCTTGCAGACACAAGGGAAGTTACAAAATGATCACCATCAGAAGTGGTCCACATATCTACAATAGTTTCATTTGAACATCAAGTATAAGAAGGGAAGCACCAATAATGTTGCAGACTGCCTCAGCCGACCACCAATCGTGGCAATAATGACCATGCTCAACTCTTGTGGAAACGAGACTTCTGATTGGCCGCTTCTCTACAAGAGCGATCCAGAATTCAACCACACATGCCAGACGCTCTTGGAGGGAAATTAAGTTCCAAAATTTCACCTCCAGAATGTACTACTGTGTCACATGGGACACCTTTGTGTTCCTTCAAGCGAGCATGCCAAGATGATTTGGGAAGCGCACTACAGTAGGGCCGCTGGGCATTTTGGGGTTGAGAAAACAGTGGCAGTACTACAGAAGTATTTCTATTGGTCAAACCTTCTACAAGATGTTGGGAAGTACATTCGAGCCTGCACTACCTGCGCCACTGCCAAACCATCCATTAAGAAGCAAGGCCTCTATACTCCGTTGCCTACCCCTAGTTGACCTTGGGAATCCATCTCCATGGATTACATGTCAGGCCTTCCTTCTACTAAGCATGGTAATGACTGTGTGTTTGTGGTCATTGACAGATTCTCAAAGATGGCCATAATGGCAGCCTGCAAGAAGAATATCACAGCAGAAGCCACTGCTAAACTCTTCTTTGAACAAGTGTGGGTACACTTGGTATCCCACAGTCTATAATCTCAGACTGGGAAAGCAGGTTCCTTAGTACATTCTAGTCTAGCCTATGGTCAATGCTAGACACCAAGCTCACAAATTCCACAGCTTTCCATCCCCAGACTGATGGCCAGACAAAGGTCGTCAACAGGATGATCGTACACATTTTGCGCATGTACAACTCAAAGAATCCATGCACATGGGATGAGAGCCTCCCCTATGTACAACACAGCTATAACCGGGCCCTCCACAACTCAACCAATCACAGCCCCTTTCAGGTGGGCTTGGGATTCCAGCCACTATGTCCCATTGACGTAGCCATGCCATTTGTAGCTACTCAGGCTGATTGAACTCATATCCAGTCTAAAGTTTCCAAGGAAAACAGGTTCATTGAGTGCATTCAGCACATTTTCCAACACGTTCATGACATATTGGATAGATCCAATGCTAAGTACAAGTAGCAACATGATCAACATCGGGTGCAACACAACTTCCAGGTGGGAGACAAAGTGTGGCTACATTTACAGAAGGAGCGCCTCGCTGGACCCCACCGCAAGCTTCGCCCGCTCCGATATGGGCCATACACCATCACCAAGGCCATCAGGGATAATGCCTTCGAGCTCAATATTCCACCATTCCTTTGTTTGCACCTAGTGTTCAATGTGTACCACCTTCGGCTCTACTTTCCACCTCTACTGGACACATCAGACGTGGCAGAACAACTCACACCAATAGAGTTAAACCCCGACTGCATGGAACAAGCCACAACTGATCGGATTATGGACACATAGATCAAGAACACCCACCAGCAGAAGATCTAGCTATATCGAGTTGTCAAAGCAGGCCAACTCCTTCACCGGGGAAAGTGGCTCACCGGGGGCCAAGTTCAACAGAAGCTTCCTCATCTCATGGAGGAACTCAACGCAATGGGGACCATTAATTCCTAAGGGGGGAGGAATGATCCAAGAGGATATTGGTGGCCACCCACCTATTCCTCTTGGACCCCCACCACTATTTCTTTCAGTTTTCCAATTTCCTTAATTGTAGCACAATTTACTATTTTTGGCAGTTTTCGGGTCCTAAACTTCCGGAGCCGTTTTGAGGCCCTAAACGACATTTTTTTGGCATCGAATGGTCGAGAAAATATGAGTTTATTTCAAAATTGATATTTATTGTTTATGGATGTAGTCCTTAAATAGATCTTTCTAACGATGTATCATGCGCGTCAAACGAAGGTAGTATGCTAAAGTTACGACCCCGAGAAATTGATGTACCAAGTTACCCAACGGGGCCCACATTAAGGCGTTTCACATCCTAGGGTTAGGTTTTTGGATGTGTAGGGTTTCCATTGTTTCTCACTAATATATAGGCCTTCAAGCCTCATTGTAACACAGAGTTCAGAGGCATGTAGCCGCCATATCTCTTCTCAGAGATAAGCTACCAGCACTCTAGCAAGTTTATTTCCATTATGTATGTAAGCAAGTTTCAGTTATTGATTAATGAAATGAAGCATTGTTTCTGCTGCATATTTGTTTCTATGGTTATTTGTGTATTATGTTGCATTCCTGCATAAATCTGGATCATTGATCTACAGTAAGTAAAGTGCAACAAGAAATGTGAGCTAATGATTGTAATAGACATGATATGGGTCGTACAAAGCAAGAAAACAGAAGTGATCAGCTCAGAAATAGATAGGTTGCATTGAACAGGTGGATAACTGCAACTGGGTCTCTCAAACAAGAAAACCATAGGTGATTGGGTCACTCAAAAAGCAAAAACAAGAGTGACTTGTCCTTGTGAGGCAAGACACGCTTTACGAGGCTAAGGGCGTGACCTGGGTCGCACCTAATAGGTGAAACTGCGCAACTGGGTCATAGCTTCTGGACCAAAAGGTGCAACTTGGGCCGGACATGAAAAAGTCAAGAAAATAAAGTCGAGAGGGGCCGAGGGGGGCAAGCACTGGTGCCATACAAGTTCAGATCGGTAGTGTGGGGTTCCGATCAGTGACAGTTGTGAGTAAAAACAAAAGAAACACCTGCAAAACCACAAGATCCAAGAGGATTGACCAGCAGAGTTGCCAAAATTGTAGTGGGGTTTTCACCCTTACTACATGCAAAAGCACCTCCCTTCTGTCAATACGACAGTAGGTAGAGTTCATGGAAGAAAGCTACAGTAATAAACGATATTAGTAAAATGAAATCAATAAGAAAATACAACTAAAATAAATAAAAACAAATACATGACAAATATACCTTCTTTCTCTTGAAAATGGGCCACCATGCCCGATCTCAGAAATGGACAGCCTCTCCACAAGTTGGTTGGCATGGAGAATGTCTCAACATACCGGATGGGGGGTGGTAGGGCTACAGAATGATGGAAAATATGGTGTGAATACTTTGAGAATAATGGTTTCTCATGGTACTCAATAAATAGAATAATAGAAAAAAGGGATACAAATCTTCTTGATAGAGACCTTCAGACTATTTTTATAATGTTTTTAGGTTTTTTGACCTTTTCTCTCTTTTAGATTTTTCGAACCCTAGTTAAGGTTTTAAGCACTGTTTAGGGTTTTAATCCCTTTTTTGGGTTTTTATCCCTTTTGTGGGGTTTTTGGCCTTTTTGTGGGTTTTTAGCCCCTTTTTGGGTGTTTTTGCCTTTTTATGGGCTTTTTGGCCTTTTTGTGGGGTTTTTGGCCTTTTTTGAGAGAGAATGAAGGTAAACCATAGTTATGAAGGTCAAAAGTAAGGGAAATATGGTATGAAAATGATGTATGTATGTGGTTTAGACCATGTAGATCTAGGTGAGCAATTTTTTGCTGTAATAGGTCCACCTCCAAGAAAACAAATTTTTGTATGTAGTGGAGTACATGAGATTGAGAGGAGACAAAAGATGATTAGTAGGAAACCGTTTTTGAATCCTATTTGTAGTTTTCCTGTACATGGATTTTATTGGGCCTCCTAAACTTCCTTTGTGCCCTCTTTGTGACTGGCCAGTGACTGTGTTTTCCCTCTAGGCCTGGTCCTTAACCTATGTGATCCCTCCAAGGGCTTATACATGGCTGCTATGAATTCCTGTTGTTGGACTTGGGCTGATTCCATATAGATCCCATATAGAGCCCATATGTGATCCCTCCTTTAGATGCCCATATAGAGTTGTTACCTCTTCACGGTTTCCAGAATTGAAACATGGCCTTCTTTTCCTGTTTGAATTTGATTTTTAACTTTTTGAGCTAGGTCATGCCACGCCCCAACTTTCGAGGGCATACACAACCACTCTCCAATCTAGTGAGTTCAAAACATTCATAAGTTGCGCTTCACTCCTTTCCACATTTCTTGACCTTGGCTTGAACAGATAGAGGTTGCATGTAGTCTGTTTGGGGGTTGCTTCCTATTTGGATAGGGAAAACCTAGAATACAACTTCCATGTAAATATTCTATGTACTTTCAAATTACTTTTTATGATTTTGCATACTTAATAACAATTTGGTTATTATTTTTTCTTGAAAAATGAAGAAGAATATCCATGAAAAAATGACTCCATTTGATTTCTATGCAACCTGTATATTAGGAGGTGTTTTTAGCTATGGGCTCATGCATACTGGCCTCGCTCCCCTTGATCTCCTCAAATTAAACATGCAGGTATTATTACTCTGGTCTTGCTTGGTCAATCCAGCTCAATAGCTCTGAAAACATGTTTGAGAAAAGGTTATCTGATAGGAATGAAAGCTTGTTCCCACACTTTATTTGTGAATTTCTAAAAGTGTGTATTAATCTTTTCTGTAAACCTATTGAGTTTTTCAAGCACTACTTAAAATAAATTTCAGACAATCACCTTCTGAGAAATTAGACTACTCTTGGCAAGATTACTTCAGTTTTTCATATTAGTTTTGTTGTCCTAGTAAAATCCATCGAAGTATAGGAGTATTAGGGAAGGATTTGGTAAGTTGGTGAATAGACATGGTATTGGGGCCTTATTTATAGGATGGTTTCCTACTCTCTTGGGGTACACTGCTCAAGGTTCCTTCAAGTTTGGATTCTATGAATTATTGAAGCTATCTTATTCGGGTATACTGGGACACACAAATGCAAGAGAGAATCAGACCTTAATATATTTGGCAGGATCTGCTTCTGCAGATTTTATTGCTGACATAACTCTGTGCCCATTTGAGGCTGTCAAAATTCGGGTGCAAACATAGTCAAGTTTTACAAAGGGTTTCTCAGAAGTTCTTTCCGAGATATTGGATGTAGAAGTATTTAATGGTTTAGGAAGGTGGTTTATATGGTTTGGGCTTATAAATTATGACAGTGTGGAGAGGACACCCATTCTACAGTTCAATATATGGGGATTGGGGGGAGATTGTAACGTATAGATGTTTAATTTAGGTAATAAACAAATTTGTCAAATCTTAGAATATGTTAACTTAATTTGTTTACTCTTAAAATAATGTATTGAAGAATATTTGATCCCTTGATAATAAAAAAAAACTTCTATATAGATACAAATATATTGTTCTAAAATTTCTGGATTGTATTGTGTTTAAGTTTCAAAATTCTCTTTCGAGTGGTATCAAGCTACCAAGAAAATATGAAGGATCTACTTGAAACCTTGAGAGTTTCTAAACTTCAATTCCCAATGAAATCCAAAAATATTGAACAATAATTACTCACTCTGAAAATATGTATACTCATGCAATATTTAACATACAATATTAGTATTAATATTCAATCTTTATTTCTATTTATGCATACTCAAATGAAATAATATATTTAACATTCAATATTAATATCAATATCCAATCTCTTTCACAGAGGAGGTGATTGTTTGTTTAATTTGCAGGTTGTATAAGGGCCTTTTGCCTCTTTGGGGACGCCATATTCCATGTAAGTTTATTTGCAAAGCTAACTCAATGCGTAAAAAAGAGCTTACATGATGGACCATTGTTGTTTTTTAGATGCAACGATGAATATTAACTTGCATGATGGAAAATTGTTGTTTTCATAGACACAATGGTGAAGTTTGCATGCTATGAGAGTGTTGTGGAGAATATATACAAATACGCTCTTATCGCATTTTGCCACATATTGCTGGATATCTTTTTGCATTCCCTTCCATAAAAAATTGAGCTTCTTATATTATAATAATATTTGAAGAATCCTACATGTCCTACGGCTGGTGAATCATGGGATTCCTTCATTACCTTGACCTTGAAATTAGAGTTTGATTTTAAATAAATCCCCCCCTTATACCAAAGGATATCATTTTTCCATTCAAACTTGGGGTCATTATTGGAATTGTTAATTATAGTGCTTGTTTTTGGGTCCTTGGCATATTTGCTTTGTATTTCATCTAGCCATTATGGAATTGCAAATGAAATGGAGTAAGAGGTAATATTCTCATCTTTTCTGGAGAGTGCATCTTCCTTGTTGATCCACGCCACACTTCTTTTTTTGTCTCCATTGAATTTTGACAATTCAAACTTGGGTTTAATTTGATATCCACTTAGTTTTGGAGGAGAGAGCGGTTGTTCATGATTTGGAGAATGATTGTGATCGATCTCTTCTTGTGGAATTTCCCTTTTGGGAGGAATTGTCTTGTGATGGGGTGAACTTGAGGATGGTTGGTATTCCTTTGACACCTTTCCAACTAATGTGGTAATTGTGTCTTCTAAATGTTGCTCGAGTTTACTTAATCCAGATTCAAACAATAATGATATTTCTCTTTTTAGTCCTTCCATCTCCCAAGATACAACTCCGTTGACTTCCATCTCTGATAATTCATTTTTTCCTTTGTGTAGTTATGCTTCGATTTGGTTGAGGCTTGAGTGTAAACCATCGAGATTTTTAAAATTGTGGGCTTGGTTTTTTTCCAAGATCTCTATTCTATCCTTAATTTCCTTAATTTCTGACATACTCCTTGTACAAGGAGGAATTTTTTTGTTTACTAAAGATGGTGAGATTTTTAAAGATAACAATTAATTATTATATAATAAAAATATTTATTTTATTATTTTGTTTTAATAATAATAATAATAAATTTTGAAATATTATAAATACAATATTATAATATTTATGTTTTTGTTTTTTATGCAGGTTCATGGAGGTGGGAACAATGGACGTGGTCCGATGACGTGGTGAGGAGGATGGCGGAGCGGCGATGTGGATGATGAGGATGGAGGTTGTGGAGATGGCACGTGGGAGTAGGGAGGGTCATTGGGATGTACATGGAAGGATAAGAAGATGATGAGATGGGCGTTGTGTTGTACGTGGAAGGAGCAGAAGCTGACGAGATGGGTGTTGGGTTGTACGCAGGTGGAAAAAGGAAGGGGCGAGTTGTGGAAGAGTGAAGGTGAATGTTGGGTGGAGATGGGGAGTGGCGTGGAAATAGGGATATTGAGGTGTGGACGACGCAAGTTGTCAAGATGTGTGCAGAAAATGGAGAGGGGAGCAGTGGAAGTATGAAGAGAGGAGAGGGTTTAGAATATGGAAGGGATTATGGAAGGAGCTGAGGTGTGGCAAGATCTAATACCACTTGAAGAAAAGGAAATCTAAACCCACGAAACTCGACTTTAGCCACAATGAAGTAATAATTATTGAATGATGATTTTTACAATCAGAGAGAAAAACCTTTTATAGGTCTAAACACAATGTTTCAATGAAATGATGTGACCCTATGATCAACTAGTTAATATTGCATTTAATGCTTAATCTAATTGCTCACAAATATTTAGATACATAAAATTGTCGTCGTCTTTTAAAATGAGTTGTCCTCAAAGCAAGGGTAAAGACATATATTGTTAATGAAATTGTTCTGTCTCTCATCATGTGTCTTCATTTGGAAAAAATTTCCACCTAATGAGATATTCCTTGAGTTTTTGAGAACGAAGCCTTCTTAATCTGGTTGCAATGATTGCCTCTAGTTCCCAAATGACCCTTCCTTCGTCATATAACATAGGAAGTATTGTTAGATACATAACAAAGGTAAGGTACCGGTCTGCAAATTTAGGTGATTTATGATCAATTCCCCTTAAATTCTAGTAAACCAAAAAAATTATAATATTGTTTTTTAATAAATGTTTAATAAAAAATAATAACAAATTTCTATAGTTAAGTTGTAAAAATTAATAGATTAAATATTATGTTCAATAAAACCTTAATATTAATTGGAAAATAATCTATGCAATAAATTTTTTTTAAACTAATTTTTTTTATAAATTTCATTTGAAAATTGCTTATTTTTTCAACTAATTATTTTTATAATTTCATTTGAAAATTGGATTAAGTGATAGGAAATGTTTGTTATAATGCATATTAGTAGTACATATAAACTATTATATTTTAAAAAATAATAAATATAAATAATAGTGTTGGTATAATTAATAAATAATTAGTGATTAGTGAATTTTGCACTTTCTATAAAGTAGTATTGGTAATTAAATTTTGTCTAATTGTTTTATTCCATTTTTATTCTTAACTATAATTAAAATGATGTTTTCTTAGAGGATGATAATCTCACACATAAATTGGAAGGAAAAATCTACATGGAAAGGCCTAAGGGGTACACTGATTCTCTCTTGACATGCAAGCTGAGGAATCCATTGTATGGGCTCAAGTAAGGCCCCAGGGCATGGCATCCCAAGTTCAACTCTTCCATACTGTCAAAAAGGTTCGAAAGATGCAAGTCTGGCTACAAAAGCAGCAACATTTCTTCTCATATTTGTCATTATATTGGAAGAGGGTGGAGAGGTTCACATGCATTTGTCCCTTGGGGTCTTTGTTACAACCACTTTAGCACTTGTCATCCCTTCTACCAATCCACCTTCCGCATGTGTACTTCTGCACTCATTTTTCTTTGTTGACGTGTGTCCTTTGCGTCCTTTTCCTACTTCATTTGAATTCTTAAAGCCCTGGTTTCTTTCCAGGACTTTTAATTCCTCTTGGTTGTAGGCTGCTTATACATGTCTTTCTCTTTGCCTCCTTGCCTTGTGCGTGGTCCCATTTTAAGGCTTCCTTTGAATCCTCCTTGTATGCTTCTTATACATGCCTTTTCTTGGGCCTACTAAATTGTTTTGTGGCCTCTTTGTGATTTCGTCTTTGGTCTTGTAGTCTTGTCCAATCTGATTTCCACTCGGTTCCTTCATTGTACCTTTTGTTTCACTGGATTTCTGCCTTGAATGAGCCGCAACAGCCATACCCTTCACATCACTCCGTTCAGTACTTCTAATAATCCATTGATAAACATTCTATTTGACCACCTCATGAGCATGCCTCTTTCCTATGTTGAAATTGATAATCAATTGATACACATTCCATATGACCATGTCATCATCACTCTCACTGCCTACTAACCCTCAAAGATGGTTTTTTATATCATTAAGAAAACAAAAACAACGCACAAATGCACATGCAAAAACATGTTCCTTTCTCTGAAGCTATCAACCAGCCCGGTTAGTCTTTTACTCATGGAGTAAAAAAAGTCATAATTTGTTCTTCATAAATAGGTTATAGTTTTCTTTTCTTGGTTTTAGAAAGAGGTAGTCCCCGTTTTCTACTTTTCTGAAGGAGACAACCAAACATAATAGTCATTTTTTCTTTGTTGGTTTTACGTTAACCTTTTTGCACATAAAATGTATTCCCTTAAGTAGCTTTCTCTTGTTGGAAGAGGGGCATTTGAAGGTCTCTTAAACATTTATTTTCATGGTATATTAAGAAATACTTATTGTCAAATTAAATAGAATTACATCTAAACAAATATGTTTATATCTACAAAACAACTAACATAAAAGATATATTCTCTTCTTCTATTTTTTTAGCATACATTTACTAGAATGTGTAGTACTTAAATTACATTTAATGATTACTTATCGAATGGCCATTTATTATTTTTGCATTCACTTAAAGTAATTATCCTTTTTTGAGAAAAAAAATCTGCCTTGTGTGATGTTAGCTGATTTTGAAGTGTGTTAAGCTTTGTTGTTTCAAGTAAAACAATTAAAACATAATTATGAAGTAGATCAATTAATGAATAAATATATACATGTTTGAAATAGCTTTTACTTATGCAAGAACCAATGTATCACATATTAAGTTTGGATTTTCTTGTTATACAGTGACGACACACAAAAATGTCTACATACCTTGAGAGAAAGAACATTGTAAAGTACTTTGCTGACCCATAACTATACTCTTGTCTTCCTTTTGTTAGTCGATGCCCTTAACTTGAAGTACAACACAATGGTTGTAGCATGTTTCCAAGGTGCTTCCTCATGGATACTACATACCTAGGCTAGCCTTTTTGTTGTCTTCCTTTTTCCTTGAACAGACCTGTGGTTATCTTCTCCTGACAGGCTATGCCTGTTTGAATCCTTCTTCCTTTGCGCTGTCTTTATTATTCCTTGCACATATCTATACATGTATGTCTTAAACCCTTGATCCTACATCAAAATTAGTGTTAAGGACTAACCATATGACCTTTCATACCCTATTCTAAATCAACCTAATATTTATTTTATTTTATTAGTAACTATCCTACAACTTAGAGATTACCTAAGGGACCTTTCTAGAAGGGTTTCAAATATTTTACATTTAGGGTGAAAACACGAAGTTGGGAAACAATTCCATGACAAATCATTTTTTTGTATAATTTCTAGTTTCTCGGCCGAGAAAAAAGTCAATATATTTTTTCGACCGATATTTGTAATATATCTCAGATGAGAAATTAACCACAGTTAAAAATCTCTCATCCGAGAGTTATTCCATAGTTAGATAAGTTTTCAGCTGAGAGTTTTAAACTTTCTTGTCCGAGAGTATTGCCATAATTTTTACATTATACTCTCGAAAATGTTTCTCAGCTGAGAGGTTAGATTCCTTTTTAAATCTTGGTGGAGAAATGTTTAACTATATAAATCCAAACCCCCTCCCCACCTAGCTGACCATCGCCATAATTTTCTTTGTTTTTCGTTGTGAGGCTTTCACCCCGAAAACCAAGCCGTTGCTTTTCACTCTTGGTCATTGGATTTTCAGGCTTTCCCTTAGTCCATTGTGTTGATGTATTTGTAACTTCAGAAAGCATTCATCTATGTATCTTATGTATTGTAACCCGATGTTTATTCCGGGATGTATCTATAATGTAATTGAGTCATGTTGTCATGCCCCGATGTTCCAATCGGAAGGATCAATAATGTAAACAAGTAATGTCAAGTCATTGTGGGTAACCCTCCGATTGTCTAAGGGTTAAATAACCCGCAGTTTCGGGGCACTAGGGTTATTAGACTCTCCTAGTAGAGGTCGGCCCTGGTAGGGTTTTAGTCATGTCAGGATTAGTATAAATAGAGAGTTGGACTCTTTATTTAACACACAACTCATATACACTCAAGTGTAGCACATAGTTGAGGAAAAGACACTGGGGCTAGATAAGAACAAGGTTACTGCTATCGGGAGATCACTTACTGTTTTGGGCTTTTACTGTTTTGGTGTTGATTCTATCTCTGAGAAAGTTGCGGGGTTTTCTCCATTTATGGTTTCCCTGAGGAAAAACACTGTGTTCATTGTCTCCTGTGTTTGATTATTGTACTTGTTATTCTCTCAGTTAAAGATCCTAAATAATGCTAGCTTAATGTTGAAAAACTAACATGGTATCAGAGCTAACCTGAGAAGAAGACACTATGCAGCTACAGGAACTAGGGCTTCCTAGTTTGTGGATCTTCCTCCACAAATTTTCAGCAAAAGTAAGGTGGAATCACTCTCCTCCTTAGGGCGCATCTTTCTGTCGAAGCAGAATCCAATTCTGAGGTTTTTCAGTTTTGGACCTGGAACTACTGCCGGAAATTAGGGATTTTCACAGAAGAGGAATTTTTCAGTGAGCCCAGGATTGGATTGATCTCCTCCCCAAAATCGAAGTTAGGGATAAATTTCAAGGCATTTGGGTGGACAGATCTCTAGAAAAGAAAACCTCTAATTTGCTCCTGATCTAGTACTACGGGATTTCAGCTTCAAATCCATATCTGACATCTTGACCTGGTAAGATCTAAATATCTTGTATTTCCATTTGAGGTTCTTAGTTTAAGATGTCTCATCATACCAAGCTTGATGAAAAGTTTGAGGGAGCTGATAACTTCTGAGCATGGAAGTATAGGATCTCCCTGGACCTGGAAGAAAATGAGTTGGACTCCTAGATCCATGAGGAGGTTCAAGTTCCAGAGGGAGATGAGGCAAAGGCCCTACACAAGAAGAATATGGTTATGGAAAAGAGGATCACCTTATCCCACGGGTGTCCTCTCTAAAGACACCTAAAGCTATGTTTGATGCCCTAACCAAATTGTTTGAAGGGAAGAACATAAACCAGAAGATGACTCTGAGGAATCAACTGAAGAATGTGAAGATTTAGAATGTAGAGACCATCCAGTATTAATTCACAAGGGTTTCTCATATCAAGGAACAATTAGAAGCTATAGATGAAGAAGTGGAGAATGCAGAGACTATGATGACAAATCTGAATGGCCTTCCCAGGTCATGGGATTCATTCATCCAAGGAATCTGTGCCAGAAAGAAGTTAGTCAAATTCAGTAGACTATGGGAATAATGTTCTCAAGAAGAAGCACGGATAGCAACTCGAGAAGAGAAGATGGGAAGTGAAGATCAAGCTCTCACAGTTCACTCCAAGAAAGGCAGAAGAAGAGCTCATCACCCCAAAGGTAAGAATCCTTATCATAGAGACAACAGTAGAAAGGACCTATCTAGATTAAGATGTTATACATGTGATGAAATAGGACACTTTACAAAATAATTTCCTAAGAACAAGGTCGACTCTCATAAGAAGAAGGGGAACAAAATAAGACATCATGCTCATGCTGCAGAGGATGATGAACCATCCAAGAAAAGAACCAGATATGAAAGTGAAGATTCTTCAAGCGAGGATGAATATGTTTTGATCTCTGCTCTCATAGGTAACATTACTCATGGAGGTGATGATTGGCTTATAGAAAGTGGGGCCTCCAAACATATGACTGGATTCAAGGAATCCTTTGTGAGACTGTCAGAACATGAATCACCTCACAAGGTGAAGCTAGGAGATGACTACCAATATCCAATAAAAGGTATTCGGGAATATTCCTATAAACTAGACTCTAGAAAGTCTCTAACAATGAAGGAAGTATTGTTTGTACCAGGACTCAAGAAGAACCTCCTCTCGATACCTGCACTAGATGCAAAAGCAATGAGGGTTACATTCATAGATGTTCAATTCATCATGTGGCCAAGAGGAAAGACTATCGATGATGTGGCGGTGATTGGAGAACAAGAAGGAGGATTGTACAAATTAAAGGGCCATCCAGAACAAGCATTGGTCCATGACACAGTAGATCCAAGTGAACTTTGGCATAGAAGGTTTGCACATGTGCATCACAGAGCATTGCCAATTCCAAGCAAAGCTATTGAAGGTCTTCCATAATTCCAAGAAAAACATGATGGGGTTTGCAAAGGATGTGCGAAAGGAAAGCATACAAAGAATACATTTCCTAGCAGCAAAAGCAAAGCCAAAGGAATCCTATAAATCATCCACTCTGATGTATGCGGTCCTATGTCATCAAACTCACTAAGCGGGTATGCATATTATGTTTCTTTTATTGATGATTTTTCTAGGAAGACATGGGTTTACTTCATGAAGAACAAAGACGAAGTATTCAACAAATTCAAGGAATTCAAAGCCTTGATCGAGAACCGCACTGAAAAGAAGATCAAGACTTTTTTATCAGACAATGGCGGAGAATTCACTTCGAATGAATTCAAAGAGCTATGCAAAGAATCAGGGATTAAGAGGGAGTTTTCCACTCCTTATAATCCACAACAAAATGGGATTGTAGAATGGAAGAACAGAACTATCATGGAAGCAGCAAGAGCTATGTTTCATGTTCAAGATCTTCCTATGCATCTTTGGGCTGAAGCTGCCAGAATAGCGATGTATGTACAGAACCATCCTCCACACAGAGTACTCAAAAACAAGACTCCTGAAGAAGTCTTCTCCGACAAGAAACCAGAAGTCAGCCATCTCAGAATATTCGGCTGTCCTGTGTACATACACATTCCAAAAGAGAAGAGAACACAATTAGATCCTTCAGGAAAGAAGGGTATATTTGTGGGATACTCTGAAAGCTTGAAGGATTATAGAATATATTTCCCAGGATAAAAGAAGATTGACATCAGCAAGGATGTGACATTTGATGAAGACACAGCTTACAAAAAATCCAGAAAGAGACCTGCTAAAGAACCTAAAGAAACAGAAGCACCCATAATTCATGATACAACCATGAATGAAGAAACTCAAGAAGAAGATCGAGATTTCGAAGAACCACAAAGACCTATAGGTCCACCTCTGGAGAAGAATCCTCATAAGAGGAAACTTGCTTGGGTACGAGAACTTATGCAAGGTGTAGAGAGATATGGGGCTCCAAAAGAGAATCACAGAGAAAGAAAGAGGACCAGATCTTGATCTGGGTATGTCGCTTTACTATGTGATTTCATTGATAAAGAACCTTCCAGTTATGAAGAAGCGACAAAAAGGAAAGAATGGAAGGATGCTATGATTGAAGAATATCAATCGATCATGAAGAATGATGTTTGGGATGTTGTTCCAAGACCAGAAGGGAAGTCAGTTGTAACTTCCAAATGGATCTACAAGATCAAACATGCTGCAGATGGTAGCATCAAAAAATATAAGGTAATATTTGTGGCTCGATGTTTCTCTTAGAAGGAAGGAATAGATTATGAAGAAACCTTTGCTCTTGTAGCCAGATACACTTCCATCAGATCAGTACTTGCTCTGGCTGTAGTGATGAAATGGAAAATACACCAGATGGATGTCAAGACTGCTTTCTTGAATGGTGTAGTGGAAGAGGAAGTGTATGTAGAGCAGCCACTTGGTTTTGAGACTCATGATAGGGAGTCTCATGTGTGCAGATTGAAGAAAGCCCTGTACGTTTTGAAACAAGCACCCAGGACCTAGTACGGCATAATTGACAACTTTCTATCCACTTTGGGCTTTACCAAGAGTAAAGGAGATTCCAACCTTTACTACAAGGTTGAAGATGGCAACCCAATGATTCTTCTACTATATGTAGATGATCTATTTGTGATAGGTACAGATGGGTTGATTGCTGATACGAAGAGAAATCTTGCTGCTGAGTTCGAAATGAAGGACTTGGGGATGATGCATTACTTTCTAGGTATGGAGGTGTGGCAGAGTATAGATGGAATCTTCCTTAGACAAGGGAAGTATGCATTATAGATCCTAAAGAGCTTTGGGATGATGGACTGCAAGGCTATGGCCACACCTATGGCATCAAACCTGAGGCTCTTGAACAATGCTTCATCAGAGTCAGTTGATGCTATGATGTATTGTCAGATGATTGGGTCCTTGATGTACCTGACGAACAGGAGACCAGACATTTTCTTTGTTGTGAACACCTTGAGCCAGTTCCTGACAAATCCGAGACATGTTCACTTGATTGCTGCAAAGCTTATTCTGAGGAACATGAAGGGTACAGTTGATTATGGGCTCAAGTACGATGCAAATCAGAAGATTAACATGGAGGGTTATGTTGATTCAGATTGGGAAGGTAGTGTCATCGATATGAAGAGCACTTTAGGGTGTTGTTTCAATATGGGATCAGGTTTGATCTCTTGGTTTAGAAGGAAGCAATCCTATGTGGCACTGAGTATAGTTGAAGAAAATTATGTCACAGCTTGTTCAGCTAGTTGTGAGGTAGTATGGCTAAGGAAGCTAATGTCTGATTTATTTGATCTCCAGTTGGATGCTACTTGTATACATTGTGACAACCAGAGTTGCGTGAAGTTGTCAGAGAATCCAGTGTTCCATGACAAGTTGAAGCTTATCGAGATCAAGTACCACTATATCAGGGATATGGTGCAGAGGGGAGCAGTGAAGCTCCAGTATGTTGCGATGGAGGAATAGATAGCTGATGTATTGATGAAGCCATTGGCTAAGCTAAAGTTTGAGTACTTTAGGGAGAAGCTTGGTGTTCTCCAGATCGAGGTTTCCTCCAAGAGAAAGTGATGAGACCCATAGCCATTCTGACATGGTGAGAGGAATGGTTCCTTCCATGGTCAGATGTAAGGGCTGAGCCATTCTATCATGGTGAGAGGATTGGTTCCTTCCATGTCAGATATGAGTGCTGGCCATTCTGTCGAGCAGGATAGATGTAAGGGAAACTGCCATTCTAGGAATGGAGGTACCTGGTCAGTTACCAGGAAAACTCAGTCTCGGACTGAGAAACCATTCTAATGTGATAGAGGGATCTGTTCCCACTTGATCAGATGTAAGGGTTGAACCATTCTGTCATGGATAAAGGATTAGGTTCCTTCCATGTCATATGTGAGTGTTGGCCATTCCGACGAACAGGTTGGATGTAAGGGCAACTGCCATTCTCTAGGAGAATGGAGGCACCTGGTCAGTTACTAGGTAGCTCAGTCGAGGACTGGGGGCCATTCTAATTTGACTGTAGGATTGGTTCCTACAAGATTAGATATGAGTGCAAGCCCTTCCATTATTGTGTGCAGGACATGTTCCATCCTGGATGGATGTAAGTGCAGAGCCCTTTCATCATTGTGGTAGGATGTAGTTCCAGCCTAGATGGAAGAATGGAAATCTTCCATAATTGTGGTAGGATGTGGTTCCAGCCTGGATGAATGTAAGTGCAGAAATATTCCATCATTGTGTGCAGGATGTGTTCTAGCCTGGATGGAAGTACAAAAATCTTCCATAATTGTGTGCAGAATGTGTTCCAAACTGGATGGAAGTACAAAACTCTTCCATCATTGTGTGCAGGATGTGTTCCAGCCTGGATGGATATGAGTGTTGTTCCTTTCTGACGAGTAGGTCAAATATAAGTGCTGAAGAAGACCAACATGGAGGCTAGGCCTACAACCAGCATGAAAAAGGGTTGGCTCTGTAGAAATTCCTGTGATGAGAAGAATCATGATATATCACCCGTGATGATCTAGATTGAGTGATGATCTAGATCCAGTGATGATACCCAGTGATGATCCAGATCTAGTGATGATGATCCAGCAGTGATGATCTAGATCGAGTGATGATCCAAATCTAGTGATGATGTCCAATGATGATCCAGATCGAGTGATGATCCAGATCCAGTGATGATGTCCAGTGATGATCCAGATCGAGTGATGATCCAAATCCAGTGATAATGTCCGATGATGATCCAGATCGAGTGATGATCTAGATCTAAAGATGAAGATGACTTAAAGACTAAGAATACTTGAAGATGCAGATGAAGAGATGATCCAGTTGATACGGAGAAGAATACCAGTGCTGAAAATTTTGTCAAAAGAATACCTTCCTAATTAAGAGGGAGTGTTGATGTATTTTTAACTTCAAAATGTATTCATCTATGTATCTTATGTATTGTAACCCGATGTTTCTTCTGGGATGTCTCTATAATGTAATTGAGTCATGTTGTCATGCCCCGATGTTCTGATCGGGTGGATCAATAATGTAAACAAGTCATGTCAAGTAATTGTGGGTAACACTCCGATTGTCTAAGGGTTAAAGTCCCCGTAGTTCTGGGGCACTAGGGTTATTAGACTCTCCTAGTAGAGGTCAGCCCTGGTAGGGTTTTAGTCATGTCAGGATTAGTATAAATAGAGAGTTGGACTCTCTATTTAACACACAACTCATACACACTCAAGTGTAGCGCATAGTTGAGGATTAAAAGACACTAGGGATAGATAAGAAGAAGGTTACTACTGTTGGGAGATCACTTAATATTTTGGGCTTTTACTGTTTTGGTGCTGATTCTATCTCTAAGGAAGTTGCAGGGTTTTCTCCATTTACGGTTTCCCTGAGGAAAAACATTGTGTTCATTGTCTCTTATGTTTGATTACTGTACTTGTTATTCTCTCAGTTAAAGATCCTAAATAATGCTAGCTTAATGTTGAAAAACTAACACATCGTCATCATTTGACTGGTTTTTCGATCAGGGTAAGAGGTTTTTGGGCTTCTGCTTAGTCCACCATCCCACCATTTCAGGTTTTTCGGTCAGGAAGGGTAACAGTTTTTTGCACTTGGTAAGGCCTTTTCTGGCTTGCAAACAGATTTTGGGCACCCATTTCATGTGCCATTTCAGTCGACCATCATCATCGTTCTGGTTCATGCCAATACGAAGGGGTTTCCGCTCAATTAGGTCAGAATTTTCTATCATGGTACATGCATTTTTTCATTCTTTGCATCCGAAGATACATGCTACATTTCTTTCCTGAAATTACTAGTTCTCATAAGGCCATGTTCAGACTCTCTATATTTTGGTTATGCCACCATTTATTTATTGAATTTACCATCTCTTGGGCCCTGCTAGGAATTGATTGGGCATTTGATAACAAACCTGTAATTAACTTAAATAAAAAAACCATGATAGATCAATAATTTAGTCGAGAGGGAGATTTATGGGCTCAGTGTCTCAAGCATAACTGGTAGGTAACAGAGCTAGTAGCAGAGGTACCTTACCCCCTTTCACCATAAATTATATCCCTCAAAACTAGTCACTTTTGATCGAGTTTGTGCACACAGGCTCGACTGAGAAGGAGAGGAATTGACTTTATTTCATCGAAGAATACTTTATTTAGGATGAGTAATGCCTTATGAGGAGGTCTTATGAATTGAGGTTGGTTCCTAAGAGTTTTATTTTTTTCCTTTCCTACCAAGGAGTGAGAAAGAAGCCCTCTTTTAACCTTGGTTAGGTCATTCACCATATATTTTAACAACTTGTTCACTTCCTCCATGCTAATAGGATTCTTGTATAAAGGTTACTGGTATAGTGGGTTGTTAATAGTGCCCCCACCCCCCCGTAAATAGGTGTTCTTGGGTGAAGGTAATAGCACCACTAAATCCATCCCAACGTCCTAGGTTAAAGATATAAATCCTGGGTATAGGTTGTTGAATCCCATTGGCCTGCCCCCAATAATTTAAAGTCTAGTGACTATGAAGCTCTTCCATAGAATGTGACTAGGGGGGTTAAATATATCATATTATATTGTGGTACCTCCTATTTGGATTCCTGACTTTAAGTAAGTGGTTTTTGGGAAACACTCAATGCCATGTCCTGAAGTGTAAGTTCATGAATGAAAGCACTTGTCCTTTCCTTCCTGGCTTGCTTCGTAACTTGGCTAGGCTAGGAGAATAAACCTGGTCTGGGAGATGAAAGAAATGGTGGGATAATATCACTTATGTGTTTCTTACTTGCTTGCTAGATTGATTGTGGGCAGGATGCTACTAGCGGGCTTCTCTCGCTTGCTTGCTAAATTGTTTTTTTTTTTTGGAGGGGGGAGGTTAAGGTGGCTCATTGGGGTACATAAAGCACTTTCTTATTTGATAAAAATGACATTTAACTATGTTCCTCTACGAGAAGTAGAATTGAATTGATTACTTTTTCGTTGAGTGCCTTCTTTATCTGGTTGAACTCGAGCATGTATAAGAGGTGGGCTGGTATGAAATCACCTGACGAAGCTGGGCCAACTTGTTAATGATAGAACCTTTGGTGGATATATTGTTTGGTGAGAGGCTAGAGTTTAACTATGGCTAAGAATTAACTAGGAAGGCCAGTAGACCATGGCGCTAGATGGGTTTCTCTAGTTAGTTGACTATGTAACTGGCAAGGAGATTGAAGTGGAAGTGGATGCATTGCTTTTATCTACTTTCCACCAACCAAGTCCACCCAGTAAAACTAGTATGCATAAGGAATCCACACAGTACATGTCCACCAAATGCACGTCCAAGTCTAATGAGCAAGTTCACCTACACAAAGGCATTCCAGTCTTCCTAATGAAACCGCCCAGGAAATTAGTAAAGTCCAACAAACCTACCTCAGTTAATAGACCCAAGACGCTTTCGCTATGCGTTCATTTCAATATGCTACTCCCAACTTAACATCCAAACCCTTCTTTCTATGATTATCGCTCCCATCAATTGCTTACCCTTACCCAGCTCATGTAACGATACCGCTATTTAGGCCCCTTCATTATACGATTACCATACACAACAAACAACTTTAATACCTGGGACAAGTGCATAGGTTAAATCCCAAGCCCCAAGAAACAGTGTTTAGTGTAGGTAAGTATGTCTCCTTTGTTTCCTTATCTACGCATGTATATAGTAGGTCAATGTTATTTGAAGGATCTAATTATCGTAGTACAGGTGGCTCTGATGTAGCCACAAAGCTATGTGTATTTTCCCTGCCACTGTGTGTTTCCTCCTGCCTATTGCTATGTCTCCTTCTTCCTTCTCAATGTGCATTTTATCCTCCCCCCTTGCTCTGACTCGACGAATTATAGATGCGATTGACCTAGATATTTAAGTGCTAGTAGCCTTTGACACTGTAACCAGATTATCTGGATTAGTCAGTTAAACAATTGATGTTGGATCTTGAACGAGGAATCTACAACTTAATTAACTAGAGAAACTTCTAGCTATGCTACTGGATATGCTTATGGATCAATTACTACAACCCTATCTTATTGTGTTGGTCCTGCTACCTACTAGGTGGTGGGTAATTGAAAATAATTCATTTAGGAAAATGAAGAGATACATAGATTACTACTAATACTTACAGTAAATGTATTATGTAGGAATACCTCATTCAATAATTATTGGGATGCATAAGCATTATAAGAGGTTTCCTCAGAGAATAATTGACCTCTTTCCTAATATTATAATTGAGATATAATGAATAAAAGGAGAGTTAGGATAAATGAAAATCAAACTAAATCTAGATTCCAATCCTGTTAAGGGAAGACCCTACATATTGAATCCTAGAATCACCATTGTTGGGCCATTTGGGGTACTGAAAGTCATTTATTATTTTTAATAATAATTGCAAACCCTAATATGAAAGATGAATGAAATATTATGCAATAACGTTTTTGGAGTTGCATATATAGTTTCCTCTACAAATACGGGTTTTCCATTATGTTGCATTCACCATAAAAAATTGAACGATCGGGGAAGGTTTTTTAAATTGACCGGACATAACTCTTCTAATGAAAAATCCTTCCCTGACTGGCTAGCAATGGAACCTACTGAGCACTCACTGACTGACTTACTTATTGGCAATGATTTATAACCACTGTGAATGACCTTTAACGCTCGCTATCCCAACAAAGAAACAACCAAACAAACATGGATTCAAGGGTTTTTTATTTAGGGAATGTCAATGGTCAAATTGGGGTACTGAAAATAATTTATTATTTAATCATAATTGCATTTTTCATTTCAGACAGTTTTTCCATGTTATAAGGTATGGAATAGTTTACGTTTAGGGGCAACAGGAACCTATCCACTTGCTGGGTAGGTGAGAAACCAAGAAAGGGCTTGTCCAAACCGAATCAGCTGGTCGAAATCGAGAGTTGTTTCCCCACCCCAACCCATGAATGCTAGAACCTGTGGTGGTGGTGAAACAGATGGTAGGAGACCTACATATTGAATCCTAGAATTAGATAGAGGGTAAAAGAAGAAATAGATTAATATTGGTTATTAGTCTCATCTTCCTGAATCATATTTGAATAGTCCAATTATGATTCAAGACAAGAAGATATGATCCCTAGAAATTCCAGTATCTGTTGATTTGTAGACCTCAACCCCAATTATGACCATGATTAGTTCCCACCCCACTTATGTCCATGATAAGTTTCCAACACCCTTTAGTGACAAGGTGCTAGATCATGTTGGAGGAGAAATAACACTTACTCCTTATAGTTGTATTCTTACGGTACAAATACGTATGTATTACCAAAGAAAGTAAATAATATGGCCTTCACAACTAAATGGGGATCTGATGTGTACAATGTAATTACATTCCAGTGCCCTTGCAATGTTCTCTTAGATTTCCCTTGGAACATTTTTTGAATATATATATATATATATAAGTTTTTGAAGGTATACTTAGATGATTGGATGATGCACAAGCTATTGAAAGATCATATTTTGATTCTTCACTTGAGTTTTTAGAGATGTTGGTAGCTATGAATTTTCTTAGACCTAAAAATGTGCATATTGTACACCCATGTTGGAATTATGATAGGACATGTTATCTTCATGAAAGTGTATTGGTTGATCCTGCTAAGAGCATTGTCACTAGTAACTTAATCCACCCACTAATGTCCATATCTTGCAACTAAATCTTGGGTAAATTGGGTATTCTTGACAGTTCATCAATGGCAATGCTACTATTAAGAAGAATATGGAGTAATTGAAGAATGAAACAGATAAAAACAAAGAATGTATTTGTACAAGGAATGTGAAGCATCCTTAACATCCTAAAAAAATAAACTGGTAATGATGGAAATTTTAGTTTTCCCTAAGTGGTTGGTTGAATTCCATGTACATGCCAATGTTTCAATTATCATTTGGAGAGGTATCCGTCCACAACCTAGAGAATCAATCTTATTTCATAATGTTTACTTTAATAGAATTATGTTGACTCGATCCAAGTGAAATTATGCCAGTACTAAAGTGGAAGGCCTAGCCATGGTATACATGCTCCATATGTTTGAGAATTATTTGTTAAGTGGGTATTTTAAATTCTTCATAGATCATTGAACTATGAAGTCAATAAAAATATGTTGGGAGCGCATATCTAAATATGATGACTCTTATTTTAGGAATTTGTCTTTGAGGTTAACTATCTCTATCTACAACATCCTAGATAAGCATGAGTAAGAGATACGCACGAGTAAGAACTACTGTAAAAATGCTATTTCAGTAAGGAGAACATGAACACCATAAATTAATGGGAATAAGAAGAAGCTTCAAGCTAAGTAATGAGTACAGAGATTACTAATAATACTTATAGTAAATGTATTACCTACATAATATCCATAATGTATGAGCATATTGTACAGTGATCTAAATATCTTTACTAGAAGAACCCTAGTTATATCAGCATTCTATGTAAGTTCTTATAAAAAATACAAAGTATAGTTTTTGAGGATGATCCAGACTAGGTATGTCCCTTCGTTTCCACCATATTTTTGAGGTTTATCTGGACCTTATCCAATATTAGATGCTTACTAGAACTACTCAGTAAGACTGAAAATGACGATCCTAGGTGGAAGATTGTAATATCCCAAACTGAATACGGTATAGATTATTGTGATTGTTCTTGTGTTTTGGTTGATGACTCTTGACACTTATCTGATCAATACATTCCTTAACCTCTATTTTGTTTGTAAATGAGAATGTAATGTTTGAATAGGGTTTATTATTAGGAACTTTCACAACACAATTCAGGGTTCCTTATCATACTAGACTTGCTGATATCTATACTCAGTAATGATCTTTATTTCTATACAATATCAGACTTAACCCAACGATTCATAAAAATTGAAATATATATCCATAAATAAAAACAACATAGAAATAATGTAAATTCAGGAAATTATCAGATCTGATCTGAGAAGTACCTTAGACAACAATAACTGAGATGGCAGTCTTTTAATCCTTAACAGAGTTGAATTGTAGATGATTGTAAAAATGCTTTTAGTGATCAAGGTGATGACCAAAGTATGAAGATAACAAATGCCTAAGAATGTCCCAGCAATGCAAATAATTAATTTCCCAGATTGATGTTTCACGCCGTCTCAAATAGTGATAAGGGTGGATTGCTTGATGGCTGTAGTAACCTGATATAAACAAGTATATTTATGAATATGCTTCAATGAATTGGAATCTTTGAGTACCACACTCAGCTAGGAGCACCTTCCATGTGTTGATCCCTTCCTTCTTATGTGCATGTAGATCTCAAATAATAATGGAAAGTCAATCTCTGAGGGTTGTAGTAGTTTGATGTAGAAACGAAGATGATGAATAGGCCCCAATGGAAGTGAGTTTACTTGAGAGCTATGCCCAAATTGGAGGAAGGGCATCCAGATAGACTAATGACGCCTCTCTTGAGTGTATGCAACCCTTAAATATGTGAACATGATATCTTTAGTACTCCACTCTTATCCAGGGAAATTTAAGTGAGCCTTCGTTGCGTTATTTCCTTCCTATAGAGATGACGCTTATTAAAGAGGCTGAGTTCCCTCATCCTCTGCTCACTGGTAACTTGTTTCCAATAGAATGAACCCTTTCCCATAGTATATCGATTCCCTATGCTTTGAGGAGGAATGGATGGAGATAACCACGATTTCAATAAACAATTCAGCAGTAGCAGTATAGAGGAATATTGTTGCCCAAAACTTGGTGGAGACCCCCTTTTCTCAACAATGATAGGATCACTGCCATGATTAATGAACGAATACGCCCAACTATAAACTTTAAGGAAGATCCAACAATTCCCTAAACACAATGAATCTATGATGCAATGAAGTAAACAATGGTGAATCTAGATGATTCACCCTAGCAATTGGTTAGGTTGTATATATTTCACCACCGAATCCAATTAGGTCAAGGAAATCCTCCCTAAACCCTAGGTAGCTCACCGAGCTCCCAAAACGTGTTTCCAAAAGATGAATAATAAAAATGATACCGTTTTGGTTCAACTAACCTCCTTATATAGCTTTTAGGGTTTGCATGTCAGTTTTAGGGTTTGAAATAATGCAACTTTTAGGGTTTGCATGCATGTCACTTTTAGGGTATGCATGTCACTTTAGGGTTTGAATGCATGTCACTTTTAGGGTTTGCATGCATGCCATTTTTAGGGTTTTCATGCATGTCACTTTAGGAACATTTCAAAGATAGCGGCAAGATGAGTACAAAAAAATACTCTCGAAACTCAAGTAGAAAATAGTAATCTTGGGTGTACGACATATTGGCAAGATGAGAAGAAATAAATACTCTTGAAGCTCATGTTTTTGGTAGCTGAAAAATTTATCTAAATTAATATTTATAGGAATTTAGGTATTTTTTGTGATATTAAGTAATTTGTCCGCTAAATGTTTGTAATTTTTCTTTTCTAGGTAACATATTTGGGAGGGAACCTCCAGGGCGGTTCCTCTCATTCCAAGAATGGTACCCAGGGTAGCCCGTAGATTTTTCAGGGCACAAGGCCATGTTAAAAATCATGAATATATTATGTATAGCTAATCAGCATTCAACTCACTGAGAAGAAACATGTCAGAAAGTGGGATTTGAACTCTGGTGGGGAGGGTAACAACTTTTTTGGACACCACTTTTGTCCTATAATTTTGAATAATAGGGGCATGTATCTAACAAAATGTCCAATGATTTCATAGTCTGGTTTTGTGCTCATTTTTGCAAAGAAGGAAAAGAGATGTCCAAGAAATCCTCTCTTATCCCAAGTAAGATGTGTTTCTTAATCGACAACATAATTTTATAGGGATGCCAAATGAAGACAACGTGATGTGTTTCACTCTAGTTTGGGATGCATAACCATCCTTGGGGACTGAATTTTGTGTCATGATGTTCATTTTGTGAGGTCTACCATTATATGTGTATCTTTTTGCCCCATTAAATATGTCACTTGAGGAATCATTGTATTCAAAAATTCCTATTCAATCAATGAAGTACACAATGGTGAATTTGGATGATTCACCCTAACAATTTGTTAGGTTGTATAGATTTCGCCATTGAATCCAATTAGGTCAAGGAAATCTGCCCTAAACCCTAAGTAGCTCACCGAGCTCCCAAATCGTGTTTCCAAAAGATGAATAATAACAATGATACCCTTTTGGTTCAACTAACCTTCTTATATAGCTTTTAGGGTTTCCATGTCAGTTTTAGGGTTTGCAGACATGCCACTTTTAGGGTTTGCATGCATGCCACTTTTAGGGTATGCATGTCACTTTAGGGTTTGCATACATGTCACTTTTAGGGTTTGCATGCATGTCAGTTTTAGGGTTCGCATGCATGTCACTTTTAGGAACATTTCAAGGATAGTGGCAAGACGAGTAGAAAAAAATACTCTTGAAACTCGAGTAAAAAATAGTAATCTTGGGTGTAAGCCACAGTGGAAAGATAAGTAGAAATAAATACTCTTGAAGCTCATGTTTTTGGTAGCTGACCAATTTATCTAATGTAATATTTAAAGGAATTTAGGTATTTTTTGTGATATTAGGTAATTTGTCCCCTAAATGTTTCTCATTTTTCTTTTCCGGGTAACATATTTGGGAGGGAACCTCCTGGGCGGTTCCTCTCATTCCAAGGATGGTAACCAAGGTAAACCCTATATTTATCAGGGCACAAGGCCATGTTAACAACTCATGAATAGATTATGTATAGCTAATCAACATTCAGCTCACTAAGAGGAAAGATGTTAGAAAGTGGGATTTGAATTCCGGTGGGGAGGGTAACAACTTTTTTAGACACCACTTTTGTCCTATAATTTTTAATAATAGGGGCATGTATCTCACAAAATGTCCAATGATTTCACAGTCTGGTTTTGTGCTCAGTTTCGCAAAGAAGGAAAAGAGATGTCCAAGAAATCCTCTCTTATCCGAAGTAAGATGTTTTTCTTAATCAACAACATAATTTTATAGGGCTGCCAAATGAAGACCACGTGATGTGTTTCACTCTAGTTTGGGATGCATAACCATCCTTAGGGACTGAATTTTGTGTCATGATGTTCATTTGGCAAGGTCTACCATTAGATGTGTATCTTGCTGCCCCATTAAATATGTCACTCGAGGAATCATTGTATTCAAAAATTCCTATTCAATCAATGAAGTACACAATGGTGAGTCTGGATGATTCACCCTAGCAATTGGTTGGGTTGTATAGATTTCACCACCGAATCCAATTAGGTCAAGTCAATATTCCCTAAACCCTAAGTAGCTCACCAAGCTCCCAAAACATGTTTCCAAAAGATGAATAATAACAATGATACCCTTTTAGTTCAACTAACCTTCTTATATAGCTTTTAGGGTTTCCATGTCAGTTTTAGTGTTTGGAAGCATGCCACTTTTAGGGTTTGCATTCATGTCACTTTTAGGGTATGCATGTCACTTTAGGGTTTGCATACATGTCATTTTTAGGGTTTGCATTCATGTCATTTTTAGGGTTTGCATGCATGTCACTTTTAGGAACATTTCAAAGATAGTGGCAAGACGAGTAGAAAAAAATACTCTTGAAACTCAAGTAGAAAATAATAATCTTGGGTGTAAGCCACAATGGAAAGATGAGTAGAAATAAATACTCTTGAAGCTCATGTTTTTGGTAGCTAACCAATTTATCTAATTTAATATTTAATCTAATTTAGGTATTTTTTGTCATATTAGGTAATTTGTCCCCTAAATGTTTGTCATTTTTCTTTTGCAGGTAATTAGGAGGGAACCTTCTGGGTGGTTCCTCTCATTCCAAGGATGGTACCTAGGGTAAACCCTAGATTGTTCAGGGCAGAAGGCCATGTTAACAAATCATGAATAGATTACATATAGCTAATCAACATTCAGCTGACTAAGAGGAAACATGTCAGAAAGTGGGATTTGAACTCCGGTGGGGAGGGTAACAACTTTTTCGGACACCACTTTTGTCCTATAATTTTGAAGAATAGGGGCATGTATCTAACAAAATGTCCAATGATTTCACAGTCTGGTTTTGTGCTCATTTTTGCAAAGAAGGAAAAGAGATGTCCAAGAAATCCTCTCTTATCCCAAGTAAGATGTGTTTCTTAATCAACAACATAATTTTATAGGGTTTCCAAATGAATACCACGTGATGTGTTTTACTCTAGTTTGGGATGCATAACCATCCTTGGGGAATGAATTTTGTGTCATGATGTTCATTTGGTGAGGTCTACCATTAGATGTGTATCTTGCTTCCCCATTAAATATTGCACTGGAGGAATCATTGTATTCAAAAATTCCTATTCAATCAATGAAGTACACAATTTTGAATCTTGATGATTCACCCTAGCAATTGGTTAGGTTGTATAGATTTCGCCACCAAATCCAATTAGGTCAAGGCAATGTGCCCTAAACCCTAAGTAGCTCACTGAGCTCCCAAAACATGTTTCCAAAAGATGAATAATAGCAATGATACTCTTTTGGTTCAGCTAACCTTCTTATATAACTTTTAGGGTTTGCATGTCAGTTTTAGGGTTTGCATGTATGCCACTTTTAGGGTTTGCATGCATGTCATTTTTAGGGTATGCATGTCACTTTAGGGTTTGCATGCATGTCACTTTTAGGGTTTTCATGCATGTCATTTTTAGGGTTTGCATGCATGTCACTTTTAGGAACATTTCAAAGATAGTGGCACGATGAGTAGAAAAAAATACTCTTGAAACTCAAGTAGAAAATAGTAATCTTGGGTGTAAGCCACAGTGGCAAGATGAGTAGAAATAATTACTCTTGAAGCTCATGTTTTTGGTAGTTGAACAATTTATCTAATTTAATATTTAAAGGAATTTAGGTATTTTTTGTGATATTAGGTAATTTGAACCCTAAATGTTTCTCATTTTTCTTATCCAGGTAACATATTTGGGAGGGAACTTCTTGGGTGGTTCCTCTCGTTCCAAGGATGGTACCCAGGGTAAACCCTAGATTGTTCCTGGAACAAGGCCATGTTAACAACTCATGAATAGATTATGTATAGCTAATCAACATTCAACTCACCAAGAGGAAACATGTCAGAAAGTGGGATTTGAACTCCAGTGGGGAGGGTAACAACTTTTTCTGGACACCACTTTTGTCCTATAATTTTGAAGAATAGGGGCATGTATCTCACAAAATGTCCAATGATTTCACAGTCTGATTTTGTGCTCATTTTTGCAAAGAAGGAAAAGAGATGTCCAAGAAATCCTCTCTTATCCCAAGTAAGATGTGTTTTTTAATCAACAACATAATTTTATAGGGATGCCAAATGAATACCACGTGATGTGTTTCACTCTAGTTTGGGATGCATAACCATCCTTGGGGACTGAATTTTGTGTCATGATGTTCATTTAGCGAGGTCTACCATTAGATGTGTATCTTGAAGCCCCATAAAATATGTCACTCGAGGAATCGTTGTATTCAAAAATTCCTATTCAATAAATTATTTGTTCTTGTTATAGTGGTGCTTCTTCCTCCTCATGAACCATGTACACCAAAATATATTCTAGATTTCCTATATTTGTTGTGCAGTTGTTTACTTTTCCCTATATTGGTTGTAAGAACTATGGTCCCATATTCTAAACCAAGGGGAATATTGTCTTGTACCTATTAGTTGCTAGAAGAGGCTTGAGATGGAGGAGACACACCTTGAATTATTCGACCAAATTGATGAGAGATAAGGGATAGGGGGTTGAAGGTTGAGAGAATGTCATTCTTTCTAACTAGGGGTGTTTCGGATTTGGGAATACTTGAGCCAAAACCTTTAAGGGATAATATTTGACCTTTTCAATTGTTAATTTGAAATATATTTATCTTCTTTGACATGTTTTGACATGCTTTTAATGTGAGAATTTCTCATCATGCACAGGTGCACAATGTTAAATTTGGTAAACGTAAATTTGACATGTTTTTTAATTTGTGGAAAATTCTTATCATGCACATCATCATAGCTTCAGGGTGAAGCAAGCTTGACTACTATGCAGTGACAGACCCAGAGGTCATTGTCAGGTAAATTTCATTGTTATTCAATTCATAGTGAAGTATATATAAAAATAAATCTTCTTTTACACATCTAAATCTAAGATGTCGTTGTTCCCAGGTGGTGGCTCTCAGCATGACATACGTCTATCTGAGGGGTCTACAGGGGCCGGTGGACAAACACAGAGGACACGTTTACTGTCTTATTCTTCAGATATGCCATTGCCAGGTAGAGAAATTGTTTACATGTACATTTTCACTAGAATTCTTATCTGGCATGTTTTTTAATCTATGGAAAATTCTTATCATGCACAGCTTCAGGGTGAAGCAAGATTGGCTACTATGCAGCGACATACCCAGAGGTCATTGTCACATAAATTTCATTGTTATTCAATTCATAGTCAAGTATATATAAAAATAAATATTCTTTTACACATCTAAATCTAAGATCTTGTTGTGCCCAGGTGGTGGCTCTCAGCATGACAGACTTCTGTCTGAGGGTCTACAGGGTCTTGTGGACAAACACATAGGATTCCATTGCTAGGTAGATATTATTTTCATACATTCTTACTAGAATTATTTCTTGGCATGTTTTTTAATATGTGGAAAATTGTTATCATGCACAGCTTTATAGCTTCATCCTGAAGCAATTTTGGCTATTATGCAACCCCAATACCTGTGGTCATCATCAGGTAAATTCAAATGTTATTCATTTCATGCTGAAGTCTATATAAACATGAATATTATTTTACCTGGTCTTTCTAAGATCTTGTTACATGCATAGGTGGTGGCTCTGAGCATGATAGACGTGTGTTTGAGGGGTCTATAGGGGCCGATGGGAAAACAAATGGGACACACTTATTTTCTTATTCCTCATATACGCCATCGCCAGGTAGAGGTTGTTTACATGTACATTCTGACAAGAAATCTTGTTTGATGATTTTTCTTGTTAACTTACATGTGATTGCCAATTTTTGGTTTTGTATAGGGGCTTCTAGACATTCTAACAATAACGATGGGGCACAAGATGATGCATCAGGTATTTCTAGTGAACACATTTTATTTAAATGTGTATAATTTGATTGAAAATTTATATATGTAGATTTTAATACTTGCACGCGGATTTTACTTCTTACAGGGTTTGCTGCTCCTAATCCTAATCCACCTCGCGAGACAAGGAGACATCATCGAGTGCATCAATATGCTCAAAAATGAAAGATATGATCCTCTCTATAGTCATCCTAGAGATGTTCTTGAGGAGACTCCTTGGGAAGACAACATCGCTATGTTGAATGTGGAAGAGATGAAGGAGCATTCCTCGAGATTGAAGGCAGAACATGATTCTTCAAATCTCTCTTTTGGTACTCAACAATGTCTCTAGATTGGTTTGCACAATCTGCATAGTTTGATCGAGACATATCTTGGGTTTGGACCATAAACCCATATTTTTCATGATATGATGTGTAGGAGGTTATTTTCAGTGATGGGTCACCACAAGTTTGAAGAAGTAACGAAAGTTGTCACAAAAGAAATGGTATTTTCATGTTTTGACTTGCAGCCTGAAGACAAAAAACGTCTAAAGATCACAAGATTCAATGATCAACTGATTGCACCACATATTTATTCAAGGTTCCTGTGTGCATATGGGAATTTCCCAAATAATGACGAGGTTCCTCAACATTTTTTAAGATGTTGATTGCAGAGTTTCGGTTTAACATAGACCCCGACTATACAAATACGGGATCCAGTTTCCATGGTGTTGGCAAAGGTCGTACATATGAACAACTCGATGCATGACGAGATGTTCATTATAGGAGTCCACTACCTCGGTTAGTACAACCACATCCTAGAGTCGTACTTTACTAGAGGAGTTGGAAAAAACATCCCAAATAGAAAGAGGGGTGAGGGAAGAGATATGAGACCGTGTTGGGGCTGCATTGGTAGGGGTGGAAATCAGCCTACATAGTATTTCATCTGCATCCAGTATGGATGCATGCCCATTTGATGATTATTATGATGATCGCTTGAAAAGTATGAGTCAATTAGAGCTTGAGCAGCATGCAACATATTGTAGAGACAATTATAACCAATTCATTGCTCGCCAAAATGAAAATAGGGGCATGGTACATAAGTGTGCTATAATATATGAAATTTATTATATGAAATATAATTTTTTTAATATATGAAATTTATGCAGCATACCAAATTCATGAATGATGATGACACTGATTATACAAATTTGTTTGACCCAGAAGACACAGAGTCTAGTGGCACAAATATAGATGTTTAGGAAATTCTAGTTT
>LPNX010795095.1:197464-307542 GCA_001517045.1 Pseudotsuga menziesii | reverse complement strand
GCAGCTGATGTATGGTAAAGTAAAAACTTATATAAATATTTATATTCCCATTCAAGAGTTCTTTATCTATGGGGAAGGTTCACAATGTTGGAAGAACAAACCCAATGATCTATACTAACCAAACAGCCCCGTGCTATTTGTTATTCTCCCTTTAAAGCATGATCTGGTCACAAGTTGGACGCCAGGAATACTTAATAGGAGGGTCTATGAGTTAAGAAACGATACAAAAATGCTGCAAGTGGCTACAACCTGCGAGTTATTGAAGACAAAAACTAGAATTCATGTCAATGGAATATATATCAGCCCTTCCATACGCCAAAAAGCATTGCCAACAGATGCCATGTCATGTAATATTGGGCTTGAATCTGCTCTTTTGCCAGGGCTTCTGGATGATGTTGCTAAGCATTGTCTGGCACTTGTGCCACACAATTATTTCCAGTCTATGGGGTCTGTTTGTAAGATATGGAGGAAATTCCTATCAAGAAAGCTTATTACTCTGATATAATTGCTTCTGGGAGACAAATTAAGAAGGTTTTCTTTTCTCTGGGATTTGCCTTTATTAGTCACATGTAATGGTCAAGAGGTATCAAAACTAGTATTGTTTGCCTTATATCTGACAGTGATTTCTGCCATGTGTTCTATGATGAACTGAAAATGTTGCTCTTATTCTTCATGTGGACTGGATATGTTTAAAAGAAGATTATATATTTTTTAATTTTTGATTTTTTTCTGTTACTGTTGCAGTTGTATTTGACAGGTCTCTAACATGGCTGGCAGAGGTGGTTAAGATTTACAACTGTTACATGGCTCTTAGAGGTGTGTTCCTTACCCTTGGAAGATGTTGAGCAATTCATGTTCCAATATATGGTGATCAATTTTGTACATTAATATTTTTCGTTAGGGTACTTTTGGAAAGCAAGAAAATGCAAAATCTTTTCTTTAATTATCAATGCCTTGGAATATTTGAATGAATTTTTCTCTTCTGTCATATGTAGGACATTGAAAAAAAAAGAAAAGAAAAGAAAACCCTGAAGCCATGGATGAGGATGAAACTGAAGTTGCAGATATAAAGGCAGCTCATTTTGAGGAATCAATGAAATATGCTCGAAGGAGTGTTAGTGATGCAAATATACGTAAATATCAAGCATTGCTCAAACTTTACAGCAGTCTCGAGGTTTTGGGTCAGAATTCCGGTTCACAGATCGAGCAGCTACTACTACAGTCAGTGAAGGAACCACAGATCCTTTTGCTACACAAACTGCTGTTGATGATGATGATGCATATAACATGAAGTAGTGTATGCATTTTATTGTTCCTGTCTTAGTTTGAGTCCACTTTGCTAGCAAGTCTTGCTCCGGATTATCTGATTGTTGATCACCTCCGATACTCTCAGTATTATCTGACCAGTTATATCAGGGATGATGAGAAAAGTATGCTATGATCAGACTTTAGTTCCTTCTATATGGATGCAGCAGTTCGCATGATTACATTTGTTATTTTGTGATGCTCTGATTGCTGATTATGCTCAGACATTTGATGCTATGTAAATGATATTTTTTGATTCTTTTGAATACCAAAGGCTGGTATTTTTTCCTCTGAAAACTAATTAATATGACATTACATGATTTACATGTGTATTAGATTTTATTTACAAGTGTTGTAATTAATTATAATGTGACTGCATAATTCGCATGTGTATTAGATGAGAATAAATGTATGATTCTTTTTTATTAATTTAAACATAATATCATATTAAAAATTTATATTGATTAATAATGGACACCATTCAAGCTACTAAAATATAATGACCATACATAAAGCGACTAAAAATGACTAAATTAGTGACCAATAAATGAGATTAATGACCAAAATTCGCAAATAAAATGACCAATAATTGAGAGATACACGACCAAACAATGAAATACAAATGACCAGAAAAATGACCAAAATTCGCATATCAATGACCAAAAATCAGTTTTGGTGGCTAATTTATGGTCTTTTATTACGCGACCAAATTTGGTCATATTTTAGCTTGTCATGTGATCATTAAGTTGGTCACAAATGTGGTCATATATTTGGTCATTGATTCAAATATATGACCAAATTAATGACCAAATATATGACCAAATTAATGACCAACCGACAAGCTATAAGTGACCAAAATAAAAATGACCAATTTTGGTCATGTAATAAAAGACCGCAAATTAGCCACCAGCGATCGCCAAACCAAAAGTGGTCATTGATATGCGGATTTTGGTCATTTTTTTGGTCACTAATCTCTCATTTTCCACTAGTGAGTTCCTGGAGAAAGTGCAGAAAGAATATCAAGAGCTAAAGATGGAGAAGGAATGGCTGCTCGAAAAGGTAGAAGAGCTAGAAGAGCAGCAAAAGATCATCTTGGAGGCCAGTGAGATGCACACCCAAGAACAGGAAAAGAAACATCAAGAGCAGATTTCTTCTCTAACAACTACTCTGGAGGAAGCAAGGGAGCAGCAGGTTAACCTCCAACTGTTCAAAGAGCATGTCTTGGCCTAGAAGGCTAATATGCTGCAGCTACAGACTACTATAGAAGGAGAGAGGTGCAAGTTACTGCAGGTAGATAGCCGATTGGAGGAAATCCTGGAGATCTCCTCTTATTTCATTGATCGATCTTAGGACATCCTTGAAGTCTTGACTGCAAGAATGGAAAGGCTGGAAAACAATGAAGAAAATCCAGCAGAGCTGCCAACAAAGGATCAACAGGCCCTCAAGCGGGATTATGACTTATTGGAATTTGCTATAAATACCACGGAGGATTTCAAGAAAGCCGTTAAAAAGACGAAAGGAGCATGCACAGAGTTTTTTAGAAGGCTCCTTATTACCTACAACCGGTGCCAAACAGAGGCCAAGCAGAGGCTTGATGTTTTCCCGGACCATAATACATTTGTGGAGATGTTGCAAAAGAGATATCAGGAGGAGGAAGCGAAAGTACAGCATATCAAAGCCCTGGATGATCAGATCTTGAGAAGTGAAGTAGATCATTCAGCCATTAGTGTGCGCCTTTTGGAGGACCAGTTTTGATTAAGTGCAGCCAGAATTGAGGCTATAAAGAATCAAGCTGCGAAGTTTGAGATCAACATTCAGTTTTTAGAACCTTATGCATTTGAAGGTATTGCCTCTGAATCCGTGGCATGGAAGAAATTTTTGGATGCCCAAGTGGGGCCCTCCTCATAAAAGATTGGTCACTTTTTGCAATATGTAACGATTTTGTAAATATTCAAGGAAGATGAAATGTTGGGAGGCGAGGAGTTGGGAAGCCCAAAAGGTACTTTTGGGCAGCCCAACAATTTCACCCTTTTTGTATAAATGTAATAGACTAAGAGGGAAAATGGGCTTTTTCCCAGTTAGACATGTAAAGCGATATTGTAAGAAGAACTACTTTTTTTTGCAATAAAGAATCATGGTTTTCCAGTTGGAGAAAGATTGGTGGCACTTTCAAATGTTATGCTGTGGATGGCGAAAAGATGAACTATTTTGTTTTTCAGCTTTTGTCCATTAACCGTGAGATCGTTCTAACTCCTAGAACCTATGTTCTTGTTTAAATGATTTCTGGTTTATTTTGTGGAATTACCACCATGAGTAATGTATGATGTTCATAAAATAATTGGCTATCTGATTGTTGAAATATATTTAATCATTCATGTGTTGTAGAAAGAAACATCAGCTACCTGTAGTTTCTCTTTATAAGGCATGCACAATACACATTACTCATAATTAAGTTATAGTTTTCTCCCCGGGGATAGATAGATAGATACTTAGTTTTATTTCATTACTGCATATGTGATTGAGATGCTTATGAGTGCTAAGACGAGAGGTAAGAACCTGCGCATCACATTGTGACTGCCCCTTGCATCCTTATCACCCTGCATGGTTAATTAGGCATGTGCATATCATACTTAAATAAAAATACAAAATATGGTGGACTGGGCCGCAACCGGTAAAACCTTTGTTTTTGTTACTTTGACCTACGGTAGCCGGACCGCAAACTGGATGGATTCCCCATACCAAACAATCACGGGCTAGTTGGGAACGTTGACTGGGGAGAATCCCTTTCTGTTGTTGCCTACGAATTTTCAGGCCTCAACAGTTCTGGCACTAGAAGGAGGGCCGCCAGTGCATGGATGGCTGTGGAAACTTATTTTCCCAAGATTACCTTACCAGTAGATATTTGAAATCTTTTGACCTGACCCAAGCCCTCACAGAGTTTGGTTCTACCTTTGAAGTAAGAAAGCCCATTTTCACCTTACATTGCTCTTTGCTTAGAGTCTGTTTCATTCACCTTGCTCATGGCTGGTGTAAATGGGAATCATCCCAATCCACTTCCGGCTTGGAGAGCTAGATCACCTTTGAACCTCACAGCTCCCTTGCATAACCTACCTCAAGGATTTGATAAGTTGCTGCCTAAGTTTTATCCTGATGAAAAGACTGCTGTAGATGACCACTTGCAAAGTTTCTATTTAGCAGTAGAAGGGTTAAGGGCTGGGGAGTACGAATATGTTGTCTGTAGATTGTTCCCTCACACCCTTAAAGGAGCAGCAACATCCTGGTATTTCATTTTTCCTGCAAACTCCATTCTTGATTGGGACACAGTCTTTCGAAAGGACTTTCAGAAGTAAATACTCAGCCCAAAAGACACATGCCTCACTGATGAAAGGTCTTGGTTTGTTAAGAAAAGAGAAGAATGAGAAGGTACATAGTTTCACTCAAAGATTTTCAACATATCTAAAGAAATTTTCTGAAGCTGACAGACCCTCTGACAAGGTCTTAATTGAATATTTCACCTCTGCCCTAGGACCTGAACTAGGCATGTTTCCCAAAATGAAAGCCAAGCCTACATTGGTAGAAACTTATGAGAATCAGAAAGGGTAGAAGCTGAAAAGGAAAGTATAGAAGAATATCCTGAGCAACTGAGAGAAAAAACTACCAGGAGAAGAGCCTTATCGCTGTCTGAACCTAAAGATGAACAATCACATGATTATCAGGGAATGCTGAAAATGATGCAAAATCTATCCAACAGAATAATAGATCTGGAGAAAGGGAGGGAAGCTCAGAAAACTTACAAACCCCACTACCAAAAAAGAGAAGATAGCAACCAATGGAAAATACCTCCACCAAAGTTACCATCAATGAACATAATAGAAGTAGGGAGGGATAATTTCTGCACTTTTCACCAACAACCTCATTCTGAAAAGAAGTGTCCTCAATGGTTAAACTCGACGACATTGGTGATGAATAAGCTGCTAGAATATAAATTGACTAAGGACAGTGGTAAGGAAGAAGAACAAAACCAGACCATACAGAAACAAGATGGTGATACCATGTTCTTATGGAATGGCAGCTCGCTTTTCAACACAGAAGAGAATGCTCTTAAATCTGAATACACACCAATAGCAACAAAAGATACAGACCTAGCAATTAAAGACAATGAAATCATTTCAAAGATTAAAAATTTGCAGGAGAAAGTCAGGAGACAGGTTGATGTGAAGGTTAAAGACAAAACACTTGAAGTCACTACTGTCAACCAGGAAACTGAGCTAATCAGTGAGCCTGTCGAACTTGTGGAAGAACAGACATGTGTTGATCGAGGAAACAATGAAGAGATTGAGGAGCTTAAAGAGGATATACCCACTCAAAACCAACCAGGAGAAGAAGACATAGAACCAAGTTGGGGAGAAAAAGCTAAAACCCCGCCTTTTCTTTTGACCCTAGAAATGCTGAATCATAATGTGCATAATTGCTTGGTAGATTTTGGATCAGCGGTGAATTTTATGCCACTGGAGGTTTGCAAGAAGATTAATGGATAGCCAAAGTCCACAGCCTGGGAAGTAACGCAATTAGACAGTACAGGTGTCAAAGTAGTGGGAGAGATGAAAAATGTCCTCATTTGCTTTTCTGTAAATAACAAGATATGTCAATTTATTGACATTATGGTGGCTGACATACCGGGTGGATATGGGCTTATTCTCAACCGAGATTGGTCTGCGAGGTTGAAAGGTTATTTTTCTTCAGATTGGTCTCATTTGTTGTTACCTCTCAAAGGTACCCCAAATCAGATAAAGATTATGAGAGAACCTTACATGAAGCATACTGTCACTAAGCTAGAGGAAGGTAATGAATCTGCTGATTCTGTCCCAGGAAATTATCTAACCGAGCTTAAGCTAAGACATCATACCTCAAGAAAGGCCAGTTCGATGATTGACACTCAGCCAGAGCTCCTTCAACTTCCTCAGGCTGAAAGGGATGACTGTATGATAGTAGACATGTGTTCAATTTCAAAAATAGCACAGCTAGACCATGGATAGATTTTCATCCTGCACTGCAGCCTAGCCCTTTAACTCGTTGGACTAAAGATTTTTAAGGGCAGGCACACATTTTCTTTTCTTTTCTTTTTTTCCTTGTACATAAATAATGTTGTTTTCTTTTTTATTATTTGATTTGATGATGTTTTCTTTTGATTCAAATGCTTTGTTACTAGTTCTTTTTATTTTTGAATAAAGAGGAAAACTTTTGGTTGCAATGGAAACATCAGGGTTCTTAAATTAACTGAAATCTTGAGCAAAAGACTGTTCTTTGAAACATAGAATGTCTTTTAGTAGCAGTGTTCCTAATTGGCCATGCATTCATTGAAGTTCTACTTAACCCCTATAAATAACTCAAAAGTAACAAGTCTGGAATACTATTTCGAGGCTCCATCCATTTCACATCTAAAATTGTCCAAGGGAGTGACAGCAAAGGACCCACAGAAAGGAAGCAAGGTAAGCAGTATATCATATATAAATGATCCCATGCCATGATTTCAAAAAAGATAAAAGGCTATCAAGAGTCAAAACTCCTGAAAGAAACAATACACCTCAAAGAAAAAATATCAAAAGCATGAATCTCAAATTGCCAAAAGTTCCTCTCCATCCGTGAGATGAAAAGCCAATTCTTCTCTCACACAAAAGGACACTATGGATAGAGGAGCCTGAATAAAATTCAGAAAGAAAGGCAAATGGAGGACTCACAAGAACTAAAGTTCAAAAGGCACAAAAGTGCAATTGGCATGGGAATGAGGAACAAACGGATAGTGCTGTTTACTATATGTTACAATCCTATGGTGTCCAAGATAGAACTTACCAAAGGACGGGTAAAATAAACCTCATTTATTAGGCCTCAAAAGAGTTATTCAGACTTGCAAATATTTCTGATGTTACCATTTCCCAATGAATGAACTGCTTCTTAATGATTCAAATGCATAATTTGGCCAGCTCAGGAATACAAACATCTAGAATATTTCAAATTTTATTCAGATGGTCTTGCACTGGGAAGAAGTTAAGTCAGAAATCTGGGGTTCACCAGGTAGTCGCCAATTGTTGCAGCTGCAACATTTTCCCAAAATTCCAAAAAATTTCAGGGCCTTCCTTTGCTTGGATTAGTTTGGTTTTCTTCTTTGATTTGATCTAATGATTTTCTAGAAAGATTTCTAATGCTTGGATTGATCTACCATTTTTTTTAGATTTTCCTCTAGCGCTTGAAACAATCCACGGTTTGATCAAACTTCATCGTTGCTTTAAAATTCGTTTTCAGCATGCTTGAATCGAAAGTTTATTTGGTTGGTTCTCCCGCCGTTGCGGAGAAATAATGAGTCTTGACTTCATTTTTCTTTTCGATACGTTGGTTTTCACATCAGTCGCTTTTTGGTTTTGCATCAGAACCTTTATTACTTTTTCCTCCGCGGTTGCGGATGGAAAACTGCTAACCCTTCCGATTACTGTTTTGGCTTTCGACTCCCGTCGTGTTATTTTCATCGATCCCGCAAGGGCTTCTGCCATTGCGGCTACGGAAATATTTTTATTTGCCGGTCGTCGAGTCATTTTAAACCCCGATGTAGTAAGGCGTAAAGCCCTTTGTGTCTCTGCCATTGCGGCTACCTAAAGCGATAGCCCTTCCGATCAGTTAGTGTTTTCGCTTCCGATTCAGACCTCACGTCGATGAAGGTCGCGTCCTTTACGTTTCCGCCGTTGCAGCTTCCGAATGTAGTATCTTTTTCGAGCCTTTGGTAGTATTTTCTCTTTTGGTTCTGGCAGCATTACAGAATGTTTTATCCTTTGTTCTTCCACTATTGCGGCTACCTAAAGCGATAACCCTTCCAATCCTTTAGTGTTTTCGCTTCCAATTCAGACCTCGTGTTGCGGAACGGTTTATCCTTTACATATCCGCCGTTGTGGCTCCCATTCCGCTATCGCTCCAATGTTCCGCTGCAGATGTCTAGGCGGATGGTTTAGTGGTTTGGTCATCCGGCATTGTAGAAGGGTTTGTGCTTTCGACTTGCCCTTCCTGCGTAGTGTGACGACCATGGCACCCACAGCGAGTCCAGAATTTCTTTATTTTAATGTAGTTTTCATTTTCTCATAATAGATCTATTAGTTAGGTAATTTCAGCTTATACACATGCATACATTTGCTTCATTAACTAATTTCTGTCATGGTACACATAAAAGGAGTAAAACACTGCACATTGTTATGTAAATGTTTGCAACTTAACCGGGAATGGCTTAATATTTACAATGCTATATATGGCAGGAAGAATTCGAACTCACAATGTCAAAAAGGCAAAAGAAGAAGGCCCTTGTGGTCGAGGAGGAGCCAGAAGTGGAATTTGTCACCAAAACAGAATACATATATGAAGACACTAAGTGTATATCTGGTGTGGAGCCCGAGTACCAATGGGGAGATATTTACAGGCTGATTACACGCTGAGAGGTGCCGGATATGGTCCTGGAAGAAGAGTCCATATATGCCAACATAGAGAGATCTTCACTAATGAAGATTGCCACCAAACCAGAGCTATTCCCATGCTCTGAAGTAATCGGTTGGATTCTGCCCCGGGCAGAGGTCACCACAATGATCCTGGAGAATGCTGAAAAACAGGGCTATGCTGCTTATAGCCCCAGATATGTAGCTCTGGCCTATCACCTTCCAGAAGCACAAGTGTTTTTATCTGATGATTGGCTGAACAACGTTAGAATGGACCTTGTGGAAACTATGAAAAAGATGTTGTTGCCTGGAAAACATTTCAGGAACAGGCCGACGGGTGATTATGATACAACTGGCTTAAGAACCCCTATAGGTTCATAGATTTAATGCTCAACATGATTTTTGGGAGAGCCCATGGCAGGTTCTTCAAATTGGAATGGATGCCCATCATTTTTTATGTTGCAACCCAGGGGACAATTTTCAACTGGGCCAGCATTGTATCAAATAGTCTCTCTGCCTGCTTGGCCTCAGCCTTGGGAGGAGTATCCCAAAATAGGTTTGAATTCTATATGAGCTCCATACTTGTCGATTGTATATTGTGCAATCGGCCTTTCCCCGGCCTCAGGTGCATCTGGGATAGGGAAAGAATGCCTGTCTATTCTGCTTATAAACCACTGTGGGCACACAAGTATCATAGCCATTACCGAGAAGTCTGTGAACACTTCATCATGCCCTTATACACACTCATTTTCCTGAAGGAGTGTGATTGTATGTCAGAGGAGGCACTGCAAGTAATGGTAGAGTATGCAGATTATTATTTGACCGAGGATGGCCTTTACTTCAGGATGTTTGGAGGTTCAAGAGCACCCTCCCTGCTGCCCAAATATGCTACTGACTACATCATTCACAAGGAGGCTGTGAGGCAAGTCTTCTTGGATGGCATAGGGAGCTTCTTGTTTGAGCATAAGAAGGATGTCTATCGTCCATTTCCCTTCAAGTTAGGAAGTTACAGATTCACCAGGGTGAAGGAAGCGGATGAATTCGTAGAAGAGTTGGAAAGGTTTCATTTTGGCGAGATGCCTTTCCATAGAAGTGACTCCCGCAATACAGTAGCTGAGCATTGTAAAGAAAACAACATACATTTTGAGTACACCCACCATTGGGATAGGTAAGAATCTGTCTTCCGAAGTGCCTTGAACATAACAGCTTTGAGAAGAAGATTCAAGAAGAAGATCACCACCAAAGGTGGGAAGGGAGATGAACAAGCAAAAGCTGAGGAGGAAGCCAAGAGAAGAAATGAGGAAGCCCAAAGGTTGGCACAAGAAGCTATAGGGTGGCTGTACAAAGAAGAAGAAGAGAAAATAAAATCTGTGCAAGAGGCAGCTAGAAAAGCTGAAGAAGATGCAAGGAAAGAAGAAGAAGAAAAGAAAAAGAAGCTTGATGAGGAGCTCCAAAAGCAAGAAGCAGAAAGGCTAAAGCTGACATAGACAGAGCAGTTAGTTTCTGACACAGCTGGAGGGCAGACCCAGGACGTGGAGAACCCCCAGGTTCAGGACCCACAAGTACCTACAGCCAGCACACCCATGGCCCCCACACTCAAGCTGGTCCCCTTTGTACAGAAAAAAAGGGGAAGAGATCCATAATTTCAACACTGTTTTCTATGACAGGGCAACAAAGAAAATAATGAAGAGAACAGAAAGGAAGATTGAAACAGGAGGTCTTCGTGGGAAAATTATAATGGATACACCTGTTGTATTCGGAACAGACCAAGACCCTAGATTCACCATCAGAGCAGGAGCCACATTAATCCAAGCTTCGGAGGATAATGTGGACAAGATTATGACAGACTTGGAGCAATCCAAGAAGTCCTTTGCTCAATTAAAAGACACCTTGAGAAAAGAAAGAGAAGAAAGCAATAGGCTGAAAAGAAAGTATGAGGACATGAAAGAAGAGATGAGAGCCTCAAAGAATGAACTGTAGCTCCTCCAAGTAGAAAGACAAGTTAGGGAAACTACGCAGGAGTGCCTGGAGAAAGTGCAGAAAGAATATCAAGAGCTAACGATGGAGAAGGAACGGCTGCTCGGAAAGGTAGAAGAGCTAGAAGAGCAGCAAAAGATCATCTTGGAGGCCAATGAGATGCACACCCAAGAACAGGAAAAGAAACATCAAGAGCAGATTTCTTCTCTAACAACTGCTCTGGAGGAAGCAAGGGAGCAGCAGGTTAACCTCCAACCGTTCAAAGAGCATGTCTTGGCCCAGAAGGCTAAGATGCTGCAGCTACAGACTGCTATAGAAGGAGAGAGGTGCAAGGTGTTGTAGGTAGATAGCCGATTGGAGGAAATCCTGGAGACCTCCTCTTATTTCGTTGATCGATCTCAGGACGTCCTTGAAGTCCTGACTGCAAGAATGGCAAGGCTGGAAAACAATGAAGAAACTCCAGCAGAGCTACCAGCAAAGGATCAACAGGCCCTCAAGTGGGATTATGACTTGCTGGAATTTGCTATAAATACTGCGGAGGATTTCAAGAAAGCCGTTAAAAAGATGAAAGGAGCATGCACATAATTTTGTAGAAGGCTCCTTATTACCTACAACCGGTGCCAAATAGAGGCCGAGCAGAGGCTTGATGTTTTCCCGGACCATAACGCATTTGTGGAGATGTTGCAAAAGAGATATCAAGAGGAGGAAGTGAAAGTACAGCATGTCAAAGCCCTGGATGATCATATCTTGAGAAGTGAAGTAGATCATTCAGCCATTAGTGTGCAGCTTTTGGAGGACTAGCTTCGTTTAAGTGCAGCCAGAATTGAGGCTATAAAGAATCAAGCTACGAAGTTTGAGATCAACATTCAGTTTTTAGAACCTTGTGCATTTGAAGGTATTGCCTCTGAAGCCGTGGCATGGAAGAAATTTTTGGATGCCCAAGTGGGGCCCTCCTCATAAAAGATTGGTCACTTTTTGCAATATGTAACGATTTTGTAAATATTCGAGGAAGATGAAATGTTGGGAGGCGAGGAGTTGGGAAGCCCAAAAGGTACTTTTGGGCAACCCAACCGTTTCACCCTTTTTGTATAAATGTAATAGACTAAGAGGGAAAATGGGCTTTTTCGCAGTTAGACATGTAAAGTGATATTGTAAGAAGAACTACTTTTTTTTTGCAATAAAGAATCATGGTTTGCCTGTTGGAGAAATATTGGTGGCACTTTCAAATGTTATGTTGTGGATGGCGGAAAGATGAACTATTTTGTTTTTCAGATTTTGTCCATTAACCATGAGATCGTTCTAACTCCTAGAACCTATGTTCTTGTTTAAATGATTTCTGGTTTATTTTGTGGAATTACCACCATGAGTAATGTATGCTGTTCATAAAACAATTGTTTATCTGATTGTTGAAATATATTTAATCGTTCATGTGTTGTAGAAGGAAACATCAGCTACCTATAGTTTCTCTTTATAAGGCATGCACAATACACATTACTCATAATTAAGTTACAGTTTGCTCCCCAGGGATAGATAGATAGATACTTAGTTTTATTTCATTACTGCATATGTGATTGAGATGATTGTGAGTGCTAAGATGAGAGGTGAGTGCATGACATTGTGACTGCCCCTTGCATCCTTATCACCCTGCATGGTTAATTAGGCATGTGCATATCATACTTAAATAAAAATACAAAATACTGTGGACCGGGCCGCAACCGGTAAAACCTTTGTTTTTGTTACTTTGACCTACGGTAGCCGGACCGCAAATTGGACGGATTCCCCATACCAAACAGTCACGGGCTAGTTGGGAATGTTGACTGGGGAGAATCCCTTTCTGTTGTTGCCTACAAATTTCCAGGCCTCAACAAACCTTTAACATTGGTTTTAATGTCATGGTTATGTTATGTAGCATTTTACAAGGTTGAGACTTCAATCCTCATTTCTTTCTTATCTATTTTGGCCAATCCCTGAAACCTAAAAGGGCATGGATTCAAGTTTTATCTAGTGCATTCATGGCAGTTTGCTTGAAATTCTGGATAATACTAATTTTTATTGGGTTCAGTTTCTTGTTGTTTTGGTCATGGGATTGGATGGAAAATTCTCTTAGACCTTTTCAAGTAATGATTTTTTGAATGATCTTTACCATAGTAGCAAAATAAAAAAGCACACAGGGGAACTAGTCAAATTCCCAAGTTTTGCATCCAAATTTTTTTCTAAGTAAAACCATGTGGGTTTCCTTGCATTTCATAGATGGTACCCGATGTAAATGTGTTGGTGCAAATTATGGCACCTGACTTGGTAGGGACATTGACTGAGGAATGCAACAGAGGCAGCTAGCCTGTGGAATTAACCCTGATCCCTTCCGAATCTCAAAGTGCTCAACCACTCAAGCTACCCTATAGGGATAAAATTTTGGATCCAGTTTAATCCATTGTTCTTTTAGAATAAAAGTATATGCAACAAAACCAAAAATTCTAAGATGTTTCACCTTGGGTTTTCACACACCAAGCTTCTTCAAGTGGACTGTTTTGCATTCCGAGCTAAAATTTTGCATCCAGTTTACTCCACTGTTCTTTTAGAGTCCAAGTATATGCAACAAAAGAAAAAGTTCTGAGATTATTCACCTTAGGTTTTCCCACACCAAGCTTCTTCAAGTGCACTATTTTGCATGATTGCGGTGATCAGATTTGCCACACCAAGCTTCTTGAAGGGTACTATTTTGCATACTAGGATAAAATTTTGCATCCAGTTTACTCCATTGGTATTTTAGAATCAAAGTATATGCAACGAAACCTAAAAGTATGGGATGATTCACCTTGGGTTTTCCCACACCAAGCTTCTTCAAGTGTACAGTTTTGCATGATTGTGGTTATCAGATTTCCTCTTTAAAATGTAAACACCCATTTTTCATTAACAAAAAGGGGAACAAATACTTGTCATCAAGCAACAAGGGTATCTTCATGGTGTTGTATTATTCACTATGCAAAAGCTGTGAAACACCTTTTCTATTGCATGTTCTACATTAATGAAATTTTTGTGTTGCTTACCAGCTTACGTAGGTTGTGCAAACATCTTTTTCCTCTAATATTGAAGACAAACCATTAACCATTCTTACTAACCGAATGAACAGTCTTGTTCAAACCTGGAATATAAAGTACATTTGAAGGTGGAGTTTCTTACCATAATAACTGTAGTTGATCAACTCTATGCCCTTCAAAAGTATTAATCTTGACATTCCTTGGAGATGGAGAGCCCCTTATAATTCCAAAAAGGTGTAGTGGACTATGCCCTTATATTGGATCCTTGAGATGCGACTCCTAAAGAGAAGTGGCCATTTTCCTTAGATTTATGTCGATAGACCCGTGGCATACCATTGGGATGTTGAGAAGGAGCAGGGGTCTCGATTGCCCAAGTCTTTTGAGACTGAGACTTTAACTTCAAGGTTAGGATGAGCAGCAGAAGCAATGAATGAGCTTGTGGGGCTTGGGGGTTTTGATGCTGGGGAGCTTTAGGGCCAGACATCAAGGGAGAGTCACACATCTGAATCAAGTATTATGCAGACACACTGCCTATTTAGAAGTCTTGTTATCCACACATGTAAACCTGTTACTTGGTCCTTGGACATATTCAAACATATTTTCTTATAAGGATGGGGATTAAAGAAACTCTCAGGATTGTGGCAGATAAAATATAAGTGGGCTTGGAAATATGATCCATAAAGGACCAAAATTCCATGTTAAACCCAAGAATTTGAACCCATGTGGGATTACAAATCTGAGTAGTTCCCTCAGTGAAGTTTTAAATTGACATGCTCATGCACTGTAGATCTGGTTGGGACCATAAACAAATCATCCACTAGGAATTGGCCATAACATTGTTGTCTGTGCAGTCGATCACTATTTTCAGCAATCTTCTGTTCGTCATCAACCCTTTCACCCCTTTTTGAATCTGTATAAGATAATTCCATATCAATATGCTATTTAGAAACAATAAATGAGTAATCTTTTGTTGTCCTCTTGTGAATGGATAATTTCTCTCTCGGATAAGTGAGAGCAACATATTTTTCAACCATGGTAGAATTATCCCTCTCAGGGAGTGTAACAACTTCTCATCTGATATAGCCTTCTTAATTACTAGGATAGGCTTGCCACTAATGGATTCTAATTCAAATATTGTTTTAAAACCAATATCTAATTCAAATATTTTTTTCGATCACCATGGATAACGCACATCTGTCATTCATCTGAACTTCAAAGACACAGACCCTGTAATTAACTGTGTATGATCCATTCACTTCATCTCTGCCAGATTTACACATTCAATCAGCGATGCCTCTAGATTCTCGTCTCTACTAAAATAACGCATAAATTTATCTCATCTCATGAATTTCATAGGAACTTCACCTTCCTTATCTCATTCTTCCATTCTGCGAGATAGCTTTGTACAGGGGCACTCGGCCCTTATCACACAGTCACACATTTGACAGGTCTTTTATAGGAACCTGTTAAGACTTCGACAGACTTCTGCAAAATTTGGAACCTATACAGCTGCAACTCCTTATTGCATGGTTTCATATAATTTTCTAAGTAAAATTGTTTTGTGAGATCTATTGTGAGTTTTGCATTGATTCATATATTGTTGTGCCTCCAATTTTATAAAGTTTCCCTAGAACGGTTGAAAACTTTTGTCTTGGTTGGGTATCTTTTTCGTTGAATTGCTGTGAACTTTGCATCTATTAGAAGTGAATTATTGTGATCTTTCATCCATTGTTTTATGCACTGATTTACAGTAGTCATAAAGGCTGAAAATTCTAGGGAAAATATTTGAGAAACCTTCTTAGAAGAAGCTGAAATTTTAGTTTTTCAATAATTGTTTGAGTGCATGAAATTTCTACAAAAAGATCCCCAGACTCATGGTCCCCAAAAGAAGTGGAAAACCTCACTATTTTCTGTGTTGTTTTGGACCCCAACTAATTAAGGTGGCTCCCAAACCCAGAAACGGCTATCAAACACTAATTTCTATACCCCCTCATGTAGAATACACCCCACTTTGGGATTTGCATTTAATATTGGAGAGTTTGTGAGAATTTAGAGAGCATTGTGAGTTTCTTGGAGAGAGGAATCTTTGTACTCAGAGTTTAGACCTTAGTTTGGTGGTCATTGGCAAGTTTCTATTTACCTTGAGGAATCTTAGTCCTGTGAGCAGTGTTGTGAGCATCTCAGCATTGTGACCAGCATTTTCCATTTTCTCAGACCACTACAAGCATTTTCCATTTTTCATGTATGCTTGTTCACTAATCTATTTTACTCAGTACTGTTATAGCCCTTGAAACTTAAGTTATTCAATGTCATTATTTCTTATATTACTGCAACACACTTCAGTACTTGGTAATTTTCAATACACTGTTATTACCCTGCTTAGTCAATATTTGAAAATCTGTGTGACAATGCTATGCATATATTCCTTATTGGTTTTCCTCAACTTGACTTTAGAAAACTTCCAGATGATCCTAACTATTGTGAGAGTTGAAAATCACCCCTTAGGCTTTAAGCACAGGCTAACCACTCTATAATAACACATTTCTTATGAGTCAAAGTTTCCATAGCTGTCATCCATGCCTTCAAGGAGAGTGATATTCTTGCTTTCAGGAAAAAGTTAGAACATTGTAGGATTTATAGCAAGCCCTTCTGCTATAATTCAAGTCTCTACATAGGATAATCACTTTATGGTAACACATTTCCTTTGAGTTGATGTTTCCAGAGATGTTACCCATTCCTTCAAAGAGAGTAATATTCTTACTTTCAGGAAAAAGTTTGAACCTTGTAGGAATTATAACAGGCCCTTATGTTTCTTAAATAAGTTGCAAGTTGCATCGATAATTATGTTGTTTAATTAGACTTTCAAGTTTAACTTTTTTATCTTTTGTTAATTAGTATTTGAATTTCCATTAAGAATGTCATGCTCACCTTCTCTAGTGGTGGCCATCACTGTTCAAATTGCTTCAAGTATTATTACCTATAGATATGTCGGTGTGAGACTATATCACTGTTCTTCAAAGTTTGTGCCCTGACTGCTACTCGTTTATAATATTTAAGAACAACCTCTTCTAATTGTTGCTCTGATATATCCCTGGTAAATGGTATATGATGGTAGGAGATGTTAATGCCACTCAAATGTCCTATAAATTCCATCACAACCTTCTGAAGATATATTCAACCAGTTCCTTTTCCAGACATGTCTGCTCTTCAAACAAAGGTATATGGCTAGGATCACAAAGACTATAGGTATATTCAAGCTCAAGTGGGATGATTCCAAAAACATCAAATACATTACACATAGACTGTATAATAGAAAAGCACACAACAATTGATTAATCTTCCCTTTCTCAGTCAATAATAAAACTGTAAATACAACAAAAAAACCTTGACTAACTTATCCTCAGGCATCATTTTTTTTTTTGGCACGGTCCCCCCGTTTTCATGCCCATAGGCTTACATTCATACCCACAAAGTTGAGCTTCTAGAGCTTACTATCATCCTCTACTACTGTTGACATTCTGTCTGTGTGCTTTTTGTATTTCTGATTTATTGTTGATTGTTGATTATTTTAGCAAAAACCAGTGATGGAGATGATCAAACTAAACTTTTTTGAGTTTTCTTTCTATTTGTTTTCTCTTTTGAAGTTGTTTTTATTCCTTTTAGACATTGCAATATTTTAGGTTTTCCGAATTCTGGGTTTAGGGTCCTCTTGTTATGTATGCAGTGTTTACTTTGTTGACATTGTTTTACTGTCTTAGAGTTTAGAAAATTTTTAGTGCCATGTACTACTGATGATCATCTTTATGCAGCGTATTATCTAGGTTTTTTGGCACCATGTACAACAGCTTATGATCATCTTTAGTGCGGTTATTATCCAGAATGAGGGTTGCACTGTGGTATCTAGAATGACGGTTGCACTGGAGCATATATGTAATTATTCATTTGTTGAATCTGAATAGTTACATTTGAATGGTAATCTGTATTTGTAAATTTGACCCTTTTTTAATAAAAAAATGATAAATGATCGTAATTAAAAGGTTTTTATTTGTATCATGATGATTTTAGATGTATTTTTTTGGTATGGTTTTCACACATAATTCATGTAGAATTTTGAACCACTCCTTGTTTTATTTGAAAACATGGTTGCAAATAAAATTTATGACAATACAGAAATGTAAATGCTATGATCAAAACTCATTTTCAAGGGATACAAATAATAAAACAAGGTAAATTTTACAAGCATTTAATGTCAATGAGTGTGTTCTTATTGTGTAAGCATAAAATATTTATGGTTCAATTAGATGTAGATGATGAACTTTGTTGTTGGGTTAATATTTTAAGCTTCCATATGAAGATAGACCACCATATACTATGAGGGATAAGGTGAAAGGCGTTTTTCCATCTTCATGCTCATGTTTCATTGAATGAAAAGGCTGCGTGGTGCACTTTCATATATGGAGAGATGAGTATGAAACTAATGCCAAGTTAGTGGAATTGATTTAGAATCTTCATGACATAAATAATGGGGATAAGATCATCCTTGACACATTTGTCAAGATCAAATTGTTGTATTTTATCACCATCACTATTCATGCAACATAATGTTCTTATTTTTCATCACCCTATTTTCAAAGTTTTGAGTATGTGCATGATTTATTTTTACAGCACACCAAAAATACCAACATACCAATATGTGCATCTGAGTTATTTTTTTAGTGCATCAAAATTACCAAATTACCAAGATAATCAATGCATCAAAATATATCATGCTAATTCATGTGTCCATATTATAAATAGTTGTAATTATTCAAAACTACTTTATTGTCTTTTTGAAACTCATATATAGGAATGTAAGATAAGTTTATGGTTGGCATGTATGAGCATGATGAAATAGATTAGAGTTAGGGTTTGAATATCTTCTTTAGTGCACATAATATAAGGAGATAGCATGAACCTATCTTATGACTATGACAAGTTTTCCTTTGTAAAAATTTTGTGAATATTACATGGATGAATCTTGTTTTTTATTTAATCTTAATGGTGTGCATGGTTTATGATTATCATCTATTTTCATGAGCTATATAAGTAAACATTTTTTTGTAATTATTACATTTTTTAGTGAGACCTTATCCCCGTTTAAATATTGAAAATTCCATTGTCGATAGGTTATTATTATTTTACTGGATAAACTATGGTTTATTTTTAGATCCATTAATTGGTTACAGTCCTACAATAGAACAACTATTCAAAATGAACTAATAATTAATTGGTCTAAGAGGGAGGTTGCTAAAATTGATATCATTGTATGCAACAAGTATATTTGTAGAAAAAAAGTATTAATGAAAATGACACCAGATGCAATGGAGGTGTAATCCTTAATGTTCTTTCATTTTGTTCTCAATCCAAGTTATTTTCATTACATGTAAATTCCCTCCGTTTCTACATTACAAAAGGTTGTCTTCACATAAAGTTGCAAAGAATGTTTCAATATATTATACTCCTTTGCTTTAAGTGTTTCCCTATATATGTTCACTAAGAATGAGAAAAATGTTTCTTAGTGTAGCAACCCAAAATTTTAAAAATTTATTATAAATAAAAACATAGGAAAATGTTGGATACAATATAAATGATCTCTTAACTTAAAATAAATATTTAATAAAGAATTAAATGTTTTATACCTAAATGAATTTCTTAATTGAAAGCAACTATATAGACATCCACATTTTAGTTTAGTGGTAGTTGAATTTCAATTCAACTTTGAGATAACTTGAGGTTGAACTATATCTTCATTAATTATTTTTAAATTAGTAATACAAAATCATGAGATTGTGCCTTATTATGTATTAAAAATATGTAACAAGTTAGAAATAAAATGTTGTTCTGTAATGTTCAAACTCAATATTTATATTTAAAGCCATTAAAACATCAACAACATCAAGAACATATATATGAATCTAGCTTTATCAAAACCGATAATATATATTTAAATTAATATTGTTAGAAAAATATTCTCTTAGTTTCAAGAATTATATATATGTTCTCTACTGACGAGGCCAACCACATGAAGGTGGAAGCTCATTTGGCCCCTCCCACCCACCCACCCTAGAATCAAAGAACAAAAATTCGTCAACCTTGATGTGTTTTCGATTCATATGAAATGTGTCAGTGGCATATTATCAAGAATGGAATTATTATCTTCTATCGACAATTTCCATTGTCGATGCTTGGAATTTTTCCTACTCTTCACTACCTTCAACTGCAACCAGGCTGCTATGACCAAATGACTATATTGAGCACATATAACATCTGACTCATAGTATTGAAAAATAATATGGTCTTTACATTTCCTTACTTTTGCAAAGAAATGTCCCATTATAACCATTGAACCCACACCATACGTATAATTTGACGGGTCTTTAAGTTCTTGCATCAACATGTTTTTTGACCTAGTGCATCTCAATGAATAATAATGTACTTTTTCTAGATTATCTACTTGTGCAATGACAACAAATACATCACCTTCTCTAACCAAATCATAAACACAATCATAATCTTTGTCAATCACAAGTGCTTCATTGTCGTGCTCTACATCGCTGATATTTCCAAATGGGGGCAATGGTGTCAATTTTTGGTGTCTCCATGGTTTCACAAATTTGTTAGTCTAGTTTTGACACTCATCCAAGGATTCTACATCATCAATACATGTAAGACAAAAGAAAGAGTACTTTTGTTTCTTGATTTTGTGTATATTTGTCATTTTCTTACTCCTAATGGAGTGTAAGCCCCTTGTTTTCGAGATTGCAATACAATTATGTGGCATTGATCTGTCAACATCACCCATTGCAATATTCCAGAAAAACCTTCTCATATTACCCATCCTTTCATTGAATTCATGGCTCAAATTTTGTTTGCACCAATTAACAACATCGTTTGAATTTTCAAGGCGAGAAGCAGAGTGATTCATTTGATATCTCCTGAGTGCATGTTTCACGCAGGCCCTAGCACCATCATGTTCTTTTTTTCCATGTCTCATTTCAAAAATCCTCCATGTGTGGAGAAAATCCGTGTTTCTATGAAAGCGATACAACCATAAGAATGAGCACGCTGATTTAAATTGACCAACACAACCATCTGACCACACCCAATAGTCTTTAAAAGTGACATTTTGTCTGGATAATTCTTTATAAAGCATACCAAAACAATGCTAGACAAAACATGTATCATGTGTATGATCATCGCTAATGTAGAAATGATACTCCTTAATCACTTCACGATTATTTTCATTGCTATCAAAACCATTGGCATCAAGCTCTGCATGTCTACACATAATATGAACAAGTATAGATACCTGATCTGAATGATAATACTCACTCTGTATCTCCTTTTGCGGAGTGAAAGTGTAATTTTTAGCAAAATAGACAATGGATAATATTGTTCCTTTTCCAAATACATCTTGTGATTGCTTGAACTATAAGTCCTGCCATCATGCTGAGTGAGAGTGCTTGATATATTTATATATTTGATCCCTGAACATATTCATAAAATCTATCAAAGAGATATCACTTTCAACTAAATAAATATTTCTTGATGTTGATGTTGAATATGTAACAAGAGTATAATCAACATATTCATATCTCTTCGATTTCACAATGTGATTTGATATTTGAGCATCGTTTGCATCAATGTGGTAGTTAGCATTAAAAAGGGCCAAATCAGAACATTCCTCACATTTTTACCCCCGACGCATTGTTTCTTATAGAATACTTTATCATTCTCTCGTGCACATAGTATTTTAGATACAAAATCACGAACACTTGCAGGACGGGGCTTATTTGGCAAACACTGCATGCCAAAATCTAGAAATGTCTCATAATATAATTCGAATTCTACATGGTATTGACACTGAACATGTGTCACGAACAATGATGGGCCTGGCATACCATGGTTTAAGCTTCACAAATGTGCCAAGGGAAATCTTCACATCAACATTACTCTCCATAAAAGTTTTGAAAATTTCCACTTGAGTGATATCTGTTATGTGTTTGGCATGAGTTTCATAGTTTCCTTTCGATATACGATGTTGAACAATATCCTTTTCATTTGGTAATACACAAGAGTTTAAATGCCAAAACTCTTTCACCTTGTCTTTCACATTATCTGGAAGTCTATCTTGATAAGGTTGCCTACAGATAACACCCCAACATGCAACTTCATCATCCTCATCTAATTGAACCCTAACATTTTTATGGTTCCATAAACTTTTTCTTGGTGTTTTTAACATTCTTGCAGTATTAGACAACAAACGACTGTTTACAGTGTTTTTTGCCACAACCCCTATTAAAATAGATTTACGAGCAACCTTGTAATTATTCGGATCACTTTTTTGCTAGTGATGCAAGGATCGATGTCAAATTTTGTGATACAATCTCATTTGATTTAGCCTCTTTGACATTTTTAATTCCCAATAATGTCATTGCATTTCTTAGACATTTTCGCTTTAACAACATATTTAACAATTGAGCTTGTTCTATGATAGAAATACCTTCAAAATATTCTTTAACTATCTTTTTTACTCTATAACGAGATGTATGATCAGGCATCAAACGGTCCCATTTCTTCAATTTTACTTGAATCCATATTCTCCAAAAATGTATTATCAATGACAATATTGTTGCAGCTTCTAATTAATCTCTATGAATTGGTAAGTGTGGTAGGATGTTGTATGTTAGATGTCGACCGTGCATAAAAATAAATATATAAATTTAGCTAATTGTCAGTTCTTTCAAATTAAATATATATAGTATATATAAGTTTATATATTATAAAGTAAATTATAAACATATATCAAAATTTATTTACTCACCAATCATGGTCTCAATATCGATGCTACCCATAGTTTGCTCCACATTTTTCATTACTTTGTCACCTCCATGCTCTTTATTTCATTCATCAACGTGTTCCTCAACAATCTGCATTCCTTCATCGCCACCATGTGCAAGGTTCACATTTTGCATTTATTCATCAGAGCCAAGTGCCTCCACATTTATTTCAATTTCTCTTTTTTCTCTTTCCTTGCCTCTTCATTGGTTCTCGTGCGATCATATTTTTTTCCGCAATTCCTTTGATTTCCCATGTTGAAGGAATTAAAACCTAAAATCCAATGCATGAAAAGATATGAGAATTGAGAGTTAAATACATACACTGAGAAAAAGATAACAGAAAGACCCAACAAGTGTAATATGCTAAGAATTATTATATGAAAAACTTATAGGTCTGCCAAAACAAGGTTTTTCACCAGAGAAAGTAAAATTACCTAGAAGTAGTCTCAAGAAAATGCCCACCATATAAATCATAGGTTAAAGTAAATGCTCGCAGCATATGGTCAAGATGTACTCTATTGATATTTCTACCTAAACATGATCTCAATTTGTATTAAGCATGTCTGACGAAAAAAAATTATGGATCTCCCAAAATAGGGTTTCAGGATAAATTTTTAAGAAAGTCCTTGAAATGATGAAGTGTTGGAAAACTGGCTCAAGTGGCCTTGGGAAAATTCCTGCCATACCTAATGGGTGAATGATAAAAATAATTTGAAACTACCATGCTCGAGTCTTGTTCAGAAGGATATCTCTCCATAGTCTTAGTTTTCACATAAGGTGTTTGATGACAAAATTAATAGCCTGCCAAAACAGGGGTTCAAGTTGCTTTTAAACCAAAGTAGCAAATCTGCCTAAGTGGCCTTAGGGAAATTCCTGCCATAGCTTGTGGGTTGAAGAAAATTATCGCACCATATGGTCATTGTGTAGATGGGTGTTTTGTCTACCTATCCAAATCTTCAGATCGACTTGAAATTTCTTGAGGAAGAAGTTATGGATTTGCCAAAATAGGGTTTCAGGATAAACTTTGAAGAAAGTCCTGAAAATGACTAAGTGTTGGGTTCTATCATTAAGTGATTTTGTAGCTTTAACTTTGGAAAAATGAGAATAAAAAAAAAATCTTCAACTCTCCACTTCCAAAGGTTGACACAACCATATTAGAAATCTATTACTATTAAGGAATAAGAAGAAGAGACCAAATAGTTACCAAGTAAATTAAAATTAAGAGGCATTGTAACATCGTTGTGTGGAACGAGGCTAAACATAGCATAAAGGTGGACCACAAAAAGTATCGTTGCTATTGAAAATGGTCAAATGAAAGCATTAACAAATCTCTTTTGCACGTTCTGAATATTAATCATGTCACATAATCATTTTTTTTCATAATTATAAATGTGATAAAATTACACAAACTCAAATTATTAATAAGATTTCAAGGAAATCATCATAGTGAGAGTGATATCTTTAGAAGTTTGGTCTACAAATTGATATTTTATGAAATTTTTTATTTGATTAAAACTATACAATTTTACATTATGGAATTTAAACAATTGGAAAAAAATTGTTACATATTAAATAACTCTAGCTTTAAATGAAATATGTCTAATTACATAATGGAAAAATAAATAAATATAACAATAATATTACATAAAAATGAAATATATCAAATAAACAGAACCATAATATTACATAAAAACTAATATTATAGTGAATGTTGCATTTTTTTTTTCAAGGAAAGTTGCACGTTGACACAATTTATAAATTAAGACATTAAATGAAGCAAGATTTGAGCTTAAAGAAAAGAAGCAGCTTCATTACAAAATAATTTGTATTATATTAGGAAGAAAAAAATATAGTCAAGCAACTAATTCAGTGAAACAAAAGCAAATCTAGATATAGAAGGATTTTTTTTTCCATAATCACAAATACTTGTTCGAATTTTTCAGATATAGCAGCAACAAGAAAATTCCACTTTCCAAAATAAAGCCATTCCATCAAACTAAGCCCATCTTTCTTAGTTGTCAAGAAAATATCATGTATGTGTTGGAAGTTTTGCAAATTTGCAATCAAACGAAAGCAGCGGGGAAAAATTTCATAGTTGTATCATGTGACTGATCAGAACAGTCGAATGTTGAAGACATGATGTTCAGTGTCATTCGTTGTCCCTATGCATTCCATGTACATATTGTGTTCATCCTACAAGAAGGGAAAATAGTTAATCAAAACAATTTCGATTTGTCCTTTGGTTTTTTTCTCAAACTCTATCTAGAATAAAAAATAAGCAGTGTTTCCTATTTTTTGATCCTGTATTGATAAGCATCTATGGCTTTCTAATATAATGTGCAAGTGTAAAAAAAAAGTGCAAATGTGGTGTTTTCATAATTGATCATTAATATTTAGAATTGATACAAGTTTGTTGTTATGTAAATGAGTTCCTCTGATATGTTTTTAAGCTTCAGCAAGGGAGAGAAGTATAACATTATAATGAACCATCAATATTTCATACAAGCAGCGTCATCAAACCTTTGCAAGCACAGTGCAAGAGAATCTACCCATGTGCATTAACCAATGTTTTTTATTTCAATGCATAAGGTAACTAGAAGATTGTTCACTAAAACACACATGTGCAAAGTCTAGATAAAATAAAACAATAGAAAGCGTCTTAAGGAAGATAAATGAATATTTTATATCAAGTATAGGCTCAAGAAAAGAATGAGGTTTAAACTATTTTCAAATTTGAACAAAGCAACTTTATATATATATTTTTTTTTTATGTTCATCACTAATAAAAAAAATAAGAAACATTGAATCAATAAATATTTTTGAAATATTGTTGGCACCTCAAAAACTCTACTTGATTTTGCAAAAATAAGGGATCCCCGTTAAATTTTTTGTAAGTATTTAGATTTGGTTTTCCTTGCTTGGTTTGAAAGGGCAATTAGGTGATCATTTCTTTTTATCATTATTTTTGTCGAAAAGTTACTCTTCTATCGTTTGAGTAATTTTGCCTCCTGATGATGAAAGAACACTTGTATGATTTTATTTGACCTTTGCTGATTCGATTGTACATTTCACTTGAAAGAATTCGATTATATGGGCCTTAAGACAACCTTGTTTTATTTCATGTCTTCATTTACATCATTAATCAAATCAGGAGCATATTGGAGAATTAATATAAATTATTAAAATGCTCCACTTTGGGATTTCTATTGACATCTTAAAATAATGAATATACAAACTATGCCTCTAGTTTTTAATTTGAATGGTTTTTAGAATTTTATTAGATTAAATGGTTTGATAAAATCTTGCCTATTCTTAATTTTCTAATTATTGGGCAATTTTAAAATTACTCAATTTGAGCTTATTCCTTAATTTTAAGTTACATCTTAACTTAATGGAGAGAAATAATTAATTATAATATTTGAACAAAGTGCCATTTTTATAACTTTTACTCTTGGTTTAAAATTACTTTTACCTTTTCATATTGTTATTAAAGTTAGACTTCTTGCTTTTGATTGAAATTTTAATAAACTTTGGCTTTAATCATATAATTACAATTATAAACCAAAATTGTATAATAAAAAATAAAAGAATACTTTTTTTATAAAAATTCTTTCATTATTATTTAGCCTATAAGTTTATTAATTACTATCATACTTATTTATTTCAAAGAAAAGTTTAACTTTTATAAAATAATTCTGCCCTATTTTAAAAATAATCTTTATGACGGTATTTATAAAAAGACTTTCATTATTATTTAGCCTATAAGTTTATTAATTACTATCATACTTATTTATTTCAAAGAAAAGTTTAACTTTTATAAAATAATTCTGCCCTATTTTAAAAATAATCTTTATGACGGTATTTATAAAAAGACTTTCATTATTATTTAGCCTATAAGTTTATTAATTACTATCATACTTATTTATTTCAAAGAAAAGTTTAACTTTTATAAAATAATTCTGCCCTATTTTAAAAATAATCTTTATGACGGTATTTATAAAAAGACTTTCATTATTATTTAGCCTATAAGTTTATTAATTACTATCATACTTATTTATTTCAAAGAAAAGTTTAACTTTTATAAAATAATTCTGCCCTATTTTAAAAATAATCTTTATGACGGTATTTATAAAAAGACTTTCATTATTATTTAGCCTATAAGTTTATTAATAACTTATTAATTGCTATCATACTTATATATTTCAATGAAAAGTTTTACTTTTATAAAATAATTTTGCCTTATTTTAAAAATAATATTTATGATAGTATTTATATGTCAATAAATATAAATATAAATATATATATATATATATATAAAAGAATAAGAGGTTATATTTTGTTACATTGATACATATCACTTCCATTTATGCATTGGAATAATAATTAGATTTTGGCTCATATACATTTTTATGAATTGGCGATTGGCATAACTTTTAATTTCCCAATCTTAAATATTACTCCATATGGACAAAAGAGACTAATCACAGGAGTTTTTAATCAACAATAGATTTCTTTTATAAATGACGTCCATTTTGAAAGGATGAATATTAAAGAAGATTACTGATAATATGCTTATGCAATTAATACCATGTATTGTTTCCATGAATTGTCATAAACTAGCTGGAACAAGTAGATGATTTTAATGAATTTGATAAAATAAAATATAAAGCGTTATGTTGGAGTTTTGTAATTTGATAATCATATTTGGTCATTCTTTTCGTTTGGTGTATTATTTAATAGGTTTAAGGATTACACATATTTTAAATATCTAAATATTATTGTATGTAACATGTTAATCCGTGGGGGCAGACAAGTGGTAAATAGAATTGTTTGTAAATGGAAGGTCCTGTGTTCAAATCTCCTCAAATTGTCTTCTGTGACATGGTTCGGGTGCTGTGGTTACACCTAGGTTTATAGTGGTAGGAGGATTGGACACATTGGATGACAGGAAATAATGCTATGAACAGTGTGTATCAACATTTTGTGAATCTACAGGGTGAAAGATGCCAACTCATGAAAATACACCATCTCTCTGTCACATTTCGAGCGCATACAGGAGTTAGAGCTCAAATATTATTTTAAAATCGCAGCATAAACAAAGGATATATATGATTAAGAGATGTTGCTAGATTCTGGGCATTTCACTTATCCTTGTCAATGAAACAATTTATCAAATTATTTGCTTCTCAAGCAAGTAGCTGGCAATATAGAAGGACTTTATTCGCCACGAAGAAGACAGTTGCCATATTAATGATCTAATCAATCAATACAGTTCGCACGCCATCCTAGATCGTAGTGGAGGAGTTACCAGGTATTCCGAGCTCAAAGAAGAAAACTTATCAGATAAATGAAATAACGGGAAATGCAAAAATGGTCACCAAATATGAACAGTTTACCAGATTCCATCAAATCACACCGATTGTGCAAAAGATCGGGGATATAATTACGCCTCTAATTGCTAGGATAGTTTCAACTGATCACCGATTTTATGCCAAGGATTTGTAAAATAGATACAAAATATTTTTGAATGTTAAAATAGTTTTTCTTCAATTTGTGTTGTTCGATAATGTGCTTATTAATTTCTGATTGTGTTTTCATGGCAGGTTTAAACATGAAGGTAGAAATGATGAGCGCATACCAGACACGTCGGGAATTTTCTGAAAAAACAGACCATTTTTTTGCAACAAACTGGGAGCAAAATAAGGCGAAGATAAAAATTCTGAAACAAAGGTTTTCACAGACCCATTTACCAGACAAGTCGGGAATTTTCTGAAAACACTTGTTTTCAGAAGCATTTGAGAGATGTTCGAGGTTCTTTGAACACGTTTTTTCGAGTTGCGGCCAGCAAGGAAAGCTAATGTTGCTGCCAGGGTGGGGTTCTCTAGAGAGCTTGAAAATGCATTTTTTGTTTTATGGGTTCTGTAATTCTCCAAGTTTCATTTTGTATATGAGAGGGAGATTCTACTAGAAATGGTTTCTGGACATGTAAAGAGATCATCATTATCAATATTGTTCCTAAATGTTATTCAAACTGTTTTAGTAAGATTGCATTAGATAACATTCATTTGAATAAAATTTAAATACAATTTTCACTTTTATTCTTGCATTTAAACTTTTATGTTTATATGTCTAGAGTTTGATTGTACAATATCTAATCAGATGTAATGAGCAATTTAAAATATAACAATAATTACTTTGTTAATTATTTGTTTTTTTCAAAAAGTAGTGCTTAAAAAAATTACATTATATTTTAATTTCTTTAAAATAAATTGTAATCAAATCATATTTTTCATACCTGGGACTTATGTACTTATGTATTAATCACTTTCAAATAGGTTAATTCTAAATTAGTTTTAATTTAGAACTTTACTTATATTTTATGAGAAGTCTGCAAAATCTGTGCCATTTAAAAGCTGCTGCTAAATCTGTAGGTTTTGTGTTTTTCTTTAAATTTGTATTTTAAATTAAATTAAGTTTCATTTTTTATCTGAATTGAGACTCTTCTTTAGAGAGAAACACATTAATTAGATATAATTAGTTTACTTTCAATTTTGTAGTTGTTAAATAAACTTTTAGCTATTAAATAGATTTTTAAGGATAGATTAATTTAGCTTATCAATTGATGATTAAGTTTAGTTATAATAGTTTTAGTTGTATTAATAAGAACTAAATAGCATAGAGTAGTTTAAATTACATTTATCTAGGTTTAAGTTTAGATAACTCTCCTTAAGAGAGTTAAAAACTAGAAACACCGCGGCCTTTGTTCCCGTGAGAATTAGTGATACCAAACATACCCAGGGTTGCTTTAAGCACCTTGTGTGGGATGATTCCCCGCAGTTGGCCTAGTTCAGTAAATCCGGACAACAAATAAATTACATTAGATAAAGTAATATCAATAGACAAAGTATTATAATATTGAACTTGTAACAATAACCATACCAATAGATAGTTTCTAGGGTATTCTTGTCACTATTATGGGTGATTCATATCACATCTTTTTCTTCATCCATGTTCTGTGATGGAATGATTTGAGATAGTGCAGAGCAGCGTCATTTTTCCCCCTTTTTGAAGAAGTTGTTGTTTCCCCTATATGTTTATGTGCATGTTCTAGTATAGTTGTGACAATACAGATGTAAGACCTGCAATGAGTAACACCCAAAGGTCATACATAGCAATAAATTTGATCATTGTTATCACTCACACAAGCATACATACATACATACATATTCATATGCATATGCATATCCACACATAGATAGTTTAAAGTAATCTGAAAACATCTAAACATGTTGAATATGGGAAAAAGGGTAAACAATAGACTAAAAATGATACAAAAGTTTTGCGATATGCATATTGAGTACAAAAACTAGCAGGCAATAGGTGATAATTTTTTCTTAACCACTATAGACTAGTTTGGAAACATTAGAATCTTATGATTTCAGAAATATAATTTTCTTTCGTTAGTGTATAGATCCCTTCTAGTCATAATCGACGTAGGTGGAATACGGTTCTAGAAATGCCCCTTGCATAACTTTCGTAACGAATTTACCCAACCTCAGGATAACACTCTTTTAGTTGTGGACTACACATGGTGCATTTAATAACATGTTCTTCTATTTCCATAGTGCATTTGAGATACTGCTCATAATGTGTTATTGTCTAAATTCTTTGCAGGATGAGCAAGGTGTAGATTTTTGTGCAAATGGCTTGTTGCATTTTCTAAAAGATGTTAAAATGGAGGTGAGAAATAATTATTTTCTCTTAACAACCCTTCTATCTGCACATATATATATTTATTTAGTAGATGTTTTTTTTACCTAAATATATAATTTGGTAAAGAAATCCGAAATTTCAATTACTTTTGTGAATTTTGACTAGGACATATCTTCAGACCATTCAAGATGTCCCTATCGATGAATGTACTATATGTGAACGCCTATAATTTAAGAAGGACATTGATTTTATAAACGATGAACTCATGTAAAATACCATTCTTACATTAAACTGTAAAGATAAAAAAACCATTTCCATTCATGATCAGATATGCTGACACTGTAAAACATCAATATTAAATGGAAAGTACCTTTGTTCGCAACTCCTATGCACATTCATCGTAACAGATCTATGTCATATGTTGCTTCCTTAACTTTTCTACAGGAAAGACTTGTATCACCAAGAATATGTTTTTCCCAAAACAGATAGATTGGTTATAAGAGGGAACAACTTGGACTTACTGGAACAATCATAAAATGTCCCTGTTGACCTAGACAAGATCAAAATTTATGGCTGGATGTTGTTATCGATTCTCTACATGAGTTTTGAGATACTTCTCTCTACAAGCATTAAGGCATTGTTGTCAACTCTGATTAGAAATATGTATTTAAACAAAACCTTGCATAGGAAGATAAAAACACTTTAGAAACAACTTCCTTTCCATATTTAAATGATGAAAAAGAATTTGAACCTATCTAAAAAAACATTGGTCCATGGATTTGTACAAACACAACTAATAGATGATTTGGACAATCAAATTATACAAATTGTACCATCTCAAAAAATTTGTCCTTTTGGCATTTTCCAAGATAACTACTCTGAAGAACTAAATTTTTCTACATTGTTCTATGGATATAATCGAACTGAATACATTGTTAGCAAATAATTCTATCAACAAATAGCGCAATGGGAACTCCATCATAGCACAACAAACTTTGAGACTCATAGCATAAATTTTTTTCAAAGCAATACATATAATTATAAAACATGTTTCAAGCTCCACCTAGATTTAAATATGAATTTAAGAGTTGAAAGGCAAAAATATGAAACATAAATATGTAAATCCTATAAACAACCTTGAAAATATACTAAAGACCCTTCTCACATACGGAGGTTTAAAATCAATACGAACATCTCCTGACTATTTTGACAACATTAAAAAAAATTATTCCGCAATGATACGACAACTTGGACAACCTACATTTTTTGTTATTTTTAGTAGTGCTAAACAGAATTGGAGTTCATTGTACAATGCACTTGAATCTATAAATAGAAATTCCATAGAAAATCCTCACAAAAAAATGATGAAGGAGTTGTGGGATGATGCACAATCATGGACTCCTTTAAAGACACTTTAGATGCCACATAATACCGGAATAAATAGAAAACTCTGACTTTAGGTGACAATTAGGGGTACTTCCCTAACTTATTTGAATATGAAGTAAAAAGAGAAAAGATATGAAATTGAATCAACTTTCATAATATATAGCATTTACGCAGAGAAAATGTGTGTAAATGATTATAAAATTAGTTTCCGTGAAAGTGGGTTTTCATATTTTCAGCACATCTTAACATATATGTTTGTGCGGGTGCAGCAATATATGAGGTAAATGATGTCAATTTGGGATAAAATATTGTAGACATATAAAGGACATATGGGCCTAGTGCAACACTATTTATTCAAAAATATTCATGAATTATTTTTTTTATTATTAATTATTGAAGTCAAAAAGCTTAAAATTAAAACCTTATGTGTGGGTGAAACACTTTAGGGGAAAAAATTAATGAAATCCTTTATTTCTAAATATAATATCGTAGAGCTTGATATCGTCTAGTGCACCATATAGTTTTATTGCGAAATGGTGATGGAAATCAAAAGTTATATAACAAACAATCGATGTATCTATTTTCAAAAACTGACGTGTGTCATTTAGAAAAATAACTATAAATAAATAAAACATAGTTTTGAAGGAAAAAATTACATATTCAGAATCGTAAGATCGTACTCTACAATATACTAGATTTTCATAAAAAAATATTGTGTATGTCATAGCAAAACACGCCATCTAAACTGAGCATATTGATAGAGTTCTAAAAGACAAGCAATAGCCCTGGTTTATTTCTCCTAGCCAATAGGTTCGGTAGTCCGAATCTATTTCCGAACATAATCCCAAACCTTATTCCCACCGATTATTTTAATTTTAAAATAACGCATATGCATTATAGCTTATTCATATCACATATACGATATAATGCATATGCATTATAGTGCATATGTGTTTTTTCTTAACTAATTTGGTACAAGAGTAAAAAAGAGTAATGGTATCCTTATCCTATTATAATACCATTTAGACAACACTATGATGGACACAAATAATTCCTCTTTTTAACGGTGAACGAAGCCATGGGCTGTGCATCCAAGAAAATAGGGCGATGAACGAAGCCATGTGCTATACATCCAAGAAAATAGGGCGGTGAATGAAGCCATGGGCTGTGCATCCATGAAAACAATAATTACTCTTGTCCTTCGATCTATTCAGCTTCAAGGGAAAATTTGCAACATTAACAGAGAGATTGAAGATTGATTTATGTCAGCACTAAAAGGATGTTATAAAGTCACGAGAATGCTTGTTTGGTATCTCTTTTGGATGTAAAAAATCCAGAACGAGTACTGATGGATCAACGTATTCTCTCACTGCAAATCGCTAGTGATGATTCGTCAATAGGTGATAGGTGACTTTAATCAACATTGTTATAGTTGTCGCATTATTTTAATCGTCATCCTCATCATCGTCATAGTCATCATCCTCATCATCATCATCATAGTCATCATTCTCGTCCTCATCATCATCACCATCCATGTTCATCATCATCGTCATCATCATTATCATCATCATCATCATCATCATCATCATAATCCTCATCATCATCATCATCATTATCATCAGCATCATCCTCCATCATCATCATTATCATTGTTAATCGTCATCGTCATCGTCGTTGTCATCATCATCACCATCATCATCCTCATCATCACCATCATCATCCTCATCATCACCATCATCATCATCATCAAAATCATCACCATCCTCATCATCCTCATCCTCATCCTCATCACCATCATCATCTTCATCCTCATCCTCATCATCATCATCGTCAACCTCATCATCATCATCATTATCACCACCCTCATCCTCATCATTGTCACCATCATCATCATCATCATCATCATCATCATCACCACCCTCATCCTCATCATCATCGTCATCATCATCATCATCATCATCATAATCACCGTCATCCTCATCATTATCATCATAGTCATCCTCCTCATCCTCCTCCTCATCATCATCATCATTGTTCATCATTGTCGTCGTCATTATCATCACCATAATCATCCTCATCGCCATCATCATCATCATCATCATCACCATCCTCCTCCTCCTCCTCCTCCTCCTCATCATCATCACCCTCATCCTCATCCTCATCATCATGGTCATCATCATCATCATCATCATCCTCACCATCACCCTCATCCTCATCCTCATCATCATATTCATCATCCTCCTCATCATCACCATCATTGTTCATCATCATATTCATCGTCACCCTCATCCTCGTCATCATCACCATCCTCATCATCATCATCATCATCATCATCACCCTCATCCTCCTCCTCATCATAATCACCCTCATCCTCATCATCATCATCATGGTCACCCTCATCCTCATCATCATCATCATCATCATCATCATCATCATCCTCATCATCGTCATCGTCATCATCACCTTCATCCTCATCATCATCATCATAGTCATCATCACCATCATCGTTCATCATCATCATCATCAGCATCATCATCATCACCATCATCATCATCACCCTCATCCTCATCATCATCCTCATCCTCCTCATCATCATCACCATCATCACCCTCATCCTCATCATCATCATCATAGTCATAGTCATCATCCTCCTTATTATCACCATCATTGTTCATCATCATCTTCATCGTCACCCTCATCCTCATCCTCATCACCATCATCATCATCATCATCACCCTCATCCTCATCCTCATCACCCTCATCCTCATCATCATCATCATCATGGTAATCATCATCATTACCCTCATCCTCATCCTCATCATCATCATCATCATCATCCTCATCCTCATCCTCATCATCATAGTCATCATCCTCCTCCTCATCACCATCATTGTTCATCATCATCTTCATCGCCACCCTCATCCTCATCATCATCACCATCCTCCTCCTCATCATCATCATTATCACCCTCATCCTTATCATCATCACCATCACCCTCATCCTCATCATCATCGTCATGGTCATCATCATCATCATCATCATCATCATCATCATCACCCTCATCCTCATCCTCCTCCTCCTCATCATCATCATCATCCTCCTCATCATCATCATCACCCTCATCCTCATCATCATCATTATAGTCATCATCCTCCTCATCATCACCATCATTGTTCATCATCATCTTCATCGTCACCCTCATCCTCCTCATCATCATCATCGCCCTCATCCTCATCATCATCATCATGGTCATCATCATCATCATCATCATCACCCTCGTCGTCATCATCATCATGGTCATCATCATCATCATCACCCTCATCCTCATCATCATCATCATAGTCATCATCCTCCTCATCATCAACATCATTGTTCATCATCATCTTCATCGTCACCCTCATCCTCATCATCATCACCATCCTCATCATCATCATCATCATCATCATCACCCTCATCCTCATCATCATCATCATAACCTTTATCCTCATCATCATCATCATCATGGTCATCATCATCATCATCATCATCACCCTCATCATCACCATCCTCATCATCATCATCATCACCCTTATCCTCATCATCATCATCATGGTCATCATCATCATCATCATCATCACCCTCATCCTTATCATCATCATCATCATCATCACCCTCATCCTCATCATCATCATCATAGTCATCATCCTCCTCATCATCACCATCACTGTTCATCATCATCTTCCTCGTCACCCACATCCTCATCGTCATCATCACCCTCATCCTCATCCTCATCATCATCACCCTCGTCCTCATCCTCATCATCATGGTCATCATAATCATCATCATCATCATCATCATCACCCTCCTCCTCCTCCTCCTCCTCATCATCATCATCCTCATCCCCATCATCATCATCATCATCATCATCATCAGCCCCATCCTCCTCATCATCATCATAATCATCATCCTCCTCATCATCACCATCATTGTTCATCATCATCTTCCTCGTCACCCTCATCCTCATCATCATCACCATCCTCATCATGATCATGATCATCATCACCCTCATCCTCATCCTCATCCTCGTCACCCTCATCGGCATCATCATCATCATCATCATCATCAACAACAACATTGTTCATCATCATCGTCATCGTCGTCATCATCGTCATCATCATCACCCTCATCCTCATCATCATCATCATCGTCATCATCCTCATCCTCATCATCATCCTCATCATCATCACCCTCATCCTCATCATCTTCATCATGGTCATCATCATCATCATCATCATCATCCTCTTCCTCATCATCATCATCCGCATCCTCATCCTCCTCCTCATCACCATCCTCATCATCCTCATACTCATCATCATCATCATCATCATCATCACCCTCGTCCTCATCATCTTCATCATGCTCATCATCATCATCATCATCATCATCATCACCCTCATCCTCATCATCATCATCATAGTCATCATCCTCCTCATCATCACCCTCATTTTCCATCATCATCACTCTCATCCTCATCCTCATCACCCTCATCCTCATCATCATCATCATGGTCATCATCACCCTCATCCTCATCATCATCATCATAGTCATCATCCTCCTCATCATCACCCTCATTGTTCATCATCATCACTCTCATCCTCATCATCATCATCATCATCATCACCCTCATCACCCTCATCCTCATGCTCATCATCATCATCATTATCATTACCCTCATCCTCATCATCTTCATCATGGTCATCGTCATCATCATCATCATCATCATCATCATCACCCTCATCCTCATCATCCTCATCATAGTCATCATCCTCCTCATCATCACCATCATTCTTCATCATTATCTTCATCGTCACCCTCATCCTCATCATCATCATCATAGTCATCCTTCTCCTCCTCATCATCATCATTGTTCATCATCATCTTCATCGTCACCCTCATCCTCATCATCATCATCATCCTCATCATCATCTCCCTCATCCTCATCATCATCATCATGGTCATCATCATCATGGTCATCATCATCATCATCATCATCGTCATCATCACCCTCATCCTCATCATCATCATCATCATAGTCATCATCCTCATCATCATCACCATCATTGTTCATCATCCTCTTCATCGTCACCCTCATCCCCATCATCATCATCACCACCAGCATCATCATCATCATCATCACCCTCATCCTCATCATCATCATCATGGTCATCATCATCGTCATCATCATCATCCTCATCATCATCATCATAGTCATCATCCTCCTCATGATCACCATCATTGTTCATCATCATCTTCATAAGCATAGATAAATGTAAATTGCATATATTCAGTGAGCACTAAATTGCATATGTGATATATCCCATATATGCACTAAAACACATATGCGATATATCGCATATGCGTTTTGGAGAACATGTAAAAAACCTGCCCGTTCATTGAAAAGCATTGTATCAATATCGCATATGCAATATATCGGAGGTACGTTATATCACATATGCGATATGTGTTGTATACAAAATGTTGGGTTGCGTGCTGTGGGCCAGGTTTACTATATCAAAAGACATAATTCGTCTGAACCCGCGCACAAAGAACTGTTCAACGTGCAATTTTTAATCATTACTTACATAATTCCATAGTTTTGTACAGGTTTGGGTGGATTTCAATGGGGAATGTACGTAATAGAGGTCGAAAGTTAGCAAGGTGCTTACACTGGAAGAAGTAGAAAATAAAAAAGAAAAAAAAGAGGGAAGATTCAAGAAATCGTCGGCATTAATTATATGAGCAAATAGTTCCCATTCCCCCTCAACAGATACCTGACGTAGAGGCTGGGGAATATAATGCAACATTAAAGGAAGCTGGTTATACGGAAGTTGATATTATTGATCCATTAGTAAACGAACAATCTTGTGAAGAGTTCAATAATTATGTTACTCTCGATGCAAATATGACTCAGCAACAACCATGGTCAGTGGTTCAATCTCCTAATCGAAGTTGTTAGCCTGTAGTGGATGTAAACGTCACTCCAGCATTTCAAACAGCAACAAATTTTGCATCAAAACGAAAGAAAACTCCTAAATGAATACAAGTGGATGAGAGCGGATTGACTTCCATCGAAGGTAAGGTGGCTAAATGCACTATCCTTCGTCATTGTTCTCAAATAATGAAACAATATTTTGATAACAAATCCGAAGCCGGTAAATTCCTATTTTTTTAGCTTTGCTTAAATCTAGAAATATGGAAATTGTTAGAAGAAATTTAGGCATAACAACAATGAAGAATATCGAATCAAGTAATCACATTGTTAAATCTCTTGCTGCTGCATTCACATCGATTGGTAAAAAAATTCGTTCACAAGACTGTAATGTGGCTCGTCGTGTATTGGCTGAATCAATTGTATGTAGATCCACAAGACAACATCGTTTACTTAAATGCACATCACAAATTGTGCCTTTACATCCAAAGACACTTAAAAAATATTCAGTAAGAAGAGACAACCTTGATGTACAGGAACAAATGGAAACATTACTGACATTTAGCTATAGGTTTCCCCGCAAAGACATGAAGTTAGTCGAAGCAGTGAAGGGCCTAGTGCAAACGTTTTGGCATGATAACACTAGGCCTTCTTCTAACACGAAGGATATGTTAAAACATTGTAGGGGTTCTAGAAACAATGAACCTCGTGTTAAACATTATCTTGACATGACACAAACTCAACTGTTCGAGATGTTTAAAGTTGCCCACATAGAGCTAAGGCTTGGGCAAAGATCTTTTGAAAAATGCAAGCCTTGGTATGTTAGAATCAATACCATCTGGAACACTTGTTGTTGTAGATACCACATAGAGTTTGACCTATATTACCATACATTTGCACATATACGTCGTTTTTTGCATCCTAACCATGTGCAGGAATGCTCAAGTACAGTACCGCCAATGTCATTCATAGATTTCATCCATAGCATAATGTGTCCGAGGCAAGATGGGAAAACACATTACTTAAAACAATGTGTAGACGGTTCTTGCAACAATTGTGGTGTGCTATCATTATGGTCTAATTGCATCCATGAAAGTGAAGATCAAGCATTCGAGAATGCAATTGTCGAGAAGCAAGACTATCAGTATGAGACATATCAGCTACATGATGGGAAAGAAAACAGGAAGATTAAATTGGTGACTTCATAGGTAAATTGTTGAATATTGAAATATTAATATTCATGTACATGGTCATCATATATGTGGTTTATTGACGTATTAATATTCATGTACCAGGTGCGAGTATGTGATTTTATTCCATAGTTTCGTGGAAATATCCAACAGTACATTCAACATGTCGATATGGCACAGTGGCAAGATGAGCAATTCAGAATATGCCTGGACACATTACCTCTCAGAACAATGCTATCAGTGGTTGATTTTGCGGAAAATTACACCCTATAACCATAAAATGAAATTCAAATTCAATACTATCACTCAGAGCATGTGAGCACAATGGTGCATATCACGTATCGACATGGGAAAGATAGCAATGAAGAGAAACATGTGATACTGAAAGAAAGTCACTTCTACATAAATGACGACCGAACCCATGACATCCATTACGTGCAACATTGCTTTAAATTATTCTATGAATGATGTGATAGCTATGGATATACCATTTTATCGTCATTTCATTTGGTCAAATGGTTGTGCTGGACAGTTCAAGAATGCACGTGTATTTGAATGGTTTTGTTTGTTGCACATAAAATACAAAGTGTCACATGTATGGAACTACTTTGAAACTGGTCATGGAAAAGGAGAGCACGATGGTGATGGTGCATGCATTAAAACTGCCCTTTGAAGCGAAGAGATGAAGTTTACAGGTGCTCGCCTTCGAGACCCTGCTTCTATAGTCCAATGGTGTGCATCTGTCATGGGAAGACAAGCAACAAGGAAACACTTGGTGTGAAGAATATTCTAGGAGGTGACAAATGTGGACCGATCACAAACACATCGGGTGAACACAATGCATGGAACTCGATAGTTTCAGTCAATTAGAAGCTCAAACAACTCAGCCCTACAAATTTGGACAAGATTGAAGGATTTCTTTTGCAGTTCCTATAGCATCGGTGAATGGGATGATTGTGAGGATACAGATACTATTGATACATGGGATCGAGTGACACTTGGCAACAATTTCAATGGGGTTAATGAAATAGACCATTTGGAAGATGATCAGACACATATTTCTACAGACTATGATCACATATCGGATCTCATACAAGCAGGTACATGAGTAGCACCTAAATAAGAAAATGCATTTATTTATTGTTTACTCAACCTATGTAGAATTTGATTTATGTAGAAATTAGAAATGCAAGACCTTATTTACAAAATGTATTGTTAACTCGACCTATTTCCTTTCACAGGTCAGATATATGCAATGGTTGGCCCAAAAAATAATGAATGGGGTTCTAACTATTGGTTGGCACGTTGCTTAGAGGGGAAACAAACCATTCTCGAACCTGTTACAAATGATGAAAGTATTGAATTCCCAACCAGCTCGATGGTTATAAAAGGGGAGTACTTGACACTTGTAGCACAATAGAAAAGGAAGGGTGGGTATGTATATCAAGATTATAGACCAGGAGCTATTGTATACCATTTCACCAAACTAGTAGTTGGTATAAACATCAAGTTGCGTACACTTGGTCACAAAAACAGGTCACATGTACGATACTTGCTACCTCATATAGAGCACGAAAGATTGATGGACACCATCGGCACCATAGATGATCCAGATGGCCTACTTGTATGAGTGCATTGTCAGGTGCAATATTTAACCTTTAAAGTGAATTCTGAAGCACAATTTCAATAATTTAGCCTTACTCTATTCCCAATGTAATAAACCTGTGATTGACAGATACCATTCACAGACATAATATTATTCAGAGGATACTGGACACTATAAACACGATCGTACAACCTCAGGTGAGTCATCTATAAATCATGTTTTCAAATTTTCATTGGGTTCTCTTTCCTTTCTTATGATGTTACTAATGTCTAGCCTTTCGTGTTCCTAAGATACAAACACCATCTACAACACATTGGAGGCACCAAGAATGGTGTCTTTAGACACCAACAAATAGAGTTCGGAAAATAACAAGCTCTTGAGTTGTTGAAATTTACATTTCTTGGTGTTTTTAGTTTAATATACATTTAATTACATTTCCATGTACAAATTGGAAACCAACTAGGCTTACATGATTGCCAATACTTGCATGCACCAACTAGGCTTTCATGAACACCAATTTGCATGCACCAATTAGGGTTGACAAGGTATGAGATGGAACTAGGGTTTAGTGAGCAATTTGCAAGTTAAGAGAGGCAACTAGAAACACATGGCCATGTACAAATAGGAAACCAACTAGGCTTTCATGAACACCACTTTGCATGCTATCACTAGGGTTGACAAATAATGAGATGGATAAGGGTTTAGTGAGCAATTTACAAGTTAAGAGAGGGAACTAGAATTAAATGATGACCAATACTTGCATGCATCAACTAGGCTTTCATGAACAACAATTTGCATGCTATCACTAGGGTTGACAAATAATGAGATGGAATAGGGTTTAGTGAGCAATTTACAAGTTAAGAGAGGGGACTAGAAACACATGGACATGTACAAATCGAAAACCAACTAGGCTTTCATGGACACCAATTTGCATGCTATCACTAGGGTTGACAAATAATGAGATGGAACTAGGGTTTACTTCAAGCAATTTACGAGTTAAGAGAGGGAAAGTTAGAAACACATGGCCATGTACAAATAAAAAACCAACTAGGCTTTCATGAACACCACTTTGCATGCTATCACTAGGGTTGACAAATAATGAGATGGATTAGGGTTTAGTGAGCAATTTACAAGTTAGGAGATGGAACTAGAAACACATGATCACCAATACTTGCATGCACCGACTAGGCTTTCATGAGCACCAATTTGCATGCACCAACTAGGGTTGACAAGGTATGAGATGGAACTAGGGTTTAGTGAGCAATTTACAAGTTAAGAGAGGGAACTAGAAACACATGATCACCAATACTTGCATGCATCAACTAGGATTTCATGAACACCAATTCGCATGCTATCACTAGGGTTGACAAATAATGAGATGGAACTAGGGTTTGATTCAAACAATTTACAAGTTAAGAGAGGTAACTAGAAACACATGGCCATGTACAAATCGAAAACCAACTAGGCTTTCATGAACACCACTTTGCATGCTATCACTAGGGTTGACAAATAATGAGATGGATTAGGGTTTACTGAGCAATCTACAAGTTAAGAGAGGGAACTAGAAACACATGATGACCAATACCTGCATGCACCAACTAGGCTTTCATGAACACCAATTTGCATACTATCACTAGGGTTGACAAATAATGAGATGGATTAGGGTTTAGTGAGCAATTTACAAGTTAAGAGAGGGACCTAGAAACACATGATCACCAATACTTGCACGCACCAACTAGGGTTGACAAGGTATGAGATGGAACTAGGGTTTAGTAAGCAATTTACAAGTTAGGAGAGGGAACTAGAAACACATGATCACCAATACTTGCATGCACCGACTAGGCTTTCATGAACACCAATTTGCATGCACCAACTAGGGTTGACAAGGTATGACATGGAACTAGGGTTTAGTGAGCAATTTACAAGTTAAGAGAGGGAACTAGAAACACATGATCACCAATACTTGCATGCACCAACTAGGCTTTCATGAACACCAATTTGCATGCTATCACTAGGGTTAACAAATAATGAGATGGATTAGGGTTTAGTGAACAATTTACAAGTTAAGAGAGGGAACTAGAAACACATGGACATGTACAAATCAAAAACCAACTAGGCTTTCATGAACACCAATTTGGATGCTATCACTAAGGTTGACAAATAACGAGATGGAACTAGGGTTTGCTTCAAGCAATTTACAAGTTAAGAGGGGGAACTAGAAACACATGGCCATGTACAAATCGAAAACCAACTAGGCTTCCATGAATACCACTTTGCATGCTATCACTAGGGTTGACAAATAATGAAATGGATTAGGGTTTAGTGAGCAATTTACAAGTTAAGAGAGGGAACTAGAAACACATGATTACCAATACTTGCATGCACCAACTAGGCTTTCATGAACACCAATTTGCATGCACCAACTAGGGTTGACAAGGTATGAGATGGAACTAGGGTTTAGTGAGCAATTTACAAGTTAAGAAAGGGAACTAGAAACACATGATCACCAATACTTGCATGCACCAACTAGGCTTTCATGAACACCAAGTTGCATGCTATCACTAGGGTTGGCAAACAATGAGATGGATTAGGGTTTAGTGACCAATTTACAAGTTAAGAGAGGGAACTAGAAACACATGGGCATGTACAAATCAGAAACCAACTAGGCTTTCATGAACACCCATTTGCATGCTATCAGTAGGGTTGACAAATAATGAGATGGAACTAGGGTTTACTTCAAGCAATTTAAAAGTTAAGAGAGGGAACTAGAAACACATGGCCATGTACAAATAAAAAACCAAATAGACTTTCATGAACACCACTTTGCATGCTATCACTAGGGTTGAAAAATAATGAGATGGATTAGGGTTTAGTGAGCAATTTATAGGTTAAGAGAGGGAACTAGAAACACATGATCACCAATACTTGCATGCACCAACAAGGATTTCATGAACACCAACTTGCATGCACCAACTAGGGTTGCAAATAATGAGATGGATTAGGGTTTAGTGAGCAATTTACAAGTTAAGAGAGGGAACTAGAAACACATGATCACCAATACTTGCATGCACCAACTAGGCTTTCATGAACACCAATTTGCATGCTATCACTAGGGTTGAAAAATAATGAGATGGATTAGGGTTTAGTGACCAATTTACAAGTTAAGAGAGGGAACTAGAAACACATGGACATGTACAAATCAGAAACCAACTAGGCTTTCATGAACACCAATTTGCATGCTATCACTAGGGTTGACAAATAATGAGATGGAACTAGGGTTTACTTCAAGCAATTTACAATTTAAGAGAGGGAAAGTTAGAAACACATAGCCATGTACAAATCGGAAACCAACTAGGATTTCATGAACACCACTTTTCATGCTATCACTAGGGTTGACAAATAATGAGATGGATTAGGGTTTAGTGAGCAATTTACAAGTTAAGAGAGGGAACTAGAAACACATGTTCACCAATACTTGCATGCACCAACTAGGGTTGACAAGGTATGAGATGGAACTAGGGTTTAGTGAGCAATTTACAAGTTAGGAGAGGGAACTAGAAACACATGATCACCAATACTTGCATGCACCAACTACGCTTTCATGAACACCAATTTGCATGCTATCACTAGGGTTGACAAATAATGAGATGGATTAGGGTTTAGTGAGCAATTTACAAGTTAAGAGAGGGAACTAGAAACACATGGACATGTACAAATCGGAAACCAACTAGGCTTTCATGAACACCAATTTGCATGCTATCACTAGGGTTGACAAATAATGAGATGGAACTAGCATTTAGTGAGCAATTTACAAGTTAAGAGAGGGAACGAGAAATTGGAAACCAACTAGGGTTGACAAATAATGAGATGGAACTAGGGTTTAGTGAGCAATTTACAATTTAAGAGAGGGAACTAGAAACACATGGACATGTACAAAATGGAAACCAACTAGGGTTTCATGAACACCAATTTTCATGCTATCACTAGGGTTGACACGTTATGAAATGGAAATATGGTTTAGTGACCTCTTTACAAGTTATGAGATGGAATGAGAAACACATGGATGTATGTACATATATTGAAAACCAACTAGGATTTGTAGGGTATGATGTTAGTATTGTAGGGTATTGTAGGGTATGATGTATGTTAGTATGGTATGATGTTAGTATCATAGGGTATTGTAGGGTATGATATGGTATATATTACAGATGCATGCATGAATTAATGTTATGATGTTAATGTATGGTATATTACAATGGTATGGTATGTTAGTATGGTATGATGTTAGTGTCATAGGGTAATGTAGGGTATGTTATTGTATGTTAGTATGGTATGATGTTAGTATCATAGGGTGTTGTAGGGTATGATATGGTATATTACACATGCATGCATGAATTAGTGTTATGATGTTAGTTTATGGTATATTACAATGGTATGGTATGTTAGTATGTTATGATGTTAGTATGTTATGGTATGGTATGTTAAATTGTATGTTAGTATGGTATGATGTTAGTATCATAGGGTGTCGTAGGGTATGTTATTGTATGTTAGAATGGTATGATGTTAGTATCATAGGGTATTGTAGGGTATGATATATGGTATATATATTACACATCCATGCATGACATAGTGTTATGATTGTTAGTGTATGTAATTTAGTTAGTGTATGGTATGGTTATGAAGTTAAAAAGTTGAGGATAGCCATAATGTTAAAAAGTTGATGAGTCGTAAATTCTTCCTTTAAGTATTGGAAATTCATAAGTTAGCACACATGTGAACCACACATATCATTATATCACAAAGGTGAACCACACATATCATGTTCCAAGATCAAGTTAATCATATATGTATAAATTTGAACCTTGCTTTATATTATATATGTATAGAAATAATGTTACAAAAATTGTCATGCCACATGGCCATAATACAAAATAGTGGATCAAAAAGTACATCTGTGTGTATATGAACAAAAATTTACATCTATGTATCCCCCCTATACATTTATTCTAGTTATCCCCCCTTTCACTGCCACTGTCAATGTATTTGGAGAAGTCTAGCTTTCTTTTTCGACTGTTCATTGGTTATCCCCATCGGTGAACAAGAGGGATAGGTCGCATCAGTGGAGACTACAGAAAAACCAAATTTTGTAAGTTAATTTAAACCAACCTTTAAAAATTCTATGTACATTTGTTCAAATTCCAAAACCAAAATAACATTTTTACTTACTGTACGTGAGTAAGTAATGGTGGGTCGTGGTGCCTCACTAACAGGGACCCTGATTGGGTGCTCTTCAAGCACCACTTGCTCACTATGAAGCTGCATAAAAATATATATATGCCAATGTCAACAAATATGCATGTACCTTGGGGGGGAAGAGGTGGGTCACCGATTTGGGTCTCTTCAAGCACCAAATCAAAGAAAGCGATACGCAAACGTACAAAGAAAGCGATACATAAACATACCTGCTGGCTCGTCAAAGGTGGGTCATTGATTTGGTGCTCTTCACGCACCAGTGCCTCACTAGGGGCCTGCATAAAGTAACATATATGTCAATTTCAGATAAAATAGTGAATCAGAGACATATATGATACATGGACGAAAAATGATGTTACCAAAGAAAGCGAAACATACATGCACCTAGCTGGGGGGAAGAGGTGGGTTGACAACAACCTTGCTTTGGTGCTCTTCAAGCACCACTGTCTCAATAGGTTCCTGTGTAAAGTAACATATGTCAAAGCGATACATAAACCTACAAAAAAGTACAAAGAGAAAGCACCAAATCAGGGAAAGCCATACATAAACGTACAATGAAAGCGATACATAAACTTACCTGCTGCCTTGTCAGATTAGGTGTGCAACTAGTGGATCTATTAAATAGGAACGAGAAAAAAGGAATTCTACTTGTACTAGCGAATAAGCTCGCTTTTTGGACATATTCATCAAACTCGCGTTCCTACATACAAAAGGATAAAGATACAATTAGACAATTTCAAAAAATTAAAAAATTACATGTTGAATCATTAAAATCACAATTAAATGAAAGTGATACATAAACGTACCTGCTGGATCGTGATAGGTGGGTTATCAATCTAGTGCTCTTCAAGCACCGGTGCCTCAATAGAATCCTGCATAAAATAACATATGTCAAATTCAGATAATAAAAAAAATCTTAGACATATGTACTACATGGATGAAAAATGATGTTTTCAAAGAAAGTGAAACATAAACGTACCTGCTGGCTCATGATAGGTGGGTCATCAATCTGGTGCTCTTCAATCACCGGTGCCTCAATAGAATCCTGCATAAAATAACATATGTCAAATTCAGATAATAAAAATAATCTTAGACATATATACTACATGGACGGAAAATGATGTTTTCAAAGAAAGCGAAACATAAATGTACCTGCTGGCTCATGAGAGGTGGGTGATCAATCTGGTGCTCTTTAAGCACAGGTGCCTCAATAGAATCCTGCATAAAATAACATATTCCAAATTCAGATAATAAAAAGAATCTTAGACATATATACTACATGGACTAAAAATGATGTTTTCAAAGAAAGTGAAACATACATGTACCTAGCGAGGGGGAAGAGGTGAGTCAGCAACAACCTCGCGTTGGTGCTCTTCAAGCACCAATGTCTCAATGGTTCCCTACATAATGTAACATATGTCAATATCAGATAATACAAAGAAAACGAGACATATACATGATGGATGAAAAATGATTTTTCCAAAGAAAGAGAAACATAATTAAAAGCATATTTTAAATAATACCTATGTTTGGGAATCTACCTCTGCATGAGAGGGAATAAGCTGAGAATCAATGTACTCATCCTGATCACCCTACATAAAACATGTTGTATCAAAATTATGATGTATTGAATGTTACAATCTCTACAATAAATATGTAAATAAAGTTGACAACTTAGCAAGTATAGTTCTTACCCCTATTGGTGAAGAACCAAAACCATATGCAATATTGACAGCTGCATCAATGTTCTCAACATTGATCGGCAGACTATGCAACTCTGGTGTGCCATGGGACACCGACTATATATTTGTTCACATAATTTGTTAGATAATTAAATAGAAATAAATTGTGAAACAATTGAAAATTGTGATATGAAACAAAATATAATATGAAAATAATGAGTTTTACTTACAAATTGAAGTAATCCATTATCTCAGAAGTCTGAAGCAGGTCCATAGTATATGCTTCCACATGATGTGCAAGGGTGTGGAGTAACACAATGCTCTGAATGCTCTGCATCTCCTATGTGATCTGTAGATGGGCCGACCCTAGAAGTGTCAGCCCCTTGGTCTGCATTGCCTTGGACATCAGTCCCATGCTAAAGCAATGTATTTGCCAAGTCAAATAATGCCTCATGTGTATCCTCAATCACAGGACCCGCAGGAGGATATAGCTGAGGGGGTTTTGGTGTGCATGGAGGGCATGGCACATTGTTAGGATCCATCTTGGACCCTTCCCTATCTTGGAGTATCCCATGACCAACACCCTGGAAGCCTAAGATATCGAAGTAGTTAACATGTTTCCCTAGGATGAATTCTGCATACAACTTCCTAAGGAAATAAAATGGGATGTCCCTATTCCCATGAGGGTCTTCATTGAAGACCATATACCAACGACCCATCCAATTGGCCTTTATATTTGGTTCAACGCACCAGTCTATGGAAATGTGTGCTCGACTAGTGGGTGGAACCAATCCTTTGCTAGGGTCCTGAAATAATGAAACTAATTGGTCTTTTGTAATTTTAAGGTCTTTGATGTCTTTATAACTCAATCGATCGGAGTAGTATTGCCTCCTGGATTCTCTGTACGAGCTAATGTTGTACAGAGCTCCTTGGGCATTAGCAATTGTGTTTGTTATTGGCAATCCCCCCCTCTAATAGATGAGCTAAGGTGCCTCAATGACACCAAACGCGCAATAATATATGAGTTTCGATCTAGTCCCCCCTCCAGGTTTGGGTTTGGGTTCATGTTTGGGTTATGTTTTGGGTTATTAGAGGGTGGGTTTTCCACATTGTCTTGTTCATTTTTGTTATCTGTTAAGATTTAAACAAAAAAATACAAGTTGTTTTACTTAATCATTCTTTGAATTCATTCAATTTTTTTTATTAAATTTGTTTTAAATAATTAAAAAAACTATGAAATTAAGAAAAACAATGAAGAATTGAAGACTACCTGAAATGGATAAGAGATTTTACCTTCCATTGGAGCCCATCCACCTCCAACTTGACCTCCAACTCGACCTCCAAAAGCTAAAACACAAATCGCCTCTGCGTTTTTTTGCCCACGTGCTTTATCGCTCTCCCGATCCTTGACTGTGTAAATGATATTTGAGGCCCACAGAATCTGTTTTGTTTTTTTTGGTTTTCAATATCGCATATGCGATATATCGCACTTGCGATATATAGCTCCTGCGAGCATAGAAATATGAATCTATAAAATAAATCATATCTCATCATTACATGATTCTACCTGGAATATTGGTTACAGTCACTAATGCACTGCCTCAATTTAAATTCAAATCTTGTTTCTCTTATATGAATATTTTAAATATATTATCTCCAATCACTGGTCTCCATGTTCACTTTCTCATTAGAATGAGACCACGATATCCTTCCAACTAAACATAATAAACAACAATGATCTTACAAAGAGTTTGGAAAATAATACTTTCCACAACTATGAGAGAACCATCTTAACCATCGAGGATCAAATATTGAGGAACATTGCATACCTAACCAATGCTTAGGTGGAATAAGAAACCCTGGATGAACTCATCATTATGGAGCAATAAAAAACTAGTTTCTTTTCTTTGATGGATGCAAAATGGAGAATAAAGAGAAGAGTCATTTGGCTCTTAGAAGGAGAAAACAATACACTTTTTTTTCACATCAAGAAAATGGTAGGAGAATATAGTATGGAATGTAAAAATAATCAAGGAGAAGAATTCCAATATTTCTCCTCTATTCCTAAAGAATTTGACCATAATTATAAATATTTATATTTAGTTATCCCAAGAGAGAACATTAAGGAAATCAGGGAAATATCTTCTCTTATTGATAATAATATAACCCCATACGAGTGATAAGAAATAGAAAAATATGTCTCAAAATCTAAATTTCACAGTATTGTACTCTCCTTTCAAGTAGGAGAGTCTTTGGGACTTGATGGATAGACCTATGAACTTTTCATCCATTTGTTGGATCTTATGGCTGATGATCTAGTAAAAGTTGTTGAAGAATCAAGGATCTCATGTAAGATTCATCTACCCTTGAACTCAGGTTTTATTGCAAATATTCTGAAGAATGAAACCCCATCAGGGATTGACCAATATTAACCCATATCCATATGTGACTACAATTACAAGGTCATCTATGAAAGTATTGATCGTATAACCAAACCAGTCCTTTATTCAAATGTTTCCTTCGAACAGTTCAGATTCCTAGACCAAAGAATTATCCCTTAAGAAGTTGGGGTTGCTAAAGAAGATTCATACTCCATAAAATCCAAATCTCAACATTCTTTTATGGTAAAAAAATATCTTTTGAAGGAACTTAACAAGATAAATTGGATCTACCTTCACCTTATCCTCACATCAGTGGCTTTCCCTCATGCATTCATAAACTTTTGATATAATACTACTAAAAAAGTGTATACTTGCGATATATATCGCAGGTGCTATATATCGCATATGCGATATTGAAAACTAAAAAAAGACAAAACAACATATGCAATATATATCGCACTTGCAATATATATCACATATGCAATATTTAACTTTTACAAAATGCATATGCAATACTTCCTTACGAACCTTAGCCTTGTGTTTGGGCTCAGGTTATTCCAATCGTACCATCAATAACACATATGCATTCTTGAGTTGCACTTCAGAAGTGCGTTTCTAATTTCTTAAGTGGCACTAAAAAGTGGAACCAACTTCGTGTGAGCGCCCTTGTGTCATATACAGACAATCTAGTCGATTCCATCTTAGAACAAAATATTGATACCTTGACTAAAGAACATCTAGATATCTATACTTATTACTATAGGCATTGGGTTATGGCTATGAAATCCTTGATCACAATTAACAATAGTTTATTTGGGAAACTTGATGATTATTTCTTCATGACACAATTTCAAAGTAGAGGCAATGAACATGAGCATGGGATCCTATGGATCCAAAATGCTCATGTTTATGGAAAAACGCTTGTGAATAAATTACAACTTTTGTTGATAGAAACATATCTTGTGACTCATCACTCCTAGATGATAAATTGATAGTGATCCAAAAAAATCATCATACAAAAACATGTAGAAAACATCAATGGTTTATTTCAAGATTCAATTATCCATTTCCTCAAATGGATGAAACTAGTATTTTGCATACTTTAGAAAAAAATACAAATGAACTCAAGAAGAAGTCAAAACAAGTGTTCACTAGCTTGGAACAATGCACTTACTCCAAAAACCAAACATTCCAAAAGTTCCTAGAAGAACTACAACTGAACAAGGAGTACCTTATGCTAGTGTGATCCTCTCTTGCTTGATCTACTTTTCTTCTAAAAAGAGATCCATCAGATATATGAATTAATGCATTTGCAAAATCAATACCGCAATTATGGAAAGAAAATACGGATGCACAATTTATTCTAGATGCTTATGTTGCAACAACTTAGATTAGTTTCTACATTATAAAAATGTATAGAACAATAATTGATTCTTTGAAAAAACATAAGAGAGAAATCTTGAGAAATCTTGTTTAGACAACAACAATAAGTTTGAAACAATTCATAGGATTGGAAATGTGATTTTAGACATGCAACAAATTTGTATTAGACAAGTAGTGCATATAGTTCTTTCGCTTCCCCTCCATTCTTCTTCAAGAAAAAAAACCTTTATAAACACCTCTCTAGAATATAAAGAAACATGCATATTAAAAAAACCAATGGTGTTGCAACATGAGCATGATGATTATGAAGACATCCTTTGTGCGACGATCAAAGACAAATATATTTCTCGAACAAAAGCACTTGAAGAAATATGTTTAGTTGAATATGCATTTTCTAAAAAAACAACTAAGAAAAAAAAAGAAACTGAATGCCATACACTACATCCGGTATAACAAAGAAAAGGACCGCAAAAATTCTTGTATCGGAAAGATGATCCTATATATTCCACATAGAAATGACGAAACTTTGTTAAAGGGCATATATCAAACATGAGTTGATCCATATATGTAAAATAAAGAAATAGATCGAATTGAACAAATATTTGTAAAAAAATAGAAAGAAAGATATGGGATGATATTGACAATGCATACGAAACAATATCTCTAAGAAATGGGGAAGAATCCATACCCGATTCAACTTTGATAAAAGAAAATGATTGCACTACAAATGAGCTATATGACATTTGGCATGATCTTACACATGTGACGTGGCCAAAGAAATTGCATCAAAATGATTATAACAACTTCATTCAAAAAAACATATTTGCGAGATAAAGAAAAATACTACACAATCAGAAGAACACTTAAGAAAGAGAAACAATCTATTGCAAAAGAAACCATAATTTGCAAAAAAAACAACTCGCATAATCCAATCCTCTCTTCCTCATAGGAGCTGCAGGTATAGGAAATACATTAACCTCTCAACCAATATTTAATGGCTTTTGAAATTTTATGGCAAGGACATCAACAGTGAAAAAAAGGGAATTATAGTCTCACTAACTAGAAGAGCTTCCCATAATGCAAAAGGAATTACCATACATTCAACTTTCCATATTCCTCTAAATTTGACTAATGTTCTTCCATTAAATTGAAACAACTTGGATATGTTAACCAAAACTGCAAACAACTACATGTTATTCTGATTGATGAATTGTTCATAATAGGTTCACGCCTTCTATACAATATAAACAAGGGTTTGAGAGATATCATGCAGAAAACAATAAAGGCATTTCGAAACCTTCATGTCATTTTTTGTGGTGATTTTTTCCAAGTGCAGCCTTTTCGTGATTCTTAGATATTCGAATATTCAATGTTGCAACAACAACGAATACCATATAGCTTCTGGATAGACAATGGCCAATACTTTAATATAATGGAATTCATGCGACAATTAAATGAATTTTGTATCTCTATACTCAACATAATAAGAACATGCTCACAAACATATGATGGCATCATGTTCTTAAACAAAAAAATGCTTATAGACAAGCACCAAAATATCCTCCATTGCCACAACATTTTCATCATAACAAAAAGATGTACATAAACAAAATGAAGTAATATTGCTAAGTGTACAAACATAATCATTTACCTTCATGGCACATGATAAAAACATTAATCCAATTGAAAAAAAAACATATAACTATGAAATGTTACACTTTCCAGGTACAATTACATTAAAAACAAATATGCTTGCCGAGCTAATTGGAGAGCAGTAAGCACCCCGCAGCACAGCAATAAATGTTGTGGTTGCGGGGCACATCAACGGTTGGATTTAATCCAGCTCTTCATCCAACAGTTAATGTGCCCCGCAGCCACAACATTTATTGTTGCGCTGCGGGGTGCTTATTGCTCTTCGAGCTAATTGGTGGCAACTATCCATTACGTGATGGATTGGTCAATGGTGTAGAAGGCATTATTAAATGTTACAACCAAGACATAAGGCATTATTAAATGTTACAACCAAGACATGGCTGATATCATATGGATATATTTTCTAGACCCTTTAGTCGAAACAACACAAAGAGATTATATGCATGATCTTTATAGACCTGGTATCATGCCTAATTGGACCCCAATAAAAAGAATTTTCTCTCAGGTTATGCTTGAAAATAATAAAACATTCGTGAGAGAACAATTTCCTATACAATTGTCATGTGCAAGAATAATTCATAGAGCACAAGTCCTTACTTTGGAAATCTCGACATTCAATCGCAAAGGAGTCCACATTCATGGATGTGTATATACCGCTCTCTCCCAAGTCAAGAGCATTCATCCTTTATATCTTCTGAACAAAATGGAACAACAAAACTTTACAATCTTCCAGAAAGACATAAATGAAATAAATAGACTAAAAAATAATGTACATCTACAACTTAAACATGTCCCACCGTTGATTAAAAATAGGAGTTCATTTCCTAATTCCTTAATTAAATATAAGGATTCTACTACTGCATATGGAAGATGTGATCAATCATTACAAAGAGTTGATGCAGTTTGACATTATTTGTTTCCAAGAAACTCATACAAATATTGTTCCACAAAATATTATATCATCAACCTAATATAGTTGTGTAGGAGCATTCTCCATCCATGGAATCATAACATGTCTTAAAAAAACATGTTCATACATAGTTCAAACAATCAAGCAACAAAATATACTGAAGCAATTATTACCCACATAGAAACAAATAATAAAGTGACTTATATTTTGTAAACCTTTACAACAGGCCAAATTCTCCACTTAATGTGTTGTTCAAGTTTTTAGACAATATATTCACAAAAAACTAGCAAAACAATGGCATTTTCATTGCTGGTGACTTCAACATTGATAAGGTTTAACAAAATACTTTGAAACATAGATTAGAATCATACATGTTAAAGAAAGGGTTTAAATTGGAAATAACTAAGGTCACAACTTGCACTAGATCTATTCTAGATCACCATTAGACATATTTACAAGGCATTGATATCTCCTATAGTGTCTTTGAATCCTATTGGAGTGATCATTTTGCAACTTGTCTATCGAATCACCTTACGATGACATAGAACAAAATTATATTCAATTGCTCGGAACAAACATTGACCATTTATTAATAATATTAGAAATCATTAACATGTAAATGTTTGCATTGCTTCCATATTCGATAACAAGTACTATATACATGCATATGTATATGCAAACAACAAAGAAAAAGTAAAAGGAAAAGGAAAAAACAGAACAATAGAAAAAAGAGAAAATTCAAAGATATTGAAAAAAGGTAATCAATAACTACGACAAGTGCAAGGAAATACAACAGAACTATGTAGTGGAAAAAAAATGCTCCAACCGTTACTCTAGCTACACTACCAAACATTTTCGGTCTCTGTTTTGAACCCAAGAAAAAAAGCACTCTGCAAATACATGTTCTGATCCAACTGCTATTAACATTTTTTTGCAAATTCAACAACTCCATCTTGTAATTTTTTTTTATATCTTCTTACAGATCAATAACTTGATTACTTAGACATGTTCGTTGTGGTTAACAAGAAGTTAGAAGACCATTTCACAATGAAACAATGATCCATCCAACTGATCAAATGGACAAAACAACCAATGATGATAGGATAAAAAGGTAAATACAGCCCATGTCTCAATAACCCTTCTATACAATTGATTTTTTTCAAACATTTTAGATGAATCTAAATTTTTGCACACACACACATGCCTTTTTTATAACTTTGGGCTCTTTTTTATTATATATAAATTGCATAGAATTAAAAAATCGTCCATGAAATTGTCTTCAATGATTCAAATATGTTAAATTACAACATATAACAATGTGTTTCAAGGAGATGTTATGTCATTATATGGACCTGGTCAAGCCAAGACTTTTTCCTCGCCTTCCAATTCATAGTTTGTACATGTAGATTCAGTCGTTAGAGAAACCTCCTGCAATAAAAAATGAAAATACATGATATAGAAGAAATAGTAGAACACTGAAGGAATTTATTGATCACAGGCCACTTCAAGGTGCCAACCTCCTTTGAGCAAGCTCATTACAAATAGCTTGTGGATTCCTTAATTGGCTTCAACACATATTTATATACTAAGTCTAATCTAAACAACTATTACTCTTCATGAATGTGGGATAATACAATATACTCACGTGACAACTTACGAATCATATTCATCCAACAAAAATATACTAACAAAGTAAAGAGAAGAGTTGAAGCGAGTTCCTAACATCCCCTCCCTCTTAGAAAAGATTTTTCCTCAAAGCTTTAGATGTGGAAATTGTTGTTGAATCTGAAGGATTAATTCCCATGTTGCATCTTGTGATTGCATGTCATGCCACTAAATTAATACCTTTGTGATGGATAGAGAGAGAAGTTGATGAGTGTGCCTATTGAGGATGGCCTCGAGCTCCAAAATGATGGATCCTTCATTATCCAGTTCTGGTAAAACAGTTTGTGCTCTGATGCTGGTGCCAATAACTTTCTTAAGGCAAGAGACATGATATACTTGGTGAACACAAGAAGGAGGAAGTTCCAATTTATAAGCAACAAAACCAATCTTTTGAAGAACCGTATATGTCCCATAGAAATTTCGAGCCAGCTTAAGACCCTCTCTGAGTTACAGGGAGGATTGCTAGTAAGGATGTAGATGAAGAAATACCATATCATTGACTTGAAAAGTGCACTCAAAATGGTGTTGGTCGACTTGCTGTTTCATTTGGTTTCTTGCCATGTGAATATTATCTTACAAAATGTGAAGAGTATGATCTCAGTTTCAGAGAACCATGTTAACTGCTTGAATTGGTGAAATGTTGGGGGTGCATGGAAGGAGCACTAGCGGTGCCTAACCATAGACTTCTTCATATGGAGTCATTTTAGATTCACTGTGGTAGGAGTATTGTACCACCATTCACCGAGAGGGAGATACTTTGACCATTGATGTTGTTGTTTAGAGGTGAAGCAACAAAGATAAGTTTCCAAACATTTGTTGATAACTTTAGTCTCATCATTTGTTTGTGGGTGATACCCTGAACTCATCTTCAGTTTGGTGCTAGTGTGGAAAAATAGTTTTGTCCAAGAGTGACTTGTGGAAGTTGCATCACAATCAGAGACAATGGAAGAAAGGAATCCATGAAGATGGAAAATATGATCATGAAAATTTGTTGAACTAAGGAGGCGATATATGGATGGGTGAGGGCACAAAAATTACTATATTTGGAGAGGTGATTAACCACAACCAAGATCATTTTATTCCCTCTGTATTTAGAGAGCTATTCAATGAAATCGATCAAAATATCTATCCAAATCCTTATATGGATGGGAAAGGATTCGAACAATCCCAGAAGGAGTGTCATTTCACCCTTGTGGCATTCGCATGTATCACATTCAAGCACAATCTGTTGAATTTCCATTTTCATTCCCTTCCAAAAGAGGTCACACAATGTCCACTCATACGTTTTGAGGAACTGAGAGTGCCATGCCAATGGAGAAGCATGGAATTCATAGAATACATCACGTTGAAGATATGTGCTATGGGAAAGCATCAAACAACCCTTGTATCTTAGAGAAGCACCATCTTAAGAGTAATGCAGTACAATCAAAGGGTTATTATCCAATCGTTGGATGATTTCAGACATGAGGAAGAGTCATTGATATAGCTTTGCTGAACATATTACAATCAATTTGGAATAGGAATTAAAACAACTGAAAGAGAAACATGGTCATCAAATGTGTGATAAAGAGCATTCGCCACAAGATTGTCCTTACCCTTCTTGTAAGTGATCTCATAGTTATAACCCAGGAGTTTTCTAGCCCATTTATGTTGTGTTGGCGATGAGATCCATTTTTTTAAGAAATATTTCAAAGTCTAGTGATCAGTATTAATACATAAATGATTCCCTAATAGCTATGGTCGCCACTTCTGTACTGCATGCAAAATAGACATCATGTCCTTCTCATATGTAGAGGCGGATAAATTCTTATCGAAAAGGGATTTGCTGGTGAACACAATGGGATGTTCATGTTGAAGGAGAACAACATAAATTCCATTATCACAAGCATCACTCTCAATAATGAAGGGCTTGGAAAAATTGGGCATAGCTAGAACAATGTGGTACACATAACTTTTTTTAGTTTTTCAAATGCACACTCAGAAACATGTGTCCATGTAAAGGCATAATTTTTTCAATAACGTTGTTGATGGAGATAAAATCTTCATGTAATCCTTGACAAACTTATGGTAGTATCCAGTCAGTCCCAAAAAACCACGAAGGATCTTAAGTGTCTGAGGATGCAGCCAATTTTTCATGGCATCTATTTTGGCAGGATCCACGTGAATCCCTTGTGATGAAACAATATGCATGAGATACTCTTCTTCCTCCTATCTAAAAAAAAAATTATACTGTTTGGTACATAGATGACGATGACAGAAAAGTTGTAGTACAAGATCCAGATGCTAGATATGCTTAGCCCATGTTTACTATAGATGAAGATATAATCAAAGAAGACCAAAATGAAGTTCCGCAAGTAGGGTCGTAATATTTTATTCATCAATTCTTGGAATGTGGAAGGAGCATTAGTGAGGCCAAATGGCACTACCAAAAACACATAGTGTTCATCATGTCTGTATAAAGTTGTTTTAGGGATATCATCCTCATGAACCAAAATTTGGTGATACCATAACAAAGATCCAACTTGGAGAAAAAAATGAGCACCATGAAGCTCATCAACAACAAGAATTTTAAACTTATCCTTGATTGTGATGCAATTAAGTGCTCAAAAATAAATGTAGAGGCAACATGACCCATATTTGTTTTGGAGAAGAAGAACTGGTGAAGAAAAGGAACTTGTTCTAGGGAGGATAATACTTTTCTTCAGTATGTCCCGAACGAGCATCTCAATCTCTTTATTTCGATGAAACAGGTAGTGATAGGGTTTGATGTTGGGAGGGATGCCTCTAGGAAGGAGAAGAATACGATGGTCCTCTAGTCAGGAAGGTGGCAATCCCATTGTTTCAATAAAGACACATGTATATTGATCCAAATTTTATTGTAGATCCAAGGGAATAATGGATATTATTAATGGTTTCATTTGAATGGAATGGAGTTGCGCGATGAAACCATGTGAATCCTTCTCAATGATATTTTCCATGCGATGCGAACTGGCGATGTTGAGATATCTTGGCTACAATCCCTTCAATGTGTGTTTTTTCTCATTGACTGAAAATTGCATCTAAAGTTCAACAAAATACCATAAGATGGTTCCAAGTGTGTGTAACCATTGAGCACCCAAAACCATATCACATCCACCTAAGGGAAAGTAAAAAAATTTAGAGCACAAGTTATAATCTCCAATAGAGATACTCACATTGTCAAACTTCCCCTTGCAAGGTAAGGTGCCCCCATTGGAAATCGTGACTTCAAAGTTGGAGCAAGGGTGGACAAAACAATCATCCTGTTTGGTGATCTGAGGTTCAATGAAGTTATCATTGCTACTAGAATCAATGAGTATTGTAAGAGGGAGATTCTTGAAGAAACCCTTGACCTGCATGGTTTGTGGGGTGGTGCCTTCGACTAATGCATGGAAATATGCCTCTGGGTAGTCATCCTTAGAAGCAAGGTCAATAAGGGGTTTTTGCATGTCGACCTGATCATCTACTGGATCGTGAGCATATTCACAAATGTCAAGTTCATGTAGAGAATCCCCATCCAAGAGATAGATCTTTTTCTCAGCACATCTCTGTACCCGGGTGAATTTCTCATCACAATTATAACAAATCCCTTTTTCTCTACATGCCCACATCTCAGCTTCAGACAAATGCTTGGTAGGAGCGGTTCTAGGAGCTGGCATGATTAGAGGTCTTTGGGAAACCATATTTCTTAATGGAACAAAAGTGGATTTTGATCACTATTGAGCTATGATATTGTCCTCTGCCAACTTAGCCAACCCTAGGGATTTCGTCATTGTTTTGGGACATAACATTTTAACCTTAGATCAGATTGCATCCTTCACACCATTGATAAAACAACTCATATAGAATGCATTAGAGAATCCTTCTATGTGATTAGAAAGTTTCTTAAATTCTGTTTGATACCCTCTCATAGTGCCAGTTTGGCGAAGTTTAGTGAGTTCTTCTGTGAAGTCACCAAAAGCACTAGGGCCAAATCATTGCAAAAGGAGTTCACAAAAATCTATTCATTTTGGCTCTTCATGAGCCTTGATGTACCAACACAAGCATTGAAGGGATTCATGTTCCAAATGAAAGGATGCAAGTGGAACTTTATTGACATCAAAAGTGTTATGTAGACTGAAATATTGTTCTACCCTGTATATCCATCAAGTTGAATCATCACCATTGAAGTGAGGAAGATCAAGCTTCGACCCATGAAAATTGATGGAAGGAGAGAACCTATTGTATGCAGAAGAATTTAGTTGTCATCTATTGTTTATGGTTGAATGTTGAAAATGGAGGCTGAGAATTTTTTTCATCCAAATCTTGGAGTTTNTTTTTTTTTTTTTTTTTGGGGGGGGGGGGGGGGCGGATAAATGGGTAGAAAAACAAAAACAAAGTTTTTTTTAGAAAAGGAAAATTTGGAGTAGAAAAAAAACTTATGGGTAATTGGGGTTTAACTAGATTTTGGCCACTTTTTAAGAGACAGGGAAGAAAAAAATGGGGATTTTAGAAGCAGGTTGAAAGAATGAGAAAATTTGTCAAAGAGGGGAAAGGAAGAAAAAATAGGAAATGAATACCGTGGAAAACTTTGGAGGCGATTGGGTGAGAATTGAAGAACTTGTGAGAAACCCTAAAAATAGACAAATGTGGGATTTCTGGCTTCAAAAATTGGAATTTGTGATAAGGTCCTCAAGGAAGGAAATATGCAGAATGGAATTGAAGAGGTTCCAGTGATTTTTCAAGGGAAACGGATCTAACGAAAAGAATATATGGTGAAAAAACATAAATTTATACTCTTCGATGGAATTGATCAGTGACAGATCTAGACATATACAATATTCTATTATCAAATGGAAATAGATATGGACCCTAGGTATGTTCGGATTCGTAAAGGTTCAAGGGATTCACTCAGCTACCAATTTTTTCTAACGACTTATGTAATGGGGTAGTACCCTTCACTCCACGGCTCAGGTAAAATTGATAACCACTTTGCGACAAACGACAACTCCTGGTTTACATCACAGGTCAAAACTAGTCAATCAGGTGGGGATCATTTCCATTTTCACTGGCAGGTCCTCTCAATGGAAAAATACTTCAGAGTTCATGTGGTACTACTCACAATGAGTTTTAGTTCTTTGCCTAGGTACTTCTCATAGTTTAGTAGATAGAGGTTATTCCCTTATCTAAACTTGAAATTGAAATGAACAATACATATGCAAAGAAGAATAACTACTGCAATAAGCATAGGGTCAGGAAGGCATTACGAATATTTTTATTATAGAAACTCCACCCAACAATCCCAAGAAAGTGATCTAATCACAGAAATAGTAGAACACGGGGGAAACCTCCTTTGAGAAAGATCAATACAAATAACTTGTTGATTCCTTCATTGACCTCAACACGTTCTTATATACTAAGTCTGATCTAAACAACTATTACTCCCCATGAATGTGGGATAATACAATATACTCACGAAATGACTTAGAAAGCATATGATGGGAAGTTAACAATAATAGTGAATATAAACAACAACTTGATTGGTCATTTCATTTATTAGTTCACACCAGCCATGAGTGTTAGAATAACAAGATTTTCTATGAAAAAAGAAAGGCCAATACGATAGGGGTGACACAAAGTACTACATTTATTTTTTAGGAACAAGCATGGTTAAGAACATAGAGATAGTCTATAAATACCGTAAATTTGCTCCATTTTTGTAGATGCCATTGCATGTGAACACATCAGTGGACAATATAAACTGACTATAAGAGATGGTGATACTGCAAATGGCTATGCCACAATAAGCAAAGAATCCCTCCATTAGAAGATCCTTATGCTTATGAATCGCTTATAGTCTATAGTTGTTGTTTGCGATATGGATTCCATAGAAATTGTAAGTTTATGTTCTTTTCAATTTCCTTATCAAAGGAAATTGTGATAATCACATTGCCATTCATTATCAAATTCAACTCAATGAACAGTACAAGGACCTGTTCCTACAAAGTGAAGAGCAATTGGCATCTGACGTTCCACCACTATATATGTTGAAGAATATTGTTAGAACCAGTGCAAAAGGAGGCCATATCTTTCTTCCATCCAAAACAACATTCATAGATGTTCTCAACAGTGATTTTACAAAACAAAATTTGATCATCATGATGAATATGTCAAAATCACATGCAAGTCAAAATTTACCTAAGTAATTGAAATATACGATTTCTTTCCCAAATTATATCTTTACGTAAAACAAAAAACACCTACTATATATGCGTGTGTGCATGGTTGTTAAGAGCAACGGATTCTTTTGCACCTCCATTTCGACATCTTTGTAAAAAATGCAACAATCCAATTGCACAAAATTCTACAGCCTACTCGTCCTGCAAATAAAATACAATAACACAATATGAGCAGTCCTGCAAATAAAATACAATAACACAATATGAGCAGTATCTCGAATCCATTCTGGAAACAGAAGAAGGTGTTATTGAATGCACCCTGTGCAATACACAACCAAAAAAAGTTATGCAAGGAGAATTTATGGAACCGTCTTCCACCTACGTCGATTATGAAAAGAAGGGCTCTACACATTGTCCAAAGACAATAATATTTATGAAATCATAATATTATAATGTTTGCAAACTCGTCTATACTGATTATGAAAAAAGTATAATCTATTTACTGCCAGTTTTTGTACTTAATATGCATATTGCAAAACTTTTGGATCGGTTTCGATCTATTGTAAACCCTTTTTCCCCTTTTTCAACATGTCTAGGTGTTTTCAGATTACTTTAAACTATCTACGTGTGGATATGGATATTTATATGTATGTATGCCTGTGTGAGTGATAACAATGATCAAATTTATTGCTATGTATGACCTTTGGCTGTTACTTATTCAAAATCTTCCACCTCAACTATAGCAACTATACCAGAACATGCACAGGAACATATAGGGAAAACACCAACTTCTTCAAAGAAGGGAAAAAACGGTGTTGCTCTGCACTGTCTCAAATCATTCCATCATAGAACATGGACGAAGAAAAATACGTGACATGAATCACCCATAATACTGACAAGACTGCCCTGGAAACTATCTGTTGGTATCGTTACTGTTACAAGTTCAATGTTTTGTCTGATGCCATTATGAAAAAAAATACTTTCTCTGCTGATATTACTATATCTAATTTGATCTATTTCAAAAATATTTATCGATTCAATGTTTATTCTTGCTTTCTTATTAGTGATGAACATAATAGAAAACACATTTGATATAGGGTTGCATTGTTCAAATTTGAAAATAGTTCATACCTCATTCTTTTCTACAGCCTGTACTTTATATAAAATATTCATTTATTTTCCTTAAGATGCTTTCTGATGTTTTATTTTATCTAGACATTTCACATGTGTGTTTTAGTGAACAATCTTCTAATTACCCTATACATTGAAATAAAAAACATTTGTTAATGCACATGCGTAGATTCTCTTGCAGTGTGTTTGCAAAGGTTCGATGATGATGCTGGTATCAAATACTCATGGTTCATTATAATGTTACAGTTCTTTCCCTTGCTAAAGCTTAAAAACAAATCATAGGAACTCATCTACATAACGACAAATCCATAGATGTTTATCAATATAGGATAAAAAAATATAAAACACTGCTTTTTATTCTAGATAGAGTTTGAGAAAAAACCCAAAGGACAAATCAAAATTGTTCCGATTAATTGTTTTCCCCTCTTGTAGGATGGGCAAAGTCTGTACTTGGCCTACACAAGAGCAACGACTGACACTGAACATCATGTCTTGAACATTCTGCTGTTCTCATCAGTCACATGATTCAACTCTGAAATTTTTGCTGCTTTGCATTTGATTGCAAATTTGCAAAACTTCAACATGTACCGATATTTTCTTTACAACAATTGAAAAAGGTGGGCTTAGTTTGATGAAATGACTTCATTTTGGCAACTGGAATTTTCTTGGTGCTACTATATCTAAAAAATTCCTACAAATACTTGTGATTATGGAAGAAAAAAAAAAATCCTTCTATATCTATATTTGCTTCTGTTTGGCTGAATTAATTGCTTGACAAAAAACGTTTTATTTTGCATTTTTCCTACTATAAGGCAAATTATTTTGTAATGAAGCTTCTTCCCTTTTTCTGTTCAAATCTTGCTTCATTTAATGTCTTAATTTATCCATTGTGTCAACATGCAACTCTGCTGAAACAAATGCAACATTCAATGGAAAACAAAATATCCTTCTATATCTAGATTTGCTTATGTTTCGCTGAATTAGTTGCTTGACAAATTTTATTTTATTTTTTCATTCTTCCTACTATAATACAAATTATTTTGTAATGAAGCTTCTTCCCTTTTTCAGTTCAAATCTTGCTTCAATTACTGTCTTAATTTATCCATTGTGTCAACATGCAATTCTGCTGAAACAAATGTAGCATTCAGTATAATATTAGTTTTTAAGTAATATTATGGTTCTGTCTATTTATTTTTCCATTATTTGATTATACATATTTCATTTAAGGTTAGAGTTATTTAAAAGTGTAACAATTTTTTTCCAATTATATAAATGCGATAATGTTAAATTATATAGTTTTATAAATATATATATATATATATGTTTTATAAAATATCAACATGTTGACAAAACTTCTAAAGATATCACTCCACTATGATGGAAACTTAAATCATGATAACAATTTCCTTGAAATCTTACTAATAATTTAAGTTTATCTAATTTTATCATGTTTATAATTATGGAAAAATATATGATTATGTGACAAGATTAATCCTAAAAAACTTCTACTTCATTGTCAAAATTTAATCATAGTTCTGGCTGATAATACACACAATATTTTACCTTCATCTAGTTCAACTTATGCTTAAAACCTTTAAAACCATGACGAGAATTTAAATCATGTTAAAATTTTGGTTATCCTTTAAACTTATTTAACATTTTCATTTTCATGCTTGTGATGAGAAAAAGGCATTTTTTAACCATATTAATTTGTTCTTTTTCAATATTTATTGATGAAAAAAAATACCAATTAACTTTGAATATGTGCAATTTGGAATGGACAAGTACAGAACACTTTTCATGCATTCACAATCGCACTACATTATTGCCTCTTACAATGGCTGTGATTTAAACAACCACCTTGCACGGGCATTGGCATTACCACTATATGACTTTTTGTTAATTAACGAATCTCTCCTACCTTCAAATTTTATGACCATTAAGCAATTGCCTTGATAATTAAAGAATCTTTCCTCCAACATTAAACAAATATTCAATTCCAAATGAATGTATTCAATTATATTTTAGCTTAACTTAATGTAATTGATAGAACAAGTTAAAAGCTTGAAATGTAAAAGATTGGTATGGAGAATCTCTCTTGGTTTTATATAAATATGTTTATATTATTCAAATTTTATGGCCATTTTTAGAATTAAAAGTCAAAGAATATCTCGAAATTATTTAAATATTCATTTGGAAATGAATGTATTTAGTAATAATTATTATATTTTTTTAAATAAAATTTAAAAAATAATAATTAATTTAAAAAATATAATCATAAAGATTTCATATCTTAAGGTTTCAATTCATTTATTAAGAATGTTACATTTAAAATGATCTAATTAAATAAATTTCCCAAGTTTATACAGTATACATGGTGTCATTTAAATTACTTGATTAAATGAATTTTATCTAACAAAAAGGTTAGCAATTACTGAACATAATCATAACTAGTACAAGGTCACAAGTTAAGTGTCATGAACATGTTATTTGTTACTTGTTCTACATTCTTAATTGTAATCACCTGCAGTCTATGCCTTATCTTTTTAATTAAATGGGTTTTATGTTGTCACTACCTGTTATCCATGTATGAACGCCCACTTAGCTACTAGTGATTTTTTATATTTCTTTTTTTTATAATTATTTATTTCTAATTTTGAACGATGCCCATAAAATCAATCTAGACAATACACTTGTCACATACTCATTTAATCTAGCAAAAATATAGATGGTAGTCCACCCCAAATTCCAAGATATAAAAAGAGCTATAAGTGTAATTACATTTTCATACACATAATTAATTTCTACTTTATCTTTCACACATTTTTAATTTCCTTTTCAACGGCTTTCACATTAGAATACATGAAAAGACTAATTATTTATGGGTTTGTATTAAAATTGTAAGTTTAAATTACTAAAAGGTTGTGTATAAAAATGTAAAATACAAAACAAATTTAATATATATATATATATAGTTTTTTACATCGCTTTGAAAATCATTGTTAAAAATTAACTCAATTCAATAAAATAATTAGCACTTCTACTTTTTGATAATAATTATTGTGTTGAACACGGAGGCACGTGCGAGGGGATTATATTTGATCTCGGAGGAAATATAGTAAACATCTATGCTTGGGGACTTGAAAACCAAACCAATAATGAAGCGGAATGGCTTTCAGTTCTCCTCTCCCTGAAATTGGCACACAAGTATAAATCTAAAAGCTTATGGTCTTTGGAGACCCAAGGCATGTCATTCAGAAGATGAGATCAGGATACAAGCATGGTTCAGCTAGTTGCAAAATAATCTATGATCGTATTTGTCATCAAAACCTTATTCTACAAGTCCACTTCCTTCATATTCTCAGGGAGAACAATGTTTCTGCCGATAAGCTCGCCAATCATGGCGCCAGAAGTCAGAATGTAATGGTTGAGTTCAAAAATCATTTGAAGTCATATAAACATGTCCCCTAGACATACCACAATGTACAAAACTTATAAGTTAAGGTCAACTGCAATAGGAAACATGCCCTCCCTTTGGCCACCTACTCACGCTGACGAATTTATTTTTCCCACAATGTGTGGCTCTCCTCTGACATATGGCGGTACCCTTCACGAGACTGCAATAACTCTGCGTCCTCTTCATCAACTAGCCGGTGTTTTGAGAAGATGGCCAACACAAAGGATGGATGTGTTAAATAGCGAAGACCCTTCCGGTCCTCGTCCATTGTTTGCAAGTTTGGAGGGGGATGACTTTCAGCACTTCAGCGGAAACCACGGTGAAGGAAGCGTGCAACATTTGCAGGTTGAGTTTTCAGACCTTTCGTGGGCGTCTTAAGACACAATTCAAAGAACAATGGTGAACAAAGGGGGGAACTCTGAAATCGGTGGTCTCAAAGGACATTAAACTACATTTGCATAGGGTATATGAGATGGTAGGCGTCGGTGTTCAGGAAAACAAGAGAAGTTGCATCTGATATCATATACATTTCCAATCAAATTGGTTTCCATGACTCTAGGATTGATGATAATGAGCAAGATCTCAAGGAGCTTATGGGTATTGCATATATCATCAAAGAAGAATTTCTGAAAATGTCCAGAATGACCCAGTGCAGTCACTACCAAAACTGCCCCGACCAAGGTGCACATCCAATGGATGAGACTTCGGTTGTCCAACCCGATATTGGGCATGAAGAGAAGAAAATGTAGTGTTCCAGCCCTGTTAATCTTGATGTGTTTTTGCATTTCGCTTAATCATCAGTTTTTTAAAATTTACCCTTCGAAAGATTTGATAGTATTCACGAAGTATAAAAAGAATAATAAAATATTTCTTTTAAGTATTGTTGTTTCAGTCTTTTTTTCTTCTCAAAACTTTATAAAACCCAATTTTCAATTTTATACTGAATGGTTGAATGATTATAAATAATATTTTTTTAAACTAATATATATTCTCAGTTTCTGTTAAAAAAAATTATTATGTTGAACAAATATTCTACATTCTCCATCAATGACTCGATCCAAAAGAAGAATTTACATCCATGTTACTTCTTCGATTACTGCCCAAGCCATATATTTACAAATTATTTGTGAAAGAGCTTCAAAATTTATGACCAGAAAATAATTTGTGGGAACGGAAACCATAAGCATTAAAATATTAAGAAAATATATACATTGTGTCCATCACGACACAATCTTTGACCTGTAGATTAAAATATTGATATCGTTTGATGCCATTCGCATGGGATATAATGTGATCGTATGGTCTGCTGCTCCGTTGTCAAAGTTTATTCCCTATGCTCCTGGTGACAATACTATCATGTCGGATCTTTTATTTCTAATTTTAGTCAAAAATTACATTATATAGACTCTCTACTATGAAACCCTTAGAAATGGGCGTTGCCAATCATGCAAAAAGAAACTTTTTTTGGGCAATTTTTTTGGGTTGTTCAAGAATTTCATAGTTATTTCACATTTTTGTGACTAAATTTTTAGTTAAGGAATCATAATTTTCCAAATTTCTATATTGTAAATAGGTTTATAAATTCTTTTTTTTTTGACAAAAATGAATTGGTTGGTGGTATTAGCTTGCATTCAACTATATTTTGATGTGAATATAAATTCTTTAAATATAATTGTGTCGATAAGCATTTAGATATTATCTCATATTTTGGACTTGCTTGAGCGAATCAACAAGATTAACCCAAGTGTAACAAGTGTATAACAGTGATTCATTTCATGGTAGTCGTATCTTGTTATGCTTAAATGCATCTTGATTAAGATTTAAATAAGCTTTAGTTAAGCTTCAGTTAAAATATATATTTTTATAATGGATATACAATCATATATTTTAGCCTTTGTTTAATAACCAACTATCTTTACAAAATTAAGTGGTTGGTTGAACATTCACAACCACTTTACTTGTGGTTGTGCTAATATCTATCAATATGTGTCTTTATCATACAACTTTATACTTAATATATATGCATCCATTTGACATCTCCCCCACCAAAAAGGTGACGAGCTTTGTCAAAATCGTGATGTTGCAAAAAAAACAAAAGGATTCCATTCCCCATATTCTACTTCTAAATTTCTAGATCTAGGACATGCACAAACATGTAAAACATAGATGAAGGAATGTACACAATTGGGATTTGAATATCTTTACATGAAGAGTGGAAGAAATCTCTTTCAATATTTTTGGTGAAATCTAAAATTTGCAACTAAAAATAGCCTCAACCTCCTTTTGCAACAAAGATTGGTTATAAAAACTAATCATTCCCTATACATTGCTATTAAAAACTGTTGATGCTTCCACTCCATGAACATACTGGATGGTAACGTTTTCATTAAAAAAATCCATTTTAATGACATTGCATTCAGAGTGACACATCCAATATTAGATTATGTCAGGTGCACGGGTGATAGAGCAAGGCATGGCACAAGCTTCAACCTTCTCAACTCATATAAGAAACATGTCTACCTCTGCCACATATGGCCATGGTCTGAGGTCATTGTTGTTTGTCAAAACGACGCATCAAAGTTTTAGGGATGGAGTGGTTACCTTAAACGCAACGAAAATATCTATGAAATTGCGAATTACATCCTCTACAATCTCTATCTTTCTTTTTTTTCATTTTAGTTGGGTGTTATTTTAATAGTTGTAAAGGATAAAAACATTACCACTATCTTAGTATAACTATATGTATATGAATGTGTAAAATATATACACTAAAACTAGCAAGACGCCAATTGTTGTATATCAATGAGCATATTAATTAGGGTAACACTCCAAGAATTGACAGATAGCTCTGATTATCGGTCCACCCAGTGAAACACTTGGATGACCTCTCAGCCTACATTTAGTTGGAATTTGATGGAGTATATTAATAGATATACTAGCAATGCTGAGCTTAAAGTGATCCAAAACTATTTATCAAAATGGACGAACTCAAAGTAAACGTAATTGAGAGGATTTAGCATTGAGCACCACTCATTTTTCCCAACGACTAGTGCAAAACCCACCATTGTAGAAACGTGCAACTACACAAGAAGCAGGCTATGAAAAACAACTACAATTAGGATTATTTCGTTTGAAGACTTTTAATTTTGTAGGAAATATTAATTACTTGTTGATCCTCTTATCCTCTTAGCTGACTCCGTCAAACTCTTTAGCTGGTCATGCTTTGTCACTCTCTCTAACAAGTCGAAGTGTTAAGGTCTCCCTTATATAAACCAGTCAAATTAATTTTCTGAACATAAGTTTCTAGGTGGATAGTTATTACAGTCTTTAATGTTAAGTCAGTAGCTTCACATAGAAGTTGTTTAAGTCTGTCTATATAAAGAAGAAGAAGTTTGTAAATCGGTAGCACATAGTGAAGTGAGAACTTAATAGTGGAGAAGAAGGAAAAAATATGTGGAGAGTTCAAGAGCTCAAGCTCTGTGTGATTGAAAAGTGTTGAGAGCCTAAGCTCTGTAAAAGGTGAAACATCCTTGTAAATTTCCAAGTTTGTATTTGCGACAGTAGTTCTTGTTATATCTCGACAAGCTATATAAATCCATTGTTTATGGTTGAATGCATGTTTTATTTATCAGCACATCTTCTCCAAAATTACTTGAGCAAATGTTGTTTACATTTACCATTTAGTGAAAGACACAAAGAATCCATAAATATATCACCATCTAAAAGTTTGAGGATTTATCTGCAGAGTGGTCGACAGAGCGGTGTCTTAAAGACATTTGTTTGGATATTAAAGACATTTGGTTTGGATATTTTTTAAGTCAAAGTAATTGACAATAAGATATCAATTGTCAGTTCCCACAAGCCCATACCCGCAAAACACTAGGGTTTAAAAGGCACGAATATTTCTAAAGAAGCGACTTTCAAATCCATTGTGCAAACATCACTTGACATCAAAATTGCTACGAAACAATAAAAAATTGTTGTTGTAATCAAACATTTAATGAGTAAGTAGTCAAGGCATTGCAAGAAAAAATATGTACATAACAAGATTAGAACAAAGGACATCTTGTAGCGTAAGAACCTCAAATTGGGGTTGTTCTTCACGAATTTCTTGCTGTCAAAAATGCATATTATTTGAGAGCTCATACAAATTATGTCTTCCTGCACTTCTTCAGACGACTCTTGCTCCCATGAAATTAACAATAAGTCATAACACAAGCCTCCCAATTATGGGGCATGGCTTACAAGATTACATAACTAAATTGCAAATTAAATTGAATTCAAAATAAAAAATAATCATCTCAACTTCACCATGTCCTTGAATCGGATTCACCTATATAAGCTGCGGCTAGAGTTGCAAAGATCAGAGCTTGAATACCGCTCGTAAATAATCCCAAGAATACAGGTATAGGAACTACTGAAGGTACCAGAGAAACAGGAACGGCAACTACCAATTCGTCGGCTAATATATTTCCAAAAAGTCGAAAACTAAGTGATAAAGGTAGATAATGAAAGTAAAAAGAAAAAGAATTGGATTCTATATTATGAACCTATACGACCGATCGATATAAATACTCCAATACCCTATCTCTGACATATATTCTATATTCATTTCACATATCAGGATATGCTCAATATATATGAATCCTATTCCATGACACAGTAAAGCTTTTTATAAAACTCCAGAATGGCATTTTCCCTCGACCAAAGATATTCCTCCCTCTCCCACTTCCCCTTCTTCTTCAGTAAAAAGAAAAATCTCTTGGGATAGTGAGTATTGTCCAGAATCTCTTCGATATTTAAACCCATAGCTGATAATAGAACTGGAATAGATATTTTTTGTTTTCTGCTTGCACGAGCCCATATCCTTTCTCCCCCATTAATCTCTAATTTCGATCTTCTTCCCCAATCTGAAATCAGAGTACCAGTATATATATAGTTTATTCAGTCCTGATTTTGTTGCAGGTTTTTTCAAGCCAAAACTTATCCATGTACTTGAATCTTCAACCCTGATTTTGTTGCACGTTTTGTCAATGGGACTTGAGTCTGGAATTCACCGTGTACTTGAATCTTCAACCATGATTTTGTTGCAGGTTTTTCTGAGCATACTTTAGTTTTACAAAAGGATGAACGATCTAGGAAGAAATCGAACTTCCCCAAAAAAATTGGTTCCTTGCCACCGACCATCAACATTCTCTCAAACTACTTCAGTGATTTTGCATAAAAGCTTCACAACTCTTGGCTTCCATGGGACTGCATTAATGATGCAGCTGCCCAGTACAGGAGTAATGCAACTTACCGCACTCTTTGCATGCAATGAGCGACACAACTTTCCACACTCCTTGATCTTAGTGCATCTAATGCAATAATAGTAGGAGGTTGCGCAAAGCTCTCAATGGATGAAATTTATTAAATAACACGATGAGAGCATGTCATCATTTGAAACAAAAATATTTTTTCAACACCGTTACCTAAATTATGTTGATTACAACACCGTTATATTTTCTCAACACCGTTATATTTTTTCAACACCGTTATATTTTCTCGGATTGACTAAACCATAACTTCACACTTCATCACTAATTATGAAACACCATAAGAATTTATTACGAAAAAATAAATTGCAAGAGAAGATATACATTGAATCCATGCAGACACGACCCTTGACTTATATATTAAAATATTGATATCGTTCAATGCCATTTTACATGGATATCATCCTAGTCCATTGCCAAAGTTTATTCTATTTCCTTGTAGTGACACTATTATTATATGGTGTTCTTTATTTCCAATTATACTTACAAAACTACATTATAGAGACTCAATGAATAAATGTAATGTCCCTCCCAAGTGACATATTAATGTTGTGTGTCCTAACTCTTAGTGTTTTTAGACTAGGAGGGGTTATTTCTAAAAGAGAAAGAGGTAAGTCAATCAAAAAGGAAAGAGGGCACAGTTGATAAAAGGACTAAGGCATGTCAGCCATTAAAATAAGGCACAAAGAGGGGGCATTTTCCAATAGAGGAAAAGAAAAACAATTGGCAAGTCAATAAAGCTAGGAGACAAAGCAAGGAAGTTATTAATTTATACATGAAGGCACAATGGGAAAGGGAAGTGAGCCATCTATGGAGCCATTTACACCTTGAATCATAATATCGGTATAAAACAATGATAGCACATCATTATCACAAGTTTTTATCATTTGTGTTTTGAGTTTGAGAGTTTCTCTCATAGGTTGAGTGATGTGACTCGCCTGTAGCTTTGGGTGGTGTGCCCCTTAACAAGTGAATATTTTGTTTTGGTCTCTCATGTCAATGCATCCATTCAAGAATATTTGTTGCAATTCCTGATGTGTCCTTCATCTAATTATCATATCATATAGAATATCTTAGAGGAATCCTATAAGTGACATTCACTCTTCCTCCTTCCTTCTCTACATTCTATGATATTCTGGGAAAAAAAATTGGAGCAATGTAATGGGAATTTAGACCCCACTCTTATATATTTCATGTACTGATGTCCAATCTACCATTTAATATCATTTTTAAGTCACTTTCACATCATTCACAGAGTTTGGGAGGTTCAGGGTTCTATTCTCCTTGGTTTCCTAGCTCTGGAGCCATACTATTGGGAGTTTGACTATGACATGATACCTCTAAGATTCTAGTGAGATGTATTTCAACTCTCATATCTATGCTATGATATAATTTAATCTCTTTGAAAAGTACATAGCATTTTGAACTTGTTAAATTAAGTTTCATAAAGATATTTTTATAGTCAAGGACCTGGCCATAAAGAATCCATATATATTTCATGAATATCACGTCTTCCACCTAGGCCCTTTATTCCCTGTTGCACACTATGATCCATGAGGAAGTTTCTTGTTTCCAAATAATTTCATATGGCACCGGGGCAACTCAAATTTTAGTTCTAAGGCATGGATTGGAATTATACACCCATTATGTAATTATGGAAACCTTTAACTATAATTTATGCATAAAATATTATATTTATATTCATAACTTATGTTTATAGTTGCACATTCGGATGTGTATCACACCTGGGATAACCCTTTGGTAAATCCAAGGACTCTAGGGAAATAACCCAATGAATCATGTCGAAACTTCTATGATAATGGTGAAATATGAAGATAAATATGATTCAAAAAATACCAACCTATCACAAAAGTCACTAGACCCAACCACAAGCTTTTATATTGCAAGAATCAGTGACTAGGAGTAAAGAACTAGATTTGGGACTGCTTAGTTAGGTGATTTCCAAATGGATACGAGTGAAATTATAAGACCTCAATTTCCATATATTAAGGTTGGAATGTGTCCTATTACGTATTACATACCTTAATAAAATTACGTGAATCTATTTGGTGGTCTGTAGTTCAGGTAACTGCATTAAAATGCAAAACTAGTCATATTTCCAATGAATTTGAGAGCAGGGGAACTTGTTAGTTTCCTGGAATTTTAAAGGAGAGTCTAAGGGTCACTATTTCCTATATAATATATGTAGCAGTGATTAAAATAAGGTAAATCAAGCAAATCAAGAATGAATGATATCTTGGCACTATCATTAGTCAATTACAACCAAACTTGCAGAATGTCAAGATTCATCGGAAGATGCAACATAGAAAAAGAAATAGAGGGACAAGAAGTGAGTGAATGATATACTTTAGTAGCGAATGATAGTTTTTACCATTATTATATAACATTACTTCATTGGTTTCACATTCTAATATCCCAGAGCTTATAGAGGGGTACAAACCAAGAATATCACACCCTTTGCAGCAAAATCAATACAGTAAACTAGTCTTGCCTAGCAAAGGAATGCCAACACACAACTGGGACTGGAAGTAAAATAGAATATATTTTGAATCACAATTAAAGAGACTATATTTATCTCTGCTATATCACCAATTTAATTTTGATCGACTACATAGTTATAGAGGGGGAACATGTCCCTATTACTTGCAAGGGGCACATCACCCAAGCAAAGAAAATCATATATATCTTCAACACAAATGACAAAATGGCAAAAATAATCCCCAAGGAGGATGTCATACTCATTTTATAAAGTTATCTTGGATTTTCCTTTTTCTAGAGATTTCTCATGAAAATATTAATAAAATAAGAATTAATATTATTTTCATGAAAGAATAGAAGGTAGGCCCCTTTCTTAATTCAAAATTAGGAAAATATTTCCTATATTTGTATTGCTTTCATTAGCTAAATTTGGAAACTAAACATTAGAGGATTTTTGAGGTCTAAAATGGGCCTCCTAAAGAAAATAATAAAATAATAGTGAAAATAATATTTATTAATTTTGGAGGAAAAAAGAAAAAAACTACTTTTTGTGTTCGTATTTTCAACATATCTCCATGTGTATTTTCTCAAATTTCAATCGGGAAAGCTGCATAATTTAATTTTGCATCCAACGAGTATCCATACTGCATACTTTTGATGGACCCCGCTACCCCAAAAACAAGAAATACCTGAAAAAACGTGACGATGATGTCATCATCATGTTTTTTTAGGTATTTCTTATTTTTGGGGTAGTGGGGTCCATCAAAAGTATGCAGTGTAGGTACTCGTTGGATGCAAAATCTAATTCTGCATCCAACGAGATCTCCTGATCTAAATTTGAGTAAAAACACAGGGAGATATGTCGAAAATACGAACAAAAAAAGTAGTTTTTTATGACAAATATGTCAATTCAACCATTATCGTTGACTCATTTTATTGGAATTATATTGGTTCTTGAATTCCAACTCAGAAGTACTTATTGTTGATGCATTTTCTTATAAGGATCATTTTGAGACCCCAAATTTCCTCTACTGTATTTCTTGGTTGTTTCTAATACTTATTGATACATTTGCAAAAATATGGAAACTCTTCCTTTCTTATTTTGAGTTGCTTTCTGGTTTTATGCTGCTTTGTTGCTTTGATACCTTTAGCTACTTTTCATGCTTTTGGATTCTTTTCCCAAATCCCTTGAAAGAAACTAATCATATGTGATTATCCATACATATAGTGTCCCTCTATATCCACATAAGCCATGTCCAACTCATAAAACAAAAATTATATAATTAAATATTCAAAAATTGTGGGCCTACACCACCCTTTCATGGTGTGAATAAATTATAGGATAAAATTTAATTATGTGCTTCAATAATTAATTTCCACTCCAAGCCAGGGAATCTAATGGGAATAGTGTGAACCATAGTGCTACCAGAATGGGCACATACACCTTTCATTATCACTTTCACGATGGTAAATCCTTCCTTACATGGGTTCCATTTGTTGGTTCCCTCATGATGTTAGGTGTCCATGCCATTTTATTCCCCCTAGGATTGGGAGTCCATCTATGTAATGTACCTAAAATGCATAAATAAATAAATAAGTGTATGCTAGTAAAATGACTAGATCTTATGGACATCTTCATTTTTACTGCCGAATAAAAACTTGCTTGAAGAACTAAGCCTAAGTTTTGTTTGATGTTTCCTTTTTGTGTTTTTCCTGTATGATGATGATGTTTACATGTCACTATTCTATACTTCAGTGCGCTTGTAGTTTACTTTCATGCTTATCTTATTTGCTGACGTTGTCGATCCTTATTTTGTTTATGTCTTACTTTTGTATAATGTTTATTTAGTTATTTATTTGTGTATAATGAAGTTGAATTACCTATGTACGTCAAGGGGTGGAGTGGAGGGATTTATGTCCCTATTGACGCACTTGGAAAGGTAAGTTTCCTATGCTTACAAGGTTTACTTAGTTAATGGTGAACTAATGCATGTCTACTTATTCTTCTGCAGGTAATTTTTTTTATGAACCTAGTCTTGTGAACATGATGGAATAGAGTCTTAGCATCTATAGCTATCTAAACCTAAGAAATGCTAATCCTATGCTCAACTAAAGGAGACAAGGGTCCTAGGACTAAATGTAACAACACATACTTTATAAGCCATGGTGAAGGGGGTTTTATACTATATGTATGTTTGAAACTATGGTAAAGAGGGTTTCAAAATTTGGTTGTAAATCTTTTATGCTTATACTATTGTGGAGGCGTTACAACTGATTTTACCACACATGATGGACCACACATTTATGGCCTTCCCTGTCCCTCTGCAGACTCTTGGACCCCATGGACCATTTTGTACCTTTGATGTTTCCAAGGTCATCCCTAAAAACATGCATTATTTTCCATACGCGAATTTTAAACCTATTCTTGTGTATATACGTGGATATGACACTCAAACTTGCGTACATCAGGATGTGTGCAAAAGGCCAAATAGTTTTGGAGTTTTCCTTGATGTGGATCTTAGTCACTTGTCTCTTGGCTTTCTATATGCCTTGATATCACTCGGATTTGACCTTCCATTACCCCATTGAATCACTATATAAGGAACCCTTTGGATACATTGAAAGGAGGGGTGAAAAGCAAGAAATCTATAGTCCATTGTTGCTGGAGCTTATACTTGATTCTGCATCCCTTTGTCCCTGCACTTTGTGTTCTTCCCAAGCTTTCCTTTTATTGTGAGTTTTCTATTGAGAGATGGAGGATTGAAGTGCTGGTGGCCCAGGTGGAGGACATAGTTTCTCTAGTTCGCAGACGTGCCAACAGAGGTTGTCACTATTGTAATCTCTAATTTATATTAACAGAAATATCTTTTCTTGTCCAAGAATGTGTATTTAAATGAATATTGAATCCATGGATGCTTTTAAATGCTTATATGTTATTGATTATATATGCTAGAGTAGGTCTAACACAATTATATAGCATGCTTGGCTTTTTTGTTGAATGTTGAGAGAGCAAATTGCTAATACAAGCGAGAGTGGAAAAGCTCAACGGGGATCTACATCAACCAGCCGGAATAAGGTATGTTTCGAGATACTTTAGTGTTAGATGTTTTGTTTCTCTTACATATGGGAAAGGATTGATTTCTGCAGTTACTCTGTCTGTTGCGGTACCCCAAGCCATAGGAAGTTTTCTCCATAACAGAATTGGTGACCATACTTGGGAGTTCCTAGTCATTTCCTTTGGGGGTTTTATCGGCATTCAATGTTCTTGAATTGCTCTAATTTCTCTATTTCTGAGTCAGGTCTGGGGGCATGTTTTCCTAGTAGTGTCTGATAGGTTTAAATTTTGTCTCAACTTGTCTGTTTACCTTCTTTTTTATCTCTTTTTCTTCCTGTATGATAGTTTTGTCTTCACAGTCGTGTGTACAGGCGGTTTTTACTGGGATATCCATGTATATACATGGGTTTTCTGCACACAATCGCGTATGCCCTGAGTTCTGCCTTTTTTGGTGAAGATTAAGTGTTGCTGTCTTAGTTTGGATAATTGCTAAGTCTTCATAGATGCTTCTAGAGTCTGTATACACCCCTGTTTCTGACCAGAGATTCTTTTTAGTTTGAATTTTTTGAGAATGTTCTTGTCATTTCATTTTCTATTTTTTGTTTTGGGATTAGTGCATTAGGTCTCTTTTACCTTAGTGCTTTGCTTGGGTGTTGTCTGATAGTGCTTGCAGAATCTGAGGGTTGTATAGTCTTACTTTTGCTTTATTATCTCATTTTAATTCAAAAAATACAAAAAGTTTGCTTTTTGCATCATTATGCATTGTTGCATTTTGCATTTTGCTTGGTACTTGCATTAGGTTTTCTTGGAGAAGTATTAGTCAGATTTTCATATAGGAATGATTGCATATTCATTTGAAGGAAAAAATTTCACTTCACGTAGTAGCATACCCCATTTTTCATTTGACACAATGTATTTGCATTAATTGTTAGGTGTGCATTTTACTTCTTATTGCATCATAACATCATTAGTTGCACAATCATTTTCCCTTTTGAGTAATAAGCCAATTAAAATCAACTCATAATAAAATGAATCACACTCTTTTCTTTTATAGGGTGCACCAACAAGATTAGGTTCTAGCATCTTGGAATAGTTCATTGTGAGTAAATTCTCCAAGACTACTAAACAAAACATTTATCTGACTGTCCAAGTGAGAGAGTGAAATTCCTTTATATAATTAGTGTTTCTCAGGATCGTCCTCTTACAAGGGAGTTAAGCACCAGGCAGTGTGAGCGGTTATTGATTGGGATGACCTCTGGTCATAATTGAGTAGCACCGGAGATATTTACAGGATTGTATTCATATCTGGGGTCTCTTTCGAGAGTTTCAGGCTTTGCTACCTTGCCCATACGGTCAATCCCACCTGTGATTGTCCGCCTGAGCATTGATTATATTGAGGTGAACTTAGTTGCCTTACCTAGGTTATCGAGGGGGTACTTCCCAGAGGTTATTCTGCAGATGTCTTGGCCAGGTAGGGATTAGATAGCATAGTAGATATATGTGTTGAAGTTGAGGGCCACTATAATTGGTTACAAACCTCCGCTTGTTGTGTATGGGAGTCTCAAGCCTCTCCTAGGTGAGACATACCTGCTTCATTCGAGAGCTCACATATCCTACCCTTGTTTTCTTGTGATTTGGCTTTACATTGTATAGGTGTATGTTATGTGCATGCTAGTTTGCCTAGGGTTTGCATAATTAGATAGAGTCTTTTTCATTTTTGAGTCATTATGGATTCAGGCGTGGCACTTCGCCATTCTCGTCATTTAGCAGGACTTCTGCCTTCCACGTCTCCTCCTCCTTTGGGAGAGAGAAATAGACACTCCGAGCGGACTACTTCTTACATTGATTCACACATGATGGGAGATCTAAACTGGCATATAGGTTAGGTTTCACATCCGTTTGCACTTTGCATGACCTTATGACTGTTTCATTATAACCTTAGGTACGAACCCATTCTATCTTTTCACGGAACCTACTTGTTGCTTTTAGAAGTGACATGATGTGAATTGTAGAGCTTGACCATACATGGGTTCCCTAGTTAGATCCTATTTTGCATTTGGTGCCCATGCCAACATTTTTCCCTTAGGGTGTGGGAGTCCTTTGTATAGTATCACCATGACTTTGTGTAAGAGCCTCATACTCCTCTTCATCATTTTACTGGCCCCTTTTTCCCTAGGACTCCCTTATGTCAAGTTGTAATTGCATTATCATGAGTTTTGCTTGCCTTATTGAGCCTTATGCTGGCTTCCCTGACTTTGACTATCAGCTATATAGCCCGAGCTTATCTCATGTCTAGCCATGTAGAGCCATTTTACATATCCTTTGCAGCTTAATTCCCCTTTTTTTTACCGGGAGGGGACTTTCCCCCAAGTGTTGGTATCCTACACATGTGTCCTTGCATTGAGAATAGGTATGTTCCGCTACTTGGAACTAGTTCGTCTATTCCTTGACACCCATCTCCTCCTAGTCTATAACTATAAAGCACTTTTATTATTTTTCAAGGTTTTCAAAATATTTGAAAAAGTTTAAAAAAGAAAATCAAAAAACCAAAAATCCGGTCAGGAAAAGATGTTATCTTTGGCAGCAATCAAGTCGTGTCACCTTCGAACAGAGCACTATATATCACATTCGTTGGTTGGGTTAATAGTTTGAATTTAGGAGCTGTACTCATTTCTCTGAGTTTATCTCCACCGACTGGTTAAGCTTCCATTCCCTATGGAGCCTCTGTCGATGCCTCCTGTGTCGTCGAGATGTCCTAGTTTTGTATATTGATTCTATGCTACCTACATTCAGTCACCATTCGCCTTTATGCTCTTGTTCAAAGGAAGCTGAAACCTAATTCGGTCATTCCTCAGTTCTCTTGACTTTGCATGTCGGCCATTCCCGGTACTGATACTGGTTCGTGCACATTATGATCAAGTCCTTCCACATTATATAGCTTTGCTGAGTACCTTGTGTTGGATGATGAGGGATGCCTTAACGCCCTCCTTCTAGCAGATTTCATCCCATCGACTTCAGATCATTTATTCTGGGATAGGAATCTAGAGTAATTTTGAGTGCCTTGAGACTTGCAGTCATCAGTGGTAGGTTCTCTCACCATCGACAGTTTTGGGAATACATCAATGTCCTGATCGATGGATTCTCTCAAGTGTTTGACCTCAACAAATTTATTCACACTTGTTAGTTTTCACTCTAGTACCTTGATTCCCATTTTCATTATCGGTGGGTGATCTCGCATCTATTAATGGTATACATCAATGACCGGTAATCAGATGATGGACTACTATGTTTGACCTCGGCACCTTTATTCACATAGTAGGACATGTACTCGTAGAGGATTGTGTAGAAGACCTTCCAGATTGGTGGCATTTCATATATGCTACCTCCTTGATCGTGCCAATGTTCATGAGATTTCAGCTCTCGTGACTTGATTCCAGTGTATGTCAGATATCTTCAGCCATTATGGAGATCTTGATCCATTGTATATCTTCAGCTTTCATGAAGATCATGATCCTTTGTATATCTTCATCATGGAGATTCCGATATATCTATATTGTACGTGGTGATGACCACACATGTCATATTTTGTATCATGCTTATTCATGGCCATTGTACTCTTATGTATCCGGGATGGCTACATGTACTTGCAGTTATGTGCAGAGTTTGATTATTGTCTTATACTATTGGATGGATGGTTCTTCCACCTGGTTCTTCATCACTCCACTTCTGGGATGGACTTGTAATGTATTTCAGCCATCGTATCACCCCTCTAACCTCACACATTAGGGGGCATCTGTTATAGCTGATTTTACCACACATGGTGGATCACACATTTATGGCCTTCCCTATCCCTCTGCAGACTCTTTGGACCCCATGGACCATTTTTGTACCTTTGATGTTTCCAATATTATCCCTAAAAACATGCATTATTTACCATACACAACTTTTAAACCTATTCTCACATATATATGCGGATATGACCCTCAAACCCGCGTACATCGAGATGTGTGCAAAAGGCCAAATAGTTTTGGAGTTTTCCTTGATGTGGATCTAAGTCACTTGTCTCTTGGCCTTCCATATGCCTTGAGATCACTTGGATTTGACCTTCCATTACCCCATTGAAGCACTATATAAGGAACCCTTTGGATACATTGAAAGGAGAGGAATTGAAGAGCAAAAAGACTATAGTCCATTGTTGCCGGAGCTTATACTTGAGTCTGCATCCCTTTGTCCCTTGGAGCAATTTGTGTTCTTCCCAAGCTTGTCTTTTCTTGTGATTTTTCTATCAAGAGACAGAGGATTGAAGTGGTGGAGGCCCAGGTGGAGGACTCAGTTTCACCAGTTCGCAGACGTACCGACAGAGGTTGTCACTATTGTAATCTCTGATTTACATTAATAGAAATATATTTTCCTATCCAATAATGTGTATTTAAATGAATATTGAATCCATCGATGCTTTAAATGCTTATATGTTATTGATTATATATGCTAGAGTAGGTCTAAAACCATTATATAGCATTCTTGTCTTGTTTGTTGAATGTTTAGAGAGCAAATTTCTAATACAAGCGAGAGTGGAAAAGCTCAACGGGGATCTACATCAACCATCCAGAATAAGCTGTGTTTCGAGATCCTTTAGTGTTAGATGTTTTGTTTCTCTTGCATATGGGAAAGGATTGATTTCTGCGGTTACTCTGTCTGTTGTGGTACCCCAAGCCATAGGAAGTTTTCTCCATAACAGGAGGGCTTATGCTATTGCATATATATGCAATCAAAACTATAGCATATGACATTGGTAACTATGGAAGGGTTTAACAAATTGGATGGCAATAATTTGAAGAAAAACTATAGGCTTGTGGGTTTTTATTTGGGTGAAGATGGCGGCCAAGTTGGCTCATTTAGTGCACCTCCTATTGTGCAGGCTTCATGCCTTATGTATTACGCTACAGTTTCGTTTTTCATTCGTTTGGTTATTTTTTTGGTTTTGGAGGGAGGATTCGTGCTCCTAACGTGATTTGTGCATACCATGTAAAGCTTACAGTGATGTCCATGGAAAAATTTTACAGGTATGCCAATTCTCAGTATGGTTCCACTTTTTAACCTTTGTTTGGATTTATAGTTTGCAGCAAACTTATAATATTTGCTTTGGTTTCGTTGATTGCAGGTTTAAGTAGCATGGGTACTCTACTTTAAAGGGCGTAGCTTGAGTTGACTGTGCAACCACCCAGGTAATCCCATGTATAGCAAGGTCATGTACCCAATGTTTAACTTGTTATGTTGTTACATGGTTTCAATTCTGGCTCTGGGAAATGTTGTTTGTAGCGCTTAAGTTATTAACTGTCACTTTGGGTTTTGGGGTTCCTTCAATTCGTTTGGGAATTTGTGATGCGACTATGTAAATGTCACTTGTATGGTTCTGTAATATAAATATGTGATGTTTTAAACTTTAACAGAGACTCACCTCTACGTTTTTGGTTTACCATTAGCTCTATAATGGATTTTTGGGTTTAAATAAACCTTATTGTGTTTCTTTGTTTTATTATGGCTCTCTAAATTTGAGTGGATGTGTTTATAATTTCTAACAGTGCCATTGCTCTACAATGGCACTTACGATGTCCTTGCTTCGATATTCGATAAGAATTGTGGAAACGTGGTTTAGTTGATTCATCGGATTATAATGGGGATGATCTATTTATGGACTAATTTGGTTTTAAATGGAAGAGCTTAGCTCTATCCAGAGATAAATTTGTTGTTTCATGGGTAGCCGTAATGGCTTAGCCTAAGCATTGTGTAAATAACGCAGCCTATGCGTTGGGTTTATATGTTGGGTTGTATTGTTAATATGCTTTGGTTTATTTGTTTGTAAATGTTTAAAAGTTACCATCTGGGCTCTACGTGTCTCAGTCTTGGGTCAATTTGCTAGGATGTGGCTTAGATGTTAATGTTTGTAGTTGGATGTTTTAACATCGTAGATATATATTTACCGGTTAATAAATATGCCAAGGTTTATTAGTTTCAACCTTGGGACGTGGGGGTAAGGATCAAGCCTTGGCCATGGGAGTTTCGAATGCTTCAAAGGGAAATTCCAAAGCAAAAAATTCGAAGATGCTAGAGAAGAAGAAACCAGAAAAATGGAAATCCAGTGATGGGGGTTCGAATCCTCCCAAGGAGAAGGACAAGAGGGGGGAATAGAATACCAAATGCACCTATTTCCAAAAGGGATGGTATCCAGAGAGCTCATGCATGAAAAAAAACATTGACCAGATGGTGCAGCTGCTGGAGAAGAACAACATTTTAGTCCCTGACAGTGCAAGGAAGAAGGACGGCACCTCCAGTTTAGATGGGAAGGAGAAATGTCATGCTTTGGTAGAAGGTACCTCTAAATATTCATATTTCATCATTGATTTGGGGGATTTCAAACACATGGTATCCACAAGACATCCCTTCTCCTCCATGCATTAGAATTCTGTCCCAACATTCGAATGGGGGATGATTCTGAAATCTAGACCAAGGGGATTGGTAGGATTGACATAGAGCATGGTTTCTTCAGTGATGTGTTGTATGTACCAGACCTTGCAGAAAAAAAAATTCAGTCTATCAAATGACCCATACAGGAGAGGGAGATTCAAAGAGAGAGACCTTCACTCCATATATGGTAGAGATTGCAGAAATATCATCAGACCAATTCATTGCAATTGGGTATGCAGACCACCATGAGCGGATGTACAAGTTTTTGAACTTCCACCCCACTTCCAATGACCAATCTCTTCTCTCACATGCCAATGCTATTTCCAAGCTATGGCATGAAATTTTTGATCACATGAACTACAAGTACCTCCAATCACTACATAGAGATGAGATGGTGGAAATACTTCCACCAATCAAATTATCAAATGGAGCATGCATTGGGTGTGTAGTTGGGAAGCATCCAAAGCGAATCTATGAGAATGGGATGGAAAGGAGAGATAAACAACCATTGGGGTTAGTACATCAAGATATGATTGGTCCTTTTCCCACTCCATCATATGGTGGATCAAGGTATGTACTTATGTTTATCATTGATTACTCTAGATTCTGCTAGGTGTACTTCCTCAAATTGAAGTCTAAAGTTTTTGAACAATTGAAGATTTGGAAGGCATTGGTAGAAAATGAGAGTGGGCATAAGAATAAAGTCCTTAGGATTGATAATGGGAAGGAGTATGTAAAAAAGAACCTACAGCACCTTTGTCAGTAGTGTGGCATCCAAATGCAACATTCAACTCCCTACACACCACAGCAAAATGGTGTGGCCGAGAGGAAGAATAGATCGCTCAAGGAGATTGCAACTTGCATGATATAAGCAAGGGATGTAAGTCCCAAGCTATGGGATGAGGCCATTAGTTGTGCTGCACACATACAAAACAAGTCCTTCCACAAATCAGTAAAAGGAAAGACTCCCTACGAGGCATGGTTTGGCCATAAACCAAATGTCTCAAATTTCAGGATTTTTTGAACTAGAGTATGGGCTAGAATCCCTTCTGAAAAGAGGAAGGCCTTGCAGCCACAAAGCAAGGAGTGCATTATGGTTGGGTACGGTGAGGATACTAAATGCTACAGACTCTTTGACACTCCACACTCAAGACATTTGTTGAAAGAAGTGTGCAATTCGAAGAAGAGCCAATTCTAGATTTCAAGCTTGCACTAGGGGAATGCTCCTCTCCTAAACGATTCGAAGATGTAAGTGATGATACATGATCTATTCTGATATGTATGATATAAATATGGATGAATATGATATTGTTGTATATGACTCACCATCAAGTCCCAAGTGGGCTGAAAAAAACATACAAGATGCAGGGGAATTGGAAGGAAATCCCCATGAGCCTAGGAACACTAGATCACAAACTAGTAATGCTTCCTTTGCAAGTGATAGTGCTCTTGTTGAGCATTGTCATATGATGATTGTATTTGCTCCTCAGACATACTAGCAAACCTGTAATGACCTAAGATAGAAAACAACAATGAAAGAAGAGTTCCATTCTCTCGATGAAGGTGAGAACATACCTTGAACCACTCATGGAGGTTGTAGGCATAGGACCACTGATATCAGAGTTGATCAGCCCCAAAATCCTTATATCTTGTCTTTCCTTTCCTCAATCAAATTTGTTCTCAGGGTGTTTTTCGACAATGTAACCTTTGTAAATTCCGCTAGAGGTTTTGATGGCAGGGAGGACTTCCACCATGGAATTCTTTTGAATTTGCTGCAAGTATTTGAAGTTCAAATGTCCAAACCTTTCATTCCACAACTAGTTGACCTCATTCCCATTAGTCATAAGATAGGTGGGGTTTGCATTAGGTATAAACTTGTAAAACTCATAGGTTTGAGCTGAATGATTCACTATACCTGTTGCAATGATTTTCCTGATGCAATTTCAAATATCTAAACATCATTCAGGATGTTACTCTCTTGGACAAGCCCGTGCATGTCATATGATATACACTCAACATATTTGAGGCCAAGGAGGGTACATACAGAACATCATAGAAGCTTCCATGTTCAATTTTTACAATACCTTTTACTTTCAAATTGATTTGAGAATAATCTCCCATGTGGATGGGAATGCTGCTGTCAGAGTCCAGGAATGAAAAGGATTCTTTGCTTTCCACCACATGGTTCAAAGCACCAGAGTCTATGAGGAGAGATCTAGGCTTTGAAAATTTTTCCATGAGGGCATGTCCTCTTTCTGGCTAGATGTTTCGATTATAATTTTGTCTCTTCCTTGTACCTTCAAGAAGATTGATGTTATTCTTCTCAAGGAGAAGATTCATAGCATCACGTTGCTTCTTCATGCAAGAGCTTTCAAGGTGAAATCCCTTTCCACAATAGGAACATTTGACCTTTTAGTTTCCTTCTTTGCCTTTGTTCTTGTTCTTTCTTGAGCCTGGGGGATAATCAAGCTGTTGAGGTTTCTTCTTTGGCTTTGGAGCATCAAATAGAGTCTTTCATCTCTTTTGCTTTCCCTTTCCATTTGTAGCCATGGGTCCTCCAGGAAATAGAGCTTGGTCCTTGGAATATCTAATGATCCTCGTTTGGACAAGATTGTCATGCTCATTTGTGAGAGACTCAATGAATGCATTGAGGGATATAATTTTCCAATTTGGTATTATGAGATTCCTAGTATGGAATGTGGACACAAATACTGAATAATATTGAACAAGTTTTGAGAGGATGGATAGGATGAGTTTATCATCCTCCTTCGCAACTTTGCACTGCTTCAACTAGAGTACTAGGTGCTTGAATTTAGTAAAGAAATCATTCATGGTTTTGTAGTTTCTTGGGTTTAGAGAAATCAACTCATTCTTTAGCTGATAGATCCTTATGTCATCTTGAATATCAAACAGAGTGACAAGCTGTTGATCCCAAATCTCCTTTGAAGTCTTCAACCCAGTGAGGTGGAAAAGAAGATCTCAAGAGATTGAAAGGCACGAAAAATCTATAAACTTCATCTAGCGTATTCCAGTATTTTGCTTTGTCAACAATATGATTTGAATCTATTTATGTGTCCATTGTGACTCTTTAGAATCCTTTGGAGCACAGATGAATCTCCATGTCCTCCTTCCATTGGTGGTAAATGAAATGAGTGAGTAGATTCACAGAAGAGGCCATGATGTTGCTGTAGCAAATGCTGTGAAAGACTTTGAAAAAACTGAAAAAACACAAAAAGGGCATCGTAAGGTCAAACAACCTGCACTTTTCAAGTTTACATCACACACGACTTAGTCAATCAAGAAAGCTTGATCAACAATTCATTTGCCCAGGAATTATGTGGTAAACTTTCTGCTTCTGGTGCCGAGCTAAAATTTTTGGGATTTTTTCTCAAATTGCATCATAGATCCATCAAGAAATATTGTTGGAGAACAGGAGCCTTGTCCTTTCATGGCTCTGATAACATATGAAAATTGAGTCACAGTAATCTAAGGACCAAGGCACAACTTACAGAATATTCAAGGATCAATTACACAAAAAAATGACATGAACGTGTTGTAATTAGAGGTTGCAATTATATATATCAATCATTAATCAAAAGTAGTGATACAATGTCATACACTTTCATGAATAGCAAGAAACTTCGAATTCCCAAGAGTTCATTTGAATTACACACATGAAAGTGTCTTAGCTTCCAGTTAGCCACACTAAACACATCAGTTAACCATTAATCACAATCAATAATTGGCTCTAACTGAATCAGAGGTAGTTATGACTGTTTCTAATAGAATAGAACTGAACTTCATGTCAATCAGTAGGTGAGAGTGCATATCTAACTTTAGTTAGCTAAGATCAAGTGTACTGAATTGAAATGAATCACCAGAAGTTGTTGGAGGCACTTTAAATCACTATAGTTAACTGGAAATTACCAAAAATAGGAAAAATAATGATGGAGGAGCCTTTACAGCTACAGTTTAACTGAAAGTAGGTAGAATAACCATCAGTTACTAATTTGGGGTGCTTAGGTCATGCATATCAACCTAGATTTTCTCCTTGACTGAAGGAGGAAGCTTAGTTAGTCTTCCCAATTGAAGGAGAAGACACAATTAGCCTCCCTGATTGAAGGAGGATGATCTAGTTGATGATGTAGTGACATATTCGAGCCAATAATTTGGGATAAGTGATAAAATAGGCCAATTAGGCCAAATAAACATGTGTGGGTTGGATAATGACTCCAATACATGATGTATTCTACCCAACAATTATTAATGTATCAATCATGCCCCTCTTGGTCTTGACCCTAGATTGTATCGTGACATTGATATGAGCATGAAAATACATGCCTCATTTATATATGATATTTTATAAACCTTACTTATTTGAGTATTTTTCTATATGTATGTGCTTTTTTAGTCCCTTAGGAGGTTGATTCATCTCCAAAATGATCTTGGTATCACATCTAGTGTATCCTTGTTCCCTATTTAAAGTATGAAATTCCTATGATGTATCTGATCCATATGATGATATCTTGACCTCACACATGATGGGACAATATACAACAAAAATTTCTCACCTAGCTTGTTATCAACTTCATCATCAATATACATTATAATCAATAATGTCATTAACACCATTTTTCATCTCATATCATCCATATGACCTAAAGAAGTGACTAAAATACCCAAAACTTGAAATTCAAACCTAAAAGTTGACCATATCTAGAGGGTTTCACTTTTTCCTTTGATAGGTGCAATCTTAGTCACGCTTATTTGCCAAAAATCCATGTCCTAGCCACAAAACTTAAATTTCAATTGTGTATTCATCATTTTGTCCTTACCTTGGGAAGTAGTGGATGAAAGTAGACACATACCTAGACATGATTAAACTCAACAATGGATCTAACTTCCCAAACCCTAATATATCCACTAAGAAATCATGGAATGGAGAGAATCCACATTGGATCTATATCCTTCTATTTTACTAATATTTTTTCTATAAAAGGATCCCTTCAGATCACCAAAACACAATTCGAATTCTCTTACAAAATAGTGTTGACATGCTCTTACAATTCCATACTACAATTTCTACCTTCACCTTAGAGGACGATCCACAAACAACATCTAGATAGATATTGGAGGCCACAAAGGATATCAACGAACCTTTTCTTGGACTAGATGTGGAGGGCCATTTCCCTCTACCACTATTCCAAGGTGTGTTCTCATTGTATTCTTTGTGTAATCAATAATAAAACACAATGCTTTACATTATGTGTTGTCTTTGAATGGATTGCTCTCTAGTTTCTACTTGCACATGTATGTTTAAGGATTTTGATATTTAGTTTATTTTAGTGTAGTTTGTATTTCCATTTCTAATATTTTACCTAAGATTTCACAACTGCTTGGTACCGTTACACAAGTGTGTGATAAATCACACACATGGACAAAATTCAACTTTCTTGCTAGTTTGGGTAAGTTGGGGTGTAATGTCCCCAAAAATTGAAAATTGAAAAAAAAAAATTTATTAGTCTAGTCAAAACTACCTATTGGACATTATTTAACTTGCAGAATGCATCGTACTCTATTTGTACTGTTGTTTTGCCATAAGCTGTTCTTACATCCTTTTCATTACTTTCAGTTATGTTTATTACTGTTTTTACTTATGATGCCATAATGCTGATTACTAAGCTATTATTATGTTTATACATTGTCGTGTATGTGTAGTTACTTGATTATGTACTTCATTAGTTTTAAGCTTGTGTTTACTTTTTATTTACACGGTTCTAACTCAACTTTGTTCTTGGAACCAAAGTGGGTGGAGTGGCGAGACTAGTTCTCCCATGTAACTGTATTAGAGGTAAAAGTCTCTACTTGTCTAGCAAGCTTACTTAGTTCTATTGAACTAATGCACTCTTAATCTGTTTACATGCAGGTGCACCTAGTGATGATAAACTTGTTACGAAAAGCTGAAGGTTTGGTCACTAGTGTTCATACTTGTTGCTAGTGACACCTATTGGTTGTTTATTATTGTTCTCTACAGACTTGTAGTATTGACAAGGTCAATTTCAATACCACACCTATCATTGCATGACACAACTAGGTATTTTTAATGGCATTTATTGTTCTTGGGGTAATTATTATCAACGGTTCATACCCAAGTCTATTTATATTTACATGTTTATTTTATGATAAGTAACTAACTTAAACTTTTGTTTTATTATGCTACAGGTTCTGCTATTGTTGGTTAAGACGAAGCTTGGTCTTATGTATATACAACATATCATGGCATATTGCATATGCCATGGTATTAGGCTTAGAGCCTAAAGAGTTGATGCATAAGATCCTAAGGTTTAAAACCTAAGGTAAGCGATAGACATGTAAATGTTGACCTTGTATCCAATTGGGGTGGCGAATATATATCATAGTTTATACCTGTGCATATGATATCTTAGACCTTTTATTAAAACTTGGGTGGCAAATATATCATAGTTTTAAACTATGCGCAAGGGGTTTAAGACCATGCATACCATGGAGGCATTCGATAATGAAACATAGGAGAACTATAGGGAAGTGGTTTTGGGTTTTGATAATGGCCAATAGGTTGGCGCCATTAATGTGCATTGGAGTGTGTGGCAGCCTAGACTTAGGGCTTGGCTCATGATGGGTTTGGTCATTTCATAGCTCACTGCTTACTCTTGGGTCCTACGCAGTATGGTGATTTTGACTTTCATTTGGATGATAGGTATGGCAACATTGTGGTTTTTACAACATTCATTGTTTGTTGCTAGCTTACTCCAGGATTTCATACTTCTCATTACCATTGTCTGGTTGTGGTTGTGGGTTACAGGGATGTTGAGGAGAGGCATGGTTTGTAGCTTTGAAAACAAGTCATGGGAAAGGACATTCCTTTATGGTAATCCTATTAACAATTTTATACTTTTCCTCTCTTGACTTTCATGGTTGAGACTGAGTTTTATCTCGTCATTGATTGGGGTTTGCTTGAGTTCTGATTTCAAAGAATGTGTTTCGTTTTGGGGTTTGACAGTGGGGTTTTCAATCGCTTTCGAACCTAAGTTTAAATGTAATGGAATGTAATTTAAACGATGTTTCTATACTTGAAGAGAAACTTGTTTCCTTTGACAGACTCTGCGTGTAATTTGTAAATTCATGATTTTGATTTATATTGTATAAACAAAGGTGGCACCATTCCTTGCAATGGTGTAATGGCCAGAGGAACAACTAATGTATTTAAGTTGCATTTAATTTAATGGTTATTATACTTGTGTTTTTCTAGGCATTCACCTACATTGGTTGTATTAGTTATTTGGATGACTTAAACAGTCAGAGAGAGGGCTTGGGAACATGCCTTTCATGGCGTAGGTACTCACCCTCGTAGCTGCGATAGCGTAGGAGGTTCTGGCTTAAAATTTATTATTTAATGTATAAATAAAATGTTAAAGAAGGTCGTGGGTGTAAAAAAATGTGTGGCAATCATTGTTGTAGGTGGATTCGTTGACAGGGAAGTAGAATAGCTTATTTAATTTACTGTGAAGTGATTTATGGGTTGTGGCCATGGATTTACAATGTAAAGATTTGTAAAGGTCTTACGACCACTATGTAATGATTTTATGTTGGGTTTACATCCTGTGTGTAGTTGATACACCGTGGCTTTATAAAATATTTAGGACCCTACAGGGGTTGACCCTGGGTCGTTTACAGTATTGAGGGTTTATTATTTGCAATGGTTGCGGTTTGGGCATTCTGAGTGTCCACAGGATTCGATCCTACGACCTCGTTACACTTACATAATTATTAATTTAATATGGTCATGACACTAGTACAAAATGAGAAATTAATGACTAAAATCAGGCTATAAACGACTATTTTTGAGTCGATGAATAATAGTAGCTAATTTCCACTATCTTATAGGTAGTCATATTTCACTAGTCATTAATAGCTTGACTTAGTAGTCATTGATAGACAATGATTTATTCATTGTTTTAGTCACTGATAGTTAATAATTTAGTCACGGATTTAGTCATTGATTTAGTCACTGATTTAGTCATTGATTGCAACAATTAATGACCAAATATACGACTAAATAAACTACTAGATGTTGACATATTAATGACTAAGCTAAATACGACTAAGATATGGGAAATTAGCTATTAATAGTCGTATATATGCCAATTTAGTCATTTTTGTAGTCACAAATTTATGATAGGAAACAGAGGAATCGAGCCACCAACTTCATGCCTATAATTAGGCAGGTGCTCTACCATTGAGCTAGCACCTTTTAAGAAGTTTTTATTGCTTGACAATGATGATATTCAAACAAATTTATGATAGATAGCAATCTACAAACTACATAATTATTACTATTACAACTTACCAGTAACTAGTATTTACGATAAACTAATTTCTGAGAGCTATGTACAATTTCCCCTGTAACTAAAATTAGCATAAGTAAAAATGTAATGTTTTTCATTGTATTGTGTAAATTATTGAAACAATGAAATAAATAAAATTAGCATAAGAAAAACTGTAATGCTTTTTCATTGTATTGTGTAAATTATTGAAACAATGAAATAAAGATAAACATGTATTTTAGCTTATTAAAATAATGAAATAAAGAGAAGCATGTGTTTTAAACATTTTAAGGAACTCTCGTAAACTTATATATAATTCAAAATATAACAATCACATAAATAAAATACGGATAAAAAGATATTTTTTTTTTACAACTATAACATAGTACTATATTAAAAATACAAAAAAATGAATATAAATTATACATATAATACCATGAAATGTAGTTTTATCGTTCAATTTCATTAAAACATTTTACATAAATAACATTGTGCATAGGAATTCCAATGGAATATACGAAATAGAAAAAAATTATAGGCTGTCGATCAAGTGGATCATCATCATCAAAATACATCTTAAATGCATTTTAAAGTGTTTGATTAATATCCTAAAGTTGGATCTATGTACATTGAATGTTCTACATATTACAACATTGATGTGTCAAAAGAGAAGATATTGAGGAAACCTTCTGCGAAGAGGAGGTGAATCTAAATATCCATGCAAGGGAGCTGAGAGAAAATGATTAGTAGGTATTTGATGTTCTACTAGAGTTGGAAAAGGATGATAATGCAGCAATAATCTATTGTGCATCCAAGTATGTAGAGTCTCTGGAGGACATACCCATGAGGACAAGAGTTTAATGAACACTTTTCTTGTTTATGAATGTGTGGATTAGGGGAAGGAAGAAGCAACCCCATTGAGGCTATAATTAAAAGGAGAACAACATTAAGATTGCTATAGATTTTAAAGAAAGTTTTGAAGGAGAGGGAAATGATGTAAGTGTGGTAAAAGAGGAAGAGGTTATAGCCCATAGGGAGGTTATAGAAGATAATAATAAAAAAGGTTAACATAACAACCATTTATAGCAACTGCTCCGTTAGGATCCCTTCCTGTAACTCCATAAGATGCGCAGTTCGACATATTACTAATAGTCATCAGGGCCAATAAATATCTTCAACTATATACATCCCCTAAGTAATTAAATTATTTCTTTCAACTTATATACTTCTATAATAACCCTTCTTTTGAGGTAAATTCCAGCAACAATACAAGGGAATGAACCTTCAATTACACCCAATAAAACTAGGACATTGCAACAAGAAACACTAAAATAAGGGGATGAACCTTCAATTACCCCAAATAAAACTTGTACATTGCAATAGGAAACACTAAAATAACAACAAATTTTTTTTATGTACTCCATAAAGAACCACATCAAACAACTTTTCTCTGTAGAATTTACCTCATCTTCAAAAAGATATCCATTAGGTACGAAAAACCCATCACTATCATCATCTTCCTCAGATTTAAACTTATCCGTGTCAACCTCATTCTTTTCTTCCTCATCATCCTTGTCACAGTCAGAAAGGCTTTCCCCAGGATCTTCCTGAAATTTTTAACAAGGTAAGAAAGTGAATAAAAATACTACAAATACTCTTACCAAAGAGATTTAGTGATTAGTACCTCTTCCCATTCTTCATCACTATCATTCTCATAGTCCAAAGAAGAGTCCTTCCTGAAAGGATTTTGAAGCCCAATGCCATCACTGCATAAAAAACAAAGAGTCAGAAACAAAACTTTCCCACTTGTCTACTACAAGTTTGTAAATTGGTAAGCTGTTTAAAGAAGAATTAAATATCAGCAAAAGAAAATCTCATTCCAAGTCGAGGCATTCAAATTTCAAACATATACTTATTTTGCTGAGGAAATTCATATCAACAAACACATAGAAGCACAAGATATGAAGATGCCAATAATTGGTACCTAAAGACAACAAAATGACAACAATTTTACTCACTTGGGAAAGACAGAATATCTTTAAGTATTCTATGTCAGATAAGCTCCACTGAAAAGTATGACCCTCATCAAAAGATAAGTTATGTTTGAGTATCTAAAACCTGACTCAGTCTGCTGAAAAGGTTAGCTGAGGCAACAAGAAAGTATTCCTTCCATAAAGACCAAATTCTAGAGTAACTGAAATCTCCTCATCTTCACATTCCTCCTATTAAAAATACACAGCTCATACCATGAATTGCCATTTTTAATGGATATAAACTATAATTAAAAACTTTCCTAACACTGATAAATAACATGTGAACAAGGATGTATCAGATATCAAGAAAACATATAACAAGTTCAACTCATCAATGCATCCTTTATTATAGCAAAAAACCAGGAAAAACGTATTTATAAATGATTCAAAAATGATATTTTCCTTAGGATTATGTTTATGATACATGAATTTTACTTGCAATTACATTTCTCACAATTGCAACTCTTCATTCTAAACAAGGAAAAAAGGAAGACAATCCATTGTCGCCATTGGAAACCTCCATTCGATGAATTGTTAACCTGCCCATCCATGCTAGCTCGTCCACATTATGTTATGTTGTGTGTCCAAAATGAAAGTGCACATGCCAAGGGAGCATGACAGTATGTTAGCAACTTAGCAAAACCAAATACTGGAACAATGATCCCATGTCACTAAACTGAATCTATGCAAGTAAAATATTAAAACATCAGCAATACATATCTAAGTCACCACTTTGATTGGCTCTTTAAGTATTCTATGTCAGATAATCTCCACTGAAAAGTATGACCCTCATGAAAAGATAAGTTATGTTTGAGTATCTCAAACCTGACCCGGTCTGCTGAAAAGGTTAGCTTAGGCAACAAGAAAGTATTCCTTCCATAAAGACCAAATTCTGGAGTAACGGAAATCCTCATCTTTGCATTCCTCCTATTAAAAATACACAACTCATACCATGAATTGCCATTTTTAGTGGATATAAACTATAATTAAAAAATTTCCTAACACTGATAAATAACATGTGAACAGGGATGTATCAGATATTAAGAAAACATATAATAATTTTAACTCATCAATGCATCCTTTATTATAGCAAAAAACCAGGAAAAACGTATTTATAAATGCTTCAAAAATGATATTTTCCTCAGGATTATGTTTATGATACATGAATTTTACTTGCAATTACATTTGTCACAATTGCAGCTCTTCATTTTAAACAAGGAAAAAAGGAAGACAATCCACTGTCACCCTTGGACTCCTCCATTCGATGAATTGTTAACCTATCCATCCATGCTAGCTCTTCCACATTATGTTATGTCGTGTGTCTACAATTAAAGTGCACATGCTAAGGGAGCATGACAATATGTTATCAACTTAGCACAACTGAATATTGGAACAATACACCCATGTCACTACACTGCATATATGCAAGTAAAATATTAAAACATCCATAATACATATCTAAGTTGCCACTTTGAATGGCTCTTTAAGTATTCTATGTCAGATAGGCTCCACTGAAAAGTATGACCCTCGTCAAAACATAAGTTATGTTTGAGTATCTCAAACCTGACCCAGTCTGCTGAAAAGGTTAGATGAGGCAACAAGAAAGTATTCCTTCCATAAAGACCAAATTCTGGAGTAACTCAAATCTCCTCATCTTTGCATTCCTCGTATTAAAAATACACAACTCATACCATGAATTGTCGTTTTTAGAGGATATAAACTGAAATTAAAAACTTTCCTAACACTGATAAATAAAATGTGAACAGGGACGTATAAGATATCAAGAAAACATATAATAAGTTTAACTCATCAATGCATCCTTTATTATAGCAAAAAACCAGGAAAAATGTATTTATAAATGCTTCAAAAATGATATTTTCCTTAGGATTATGTTTATGATACATGAATTTCACTTGTAATTACATTTCTCACAATTGCAGCTCTTCATTTTAAACAAGGAAAAAAGGAAGACAATCCATTGTCACCATTGGACTCCTCCATGTGATGAATTGTTAACTTATCCATCCATGCTAGCTCGTCCACATTATTTTATGTTGTGTGTCCACAATGAAAGTGCACATGCCAAGGGAGCATGATAGTATGTTAGCAACTTAGCACAACCGAATATTGGAACAATGCACCCATGTCACTACACTGCATCTATGCAAGTAAAATATTAAAACATCCGCAATACATATCTAAGTCACCACTTTGATTGACTCTAAAGTTAATCCCTACAATGTGCATCCTACACTATGATTATTTTGAATTTGCAACTCTCATACAACAAGCAAAATTGTGCACCCATACTTTGACAATTTCTTAAGGGGAGCCTTTATTTGGCTCAACTCCTCTGGTCATGGACTTTGTCAATATCTGACTCCTTCCAGGACTAATCCTACCCAGCAGGGCTGCAATTTGGCTTCAGCCTTTACCATCAAACTAGATTTTATAAAAGTCACATGTCATGGGTGCCCTTCACTTTGCGAGTTACTCAACTCATAAGCTAAGAATCCAATAATAGAATGGCATTCAAGACACTATAGCAGAAAGACAAAAATGTTGTAGTTACAAAAACGTTCCCTTGATTAGAAGAAGAACACTCTTTGACTTCTACTGTAAAATCTGATAAACAAATAAAGGTGATACAGAGTTCAATTTACCACTATCCCATTTGAATAGAAACTTGCCACCTAATTTAAACAAATTTCCAATACAATTAATGAGAGCCAAAATCTAATTAAATTGTGTGCTTACATTGATTTCATTAACTTGAACACTGTCAAAAGGGAAAATGATAGATGAGACGTCGAGTGTGATTGCTTTCAAAAAAATACCAACAGTACATGAAAAATCAAATATATGTCCTCGGATTTTAGCCTGTAGCGGGAAGGGAGGGGGCTATTTGTTTACAATCCTAAGTGACAGTGAGAATTGACTTATGCTTGGTGGTCAACAGTGACCACCTATAATAGCACAGAATCATTAGATTTAAATCAAGTGATAAAAATTCTAAGAGCCGGGCAGATTTAGAAACTTATTGCTAATGGAGACTCAACGATTATCATTTGCAAAATTAGAGACTTGACTCCCTATGCACCATAATGTCTTGCAAGAATGATCTCTAGAGCTAGAATTCAAAGAATTGCAAGTATTTTGACTTGGGGAATTGCAAGTATTACAAGTATTTAGCATTGAATCATTTACTGTTTCAAAGGTACCATTTTGTATGGAGGAGTTATGCTTTGTGAATCATTTTTCCTTGGCTATAAGGGCACCTAATAGTGGATTCAATAATTAAAGAGTCATGTTGCAAATATAAAGAGAAATACCCTACTCCTACAACATTGCGTCTTTAGAGAAACCTTTAAAGGGTTGTATATTTGGCTTCTAGGTGATGATACCAGTTATTTGAAAGACATGACAACTGGTTAAGCATGAATTAAACTGGAAAAAATTGTAAACTATTAGGTATAACAAAATATATATCAGCTCTATGTTGAGATGTACAGGATTTGAAACAGCTTCCATGATGATTGGATAATAGTTCACAGAGAGAAATAACCATTGATAAGAACTGAACTTTCCTTAGAATGTATGGTCACCTAAAATAAGACTACACTAAAATTTAGATTCTAGTAAGCTTTTGATATTGACTAAACCTATCGAAAAGGTTGGAGAAACTGGTATTCTACGGTGTTCCTATAATGTATAGTTACATAAAGGCATATTCTTATCAATATTTATGACTTTCAAAATGAAGGAATTTACTTGACCATGAAAAGCACATTTATGATGAAGCAAAGGATAGAGAAAATCATGATGAGGTTCATATTCCCCATTTGAACTGCCTACAAGAAACTATTTCTTCGTAGGGGTAATAAATCATGTCTCCATCATGCTTGATTGGAATGTGAAAGTACCCTGCCTTGATTATCTGATTACAAATTAGTTTTAAGTTCCAATTCCCTTCAAGCCCTCTTGCATGTTTACGCCTTCCACTCTGACTCCCCACGTGGGATGCATTGCTTCTTCAATGGAATATTAGAGCCTGACTAAGAACTGGGTCTCGTATTTTGGTGTGGAGTTATATTTACAAGTACAAAGTTCAAGGTTCACAAAGACTTGTTAAAAACCTACAAAAGAGTTTCACAAAAAAAGAGAAAATATGACACAAAATTCGGCACAACAGCTTTTTTATTTTATTTTTAAATTTGGTTTTGATTAATCTGGGGGGGGCTACAAACACTCTCAAGATTCAGTGCCAATAGTTTCCTTTCTTCATTTCGTTAGAAAATTATTTGTGGAATTCCATTTACACATACAAATTTTAAGGCCATGAAATGTTATTCAACACCTGCCATGTAAGATCTGTCCATCCTTATTTATCATGTTGAGTTTGTATGGTATCAACATCCCATTTTCAAGATAAAATATGTGACAGTGCCAAAAGGATTACTCACTTTGGTGAGTTCAAGAGGCTCAAAAAAGTCATATGCAATCTTCAGCCATCTACATTTGCTCCAATCCTATTTTTATCAAATTATAAGAATTTTTATTATCACTGTAGTGATACTTATTTGTGAAGAAATTGAAACATAAGATGCTTAGAGTCATGGAAAATGAGAGCAATACATATGATATTGTGGTAAGAGAATATGTTGCAAATGTTGACTTTGCCATTACAACAGATTCTATCCAAGAAGTTGGAAAATTTTCATTATAGTAATGTGATGTCAATGGTATTGTTGATCGAATTCTTCAATTGCTTGAGATGGAAAAGGATTATATCACCATAGAAAATCTGGTTTAATCGTCAAAGGAATTTTAAGGAATTATCCACACCAGAGCCATGACTGTACCGCAATCGTTGGTAACATTAGCGGTAGAAATGTTCTTGAACCCAAGGCTAAAGTTGCAGTGGATTAGATGTTCGTATAATATTCTCAAGATATTGTCGAGAATCCTCTAGAAACCTAAAGTGTGTAATTAATCCATCTAAACAAGCAGTTTCTATATTTACAGATACTCAGGAGCAATAAAATCATGCATTGTATATTTGAGGAATTCAACTTTTATTTATGTTATTTCTTGGGAGCCTCTTATACTTTTGTTGATAAGGAACATTAGGGACCGATTTTTCAAAAGATATGAGATTTTTGGATTTCACCACAGGACCTACTGATAATCTTCTCCTATAGGTAAAGAGTTGAAGCAAGTGAAAATGGTCTATTCCAAATAGTTGAAGAAACAAATTAGTCTTTTTCATATAATGCTTCTGACTACAATGAAAGTTCTACAACCCTTGTCTCCCATCCTCCATCTCTTACAACTATCCCTCCTCAATCTAAAATTTCAATGACAAGAGAGGCACCTCTAACACTTATTCCACACATGGGTTCTGTCATTGATGATTTGCTATTGTTGGACCCTTTCATGTTGACACCACCAATTTGTGTATTAACACTTGGTCCTACCACCTTTTAGAAAAAATGAAGTTTTATTCCAATTTCTCTAACACAGGTGTACCCATCCTGCTCTATCATAAGCAGGGGTACCAATTCAATGCATTGCATCAGATGGTGCAGATCCAAAGTTTAGATTCAACAACACAGGTAATTTGTTTTGTTAAATTTTATCAGTAAATTTTGTTTTTGATTGATCCATGGGGAGTTACCAAATAAAACACCAAACCCATGCTCACTTTAAGATGAGGAAAGAAAACCCAACACAACTATTTCTATTATGATCAAGTATTAGGAATGCCTTTACTAGAATAATCCCCACCACAATTGTTTTCTGTTAAGATTAATCTAAATTAACATTTGCCGAAGCTTTCTTGAAGTTCCTATCCTAATTTTGTTCATGTTCCCACCATTTAATATGAGTATCAGGAATGCAGCCATTCATCTAGATGTTTGGCTGCTACAACAATATAGAAAAGACGGGAACACTAGGATCGACGTCGTTTGGGAAAATATTAAGGAAAATGAGGAAATTAAACATAGGATTTGACATATTTTAAACCAAACCATCAATTACCTCTACATGCCGATGTCCTCTATTTTAATTTTCCATTATTTACTCTTCTAAACTGCTCTTTGGGGTGGGGGAACATTAAATATTTAACCTAACTTAGATACAAATACTGCTACACATAGTGTTGGAACTTAAATACAAATACTGATACACATACTACTGGAACTTAAATACAAATAATGCTACTACACATACTACTGGAAATCACTACAGCAACATATAGTAAACACAATTCAATTTCTCATAGCACAACATTCTAAAATAATACTGCAATTTCTAACACTCCCATCTATTAACTCCAGTAAAAAAACAGTTTAAAACACATCTAGGAAGTTTTGAAAGAAGGATAAACATGGACAGATTCAAAATTAAACCAATCTAATAGTGTAATGGAAAATGAAGAAACAACTCCAGTGATTTAAGAATTAAGCATAATTATTTATGCTTTTGATGGAAATGCAGGACACATAAAAGAACAAAAGTTTGAATGAAAATATAACAAGTGTAACCTATTATAGACAAATAGAAAATCAAAAGGATTTGTAGAGACATACCTTTATCAGAAGTATTCATTTTTGGATTCCATTTTTCTTGTTGTTTGGACTTGTGTATTCCCGCTAAAACATCATTCCCCTTCATTACTTGATGTAATATGCTTGTGCCTGCTTGAATTTTTTCTAGAGACTATTGACCTACATCACTTAAAATCTTGCTCTTGACAGAGCTCTGTTTACTCTTTTTTGCATGATTCCTCAATGTCAAAACTAAATATCGATTTAGTTGATTCTATGACCCATTTTTCTCCAAACCAAGCCAGGATTACTACATATCAGCGCTATGTACATCCATCAATTACAGTTACCTAGGATATGTACGAACAGAATTAGTCAAGCACATGCAAAAATATTATAAATGGACAAATAGAAGAAAACAATGTGGTTTATACCTTCATTAATTTCTATACTCAGATATACAATACGATCACACTTTGTCTCTTGGGAGACAAGTCACTAACGAAACAATGGACATACCTGAGAGAGAGATAGATAGGTAGTTGTAGGGCAGAGAGACAAATACAGACCACAAGCTCACGGATCAATACTGTCAACCTCAAAACATATATAAAAAACAAAAAAATCTATTTGCATTTGTAGCAGTTGTTGACCCAACAGCTCTCCACCCACAAAACTCAAAATCCCTAACATCTCTACACCCAGCTTGATGAGATTCAAACCAGATTCAGTTAATTTTTTTAGGCCTTTCTGGCCACAAACAACTGCACCTAACTGGACTAAATTTTTAACAGCTACACTTATTGCCTCATGGCTTGGGGCTTGAGGTCCAAACTCCACTCAGCGCAGCCAGGATTTCTTCTCTTAGCTTTTCCATACCTCAGATATTGTCATTGTCTGCTCTAGGAGGACATCATGGATAGTCCTAACTTGTGTCTATAACTACCTCACATCCACAAAATTGGCCCAAATTGAATGTTGAGGCTAATACAAGGTGAAACACACCGAATAATGTTCAAAACAATACCCATATTGGTTTAATTATTGTTGTAACTTGTTGTTATAGGGCCCAAAATTGCTCAGATATGAGGTACAGGGGATGTTCATTTCCTTTCATTGTCCACAGGTGGCATGGATTTCCCAGAATTCGTTTTACAACTAAGAAAAAGACAATAGTATACTTTAGACTTGCCCAAAAAACTCAGAAACCAACCCATAAACCCTCATGAAAAATTAAGTGAACACCTTATGGGAAACATGGGAAACAATGTGCATGATTCCTCAATGTCAAAACTAAATATCCATTCAGTTGATGCTATGACCCATTTAGGGTAGAGTGAGACAAATACAGTCCACAAGGTCACGGATCAATACTATCAACCTCAAAAATATATATAAAAAAACAAAAAAATCTATTTGTATTTGCTTTAGCTGTCACCCAACTATCCACCTACAAAACTAAAAATCTCAAAGAAAGACAGAAAAAACATTACCACAGGGAGAACAGAATGAGCCCGAACAGCTTATACAGGAGGCCTCTTGGGTGGAACAAACACACCCCATGGGAATCAAAACAAGAATATATCCCCAGCTAATACAAGAGAACGGGATAAAGAGTCTCATACTCGAAAAGGGAAAAACATGAGCATTCCACAAATACTGAAAAAAACTCTTAAAAGAGCTGTAACAAGCCTTCCTCAATAATTTCTCCTTCCCAGAGTTCTAATAAGGAGAGAAGATCAACCTTCATATTAAGTGCTTCGTTGGATAAGCGATCTGCACCATGTGGGTACTTACTATGTATTTGGTTTAAAAGTTACATGTTGGTAGCCCAAACCCTAATTTTAGTTGTAAGTGTTGTTAAGTGGACCCACATGTAAAGTGGGTGCATAAGTTAAGTTAGAGGTCTAATATAAATAAGAGACCATTCTTGTCATTTGTATCATCACTTGTTCATGCAACTCGCTAATTATAACGAACTTGGAGAAGGAGGTGCCAAGATTACGGTTTCCTCATGAAGCTTGATATTAGGGTTTGCTCATGAGTATTTATGGAGGCACTACTCAAACGATAATGATTTAACAATTGTGGCTGAGATATGGGGTACCAAGGATATATGTTCTTGTGTTGATGTTTACAAATACAAGGAAATCACATTATATACAAAGGTGCTTGATGTGTTGGCTCTATATCAGAGGACATTACCAATTGCATTTTTCAAGTGTTCTTTTGATGCCTTCAAGCTTCTCCAAGAAGAGGCATTGCTCTTATCCACCTTCCAACAAAAGTATATTTTGTCTCTATTGCTAGAATCTACTAGAGGGCTACGTTTCTTTGCTCCTGGATGTGAGGGTCCTGGATCCGACATAGGACAACTATACAAATATTTACAACCATTATTGAATTTGATGTTGTACTCGCCAGATAAATACATACGAAAAGATGCCCATCTTCTAGCATACAAAGCAATGTTAAGCACCTCTTCCTTTGATAGAAATAAAGAGGAAGTGGGTGTGTGGTTTTATTTCTTGCTTGTTCACAATAGTACATAGGTTCTCCTCAAGGAAAGATGAGAAGTAAACTCTCCAGACAGCTTGGCCAGTGATATGTTTGGTTTGTCGGGATCAATTGTTATTGCTTTCTTATGTGATGTGGTAACTACAGTGGGAAAGAATCTATACAACTACCTGGATGAGCTACTTTCCTATCTTTCTAAGCATATTTCAAAGGAAGATCTTGCACCTCCACATTTTATCCCTCTTGTGATTTGTATCTTTGAAAAGTGCCTTCGAGTTGTTGAATCAAGCTCCAAAATTTTGAAGTTAGCTCAATGGACAATCATTGCAATCTATGTGGCTAGTGTGTTGAACTTTCTTTTGCAATCTCAGGTCAACTCAAGGGAATTGAATTTTATAATCATGACTATGTTGTCTCCAAAGATTCAAAATTATTGTCAACATGATCAAGCTTCAGAAACCTTTCTTTGTGAGTGGATTCAATTAGGAAGATTATTACTTTTTTGGGAAAAAATCTTTATCAAAAGATCAACATGGGTATAACTTAGAAGCGATGGATAAGCAGCGTTTAGGCAAAGACAGTTCTAGTATTCTTAATCCCTTTCCCAAGTTATGGATCATCCTATAATAAGTATGTTTATGTCCAAATGGATGTATTCTTCTATTTCGAGGAATAATCAAGAAATGGGAGCTCCTGGTATTGAAAGCATTGGTTTGAAATGCAATAAATGGAGAAGGAAGAGTGACAAAACTATATTTGAGATATTTTTGCATCTTTGTCAAGTAAAAGCTATATTGAGCAGCCTAATGGAAATTACATTCTCCCAACATAAAATCAACCCAGGTGGAGCATTGTAGCAAGGAGACTCATTTGGTAGAACCGATGCAGAGGCTTGCAAAAATTTCATTTGTTGGTGCCTTTCAGTTTTCAAAAATGAAGTTCTTGAAAGCATTAAGACAGATTATTGTGGAATATCACCTTAACCTAAATTATGTATTCTATATGTTTGAAGCCCATTTATATCACCTTTCACTTTGCTTGAATTTGTGAATTGGGTGTTTTCCAGTAACATCTCTGAGCATCAAGAAGCAGAAGCCTTTGCCCCTGGTCCAAAGCTCCCCTATGCCCATATCAAGCTCTATTTTACAACAGTAGCAATTAAAATGTTCCTTGCCTACCTAAAACAAGCTAAGGAAGATATTGTTGTTCATCAGTTCTTTTGGGATATGGATGGTCAAAGGTTTGATGCAAATGTGGTTGGAGAAGTGTATAAGAAAGTGATCTTACTGTTCACTCAAACATCTGGAAAATGAAGTTTTGCCTTTAGGATTGGTAATTCAAGTGATTGACAGCTATGATGTTATTATACAATAGAATGGTGAGGCTAATCTATGGGTGAAGGCCACTAACTAAGAAAAACTAGTTAGCAAAAAAACAATCTACTGTCAAGAGGTGTGAATTTATTCATTGCAAACTCCTTTTGATTTACCAAAGCATGTTGAATTCCATATGATGCAAAAATTGCAAAGGTAGTTTTGATCAGGATATAGAGAATACGAAAGTCATAGAGTTGGTGTATTACTTAAATTTGATCAGAGCAGGTTTTGCTCATCAAGAAAACAAGATTGGAACAAGTAAAGAACAAAACTCAACAAACAAATATGCCAGATCAAGGGTTGTTGCAAAGAGATTTAGGAATGGAAGAGTGTTCAACAAAGGATTTGGATTAGTTCAAATCCCTCCAAAGCAGGAATTAAATATGGATGTGAACAAGTGCATTTCAAGTACATTTACAACATGAGCATCCTATTGATAGAGATCGTAGTCATCACTAGCTAATTAAAACACAAGCATCAACAATAAATGCCAAGTACCTAGTCATGAGGAGACAGGTTCCTCTAAATCTGAGTTTTATAATAGTTTGTACTATTTCTTAGCCTGCAACATATCAACTCATTATTGAAGCCTATTTACAGTTAATTTTGATGAAAACAATACAAGATTTGAAGCCATGAAATTAGCAGCCAAGCACTAGTTCCATATTTAGTGGGCTTTATCCAATATCTTCATGGATCAAAAAACAATCAAGTGTCATTAAAATTTGAGTCTAAATGCTTTTTTCATAAAATAGAGAATCATTCCCAGATTTGAAGAGATTTTTTCAAAGGTGAAAATAGAGCATATAGCAGACAGTCAACAGTTAAAGGGATATTGTCATAAATACATGGACAGTCAAAGAGATTCCCAGATTTAGTGGCAAGAGTTCTCCAGCAATTCAAACAATTCAAGACAATTAGCAATTGTGCTAAATTTAGTTTATTTGGTGAAATCAACCGGCCTTTACAAAATATGCCTAATACACCTTGGAAAGATAAAATATGCAATATATTTTTTACAAGTGTTGGAGACATTTACCACCATACACATTCATTTTGGTCAAATTGGCCTAGTTAAACCACTATCCTAAGTATTATTGATATAAATTGACATCAGTGGAGCATTAATTGACATCATCCAGTCACACCCACGCCTGCCTTCAGTGAAGGAGGCTAACTTAGCCTTCTCCTACATTCGGGGAGGCTAACTGGAGCACTCAGGGGATGATCTGAGTGATATTAATGCACCTAATTGCTAACTGATGGTTACAATCAGTTAACAAGGCAATGAAGGTGCCTCCTTTCATTTAATTAATTATTTAATGATTAATTAATGAACTGGAGTCAACAGGGGTGCCTCCACCAACTTTTGATGTTCAATTCAACTTCAGTTAACCTCATTGGGGTTCATTGGATTCATTAAAGCACTAGCACTTAATGGTTGGCTTGCTATGACATGCATCTGATCTCTTTCAGTTGAGACTCACTCATTTATTGCACTTCGACTTTAGTTAGGGATCAATTGAGTCAATTAGGGTTTTGATCAGTGGTTAACTGGAGTGTTGACTATGGCTTACATTTAGTTAATCTAGACTCACTCATTCAATTCGAATGACCTCCTCGAGGATTCGAATTGCTCATTCATTCATGCTTGGAGCATGACATTGTATTGTAATTACTCATTCTTTGTGTGAATATACAGAGCAGCTACTCGTTCTGTAGACCGATTACACCATTTCATGAGTTATTTGTTGATTAATATTTGATGAGACTGATGTTTAGTCCCTAGATCAATGTGCTATATCAATATGGTATCAGAGCTCACGACGGGACAAAGCTCTATCTCTCAAAAACAAGATTTTTGACAGATTTTTGCATGAAAATTGAGCAATAGCTAAAAAATCCAGCACTGCACCGGAAGCCAAGGATTACCACTTAATACCCCAAGTAAATAACTTGTTGATCAAGATTGCTTGATTGACTATGATGGGTGTGATGAAATCCTAAAATGTGTAGGTTGTCCGACCTTACATTTCCCTTTCTGTTTTGATTTTTAGGTTTTCTACAGGTGAAGCATTCGCTCCAGCAGATCTAGATGGCCTCCTCAGTAGATATTTTGACTCCATACAATTTCCACTCATGGAAAGGTGATATGGAGATTCAGCTACACTCCAAAGGAATTTTTAGAGTCACCATGGACACTGAAGATGAACCTGGTTCTGCCATAGAAAAATCAAGATTCTTGAACAAGAAGGATGAAGCCTTCGATTTCTTGTGCCTCTCTATTTCCTGGGATCTTCTTTTCCATCTTGTGGGATTAAATACTCAAAAAGAAATATGGGACAAACTGGAAACTCTATATGGAAAGCATGATGACTTGAGGGTTTATCAGCTCGAAAATGAATTAATGTCTCTCCAGCCCTCCAATTTCGAGACTCTGAATGACTTTTTCACAAAGTTCAAGCATACTGTTTTACTCTTGAAGCAATGCAAAGTGGAGAAGGAGGATTATCAGCTCATCCTCACCATACTCTCCAAGATTGGGGCTGATTATTCAGTTTTTGTTTCTACATTCCATGCGGGGAAGCTCACAACACCTGGATGGAAGATGCCTACACTCAATGCCTTCATTGAGTCCCTAAGAAGTGAACATGACAAGCTTGTCCAGATGGGGATCATCAAATCTTCCCATGATCAATCCCTCCATGTCTCAAGGCCCAAACTGTTGATGTATATGTAACTTTGGAATGTATTCTTATATGTATTTTATATATTGTAACCCGATGTTTATTCCGGGATGTTTCTATTATGTATTTGAGTCATATTGTCTTACTCCAATGTTCTGATCGGGAGGATTATTAATGTAAACAAGTCTTGTCAAGTCATTAGGTAAGTCCCCACAGTTTCGGGGCACTTGGGTTATTATACACTAATTAAGGTGTAGGCTCGAGTAATTAATTATAAGTTAAGCCTACATGGTTGATTGCACTTCAAGTCAATGGAAGAATATAAATAGAGAGTGAGATTCTCTCTATTTATCACTTGTGAATTACATCACTTGCTCTCTCAAGTGTGGCGCACTTTTGGAGAAGGAAATTCTTTGGCTTGACAGAAGACAGAAGACTGCTATTGTGTTGGGAGGTCATCTTACTGTTTTGGGATCACATCTTGTGGTGATACTATCTTAGAGGAAGTTGAGAAGTTTTGTCCATTTATGGTTTCCCCTCCTAAAATCTTTGTGTCTCTTGTCTCTTGTGATGTGCTTATGTGATTGTTGTGCTTGTTATTCTCTCAGTGAAAAGATCTTATCGTAATACTAGCTTAAATGTTGAAAAACTAACATGGTATCAGAGCTAACCTGAGAAGAAGACATTGTGCAGCTACAGTAACTAGGGCTTCCCATTTTGTGGATCTTCCTCCACATATTTTCAGTAAAAGTATGCTAAGATGACTCTCCATTAAATGGTGCATCGTTCTGTCGATACGGAATTCAATTTCGAGCATTTTCAATTTCGATGTGGAAATTAGGGCTTTCTACAGAAGAGGAATTTTTGGGTGAGACCAGTGAAGGATTTTTCTCCTCATCAAAACCGAAATTTAGAGACCTGGATCAATAAATTTGGTTGGGTGAAACTCCGGGAAAGTCAAACCCTAGTTTGACCCTGAGCTAGGAGAAACCCTAAATACTAAAAATGCTAAGTTTTGGTACAGTCGCTATATTCCGAGATTGGCGACATCTCAGAAGCTGAAAATTGTAGGAACCAAAGATAAAATCCTGTTGAACACTTTATCCAACGTTCAGCTTCTGATTCGCTAAATTCTGGGAGATATGATCCCTCCAAGTGAGGGTTCCATCCTCTTCCAGAAATCATCCATAAACAGGACACCTGGGGAGATCTGCAATATCTTGGGCTACAGAGGTCCAAATGGAATTCCTAAAGATGTTACAGAAAGGGTACGGAATTCACTTTCTGTGGTCCAATGTTCAGACTCAGAAGATGAACCAGTGACACGTGGCATTTCGTACAACTTCGCTGTTCTGAACAGTCCAGTAACAGGTCACCTTGGGAAAAGGATCATAAATCCAAAATGGTGAAGCCAATTCTGATGAAACCTACAGTGTTGGATCAGGGACATGCGAGGTTAACTCAGTGAGAAATTTCAGACACAGAGGATCAGTAATTTCGGAGATATCACAGAAACAGTAACAGGCATTTCTGCAGAAGAAATCAGAAAATTAGGGCTTCTTGTTCCGGGAGTTTCCCTTCACTGTTTTCAGAAAAGGAGTACATTGGACAGCTCCATTTGAAGACATCTATCTGTTCATACAATTAGATCTGAAAGATTCCAAGTTTTTAAAATTAGGGTTTCTGTGACAAACCCTAGATCAACGAACTTTGGGACAAGGACGGACACCTCAAATCGGTAAGATCTAATCCTTTGCTATTTCCATTTGAGGTTCTCATTTCAATATGATATATCACATCAGCTTAGTTAAAAGCTTGCGGAAGTTGACAACTTCCAAACCTGGAAGTATATGATCTCTCTGAAGAAAATGGATTAGACACCTACATGAGGATGGAGGTTCCAGTTTCAGAGGGAGACAAGGCCAAAGAAGACATCATGCTCATGCTGCAGAGGATGATGAACCATCCAGAAAGAGATCCAAATATGAAAGAGAAGATTCTTCAAGCGAGGATGAATATGTTCTAATATCAGCTCTCATAGGTAACATTACTCATGGAAGTGATGATTGGATTATAGACAGTGGGGCTTCCAAACATATGATGGGGTTCAAGGAATCCTTTGTAAGACTATCAGAACATGAATCACCTCACAAGGTGAAACTTGTAGATGACTACCAATATCCAATAAAAGGTAGTGAGGAATATTCATACAAGCTAGACTCTGGAATGTAGGTTGTATTCATAGATGGTCAAATCATCATGTGGCCAAAAGGAAAGACTATCGATGATGCGGTAGTGATTGGAGAACAAGAAGGAGGCTTGTATGAATTGAAGGGCCATCCAGAACAAGCCTTGATCCATGTAGAGCCAAATGAGCTTTGGCATAGAAGCCTTGCACATGTGCATTACAGAGCACTACCTATTGCAATCAATGCTGTTGAAGGTCTTCCTGAATTTCAAGCTATTTGAAGGGAAGAACAAAGTCAGAATATGACCTAAAGAAACCAGTTGAAGAATGTGAAGATCCAGAATGCAGAGACCATGCAGTCATAAGAGTCTCTCAAATCAAAGAACAACTGGAAGCGATAAAAGAAAAAGTGAAGAATGCGGAAGTGATGATGGCCACCTTGAATGGCCTCCCAGGATCATGGAATTCATTCATTCAAGGAATGTGTTCCAGAAGGAAGTGATTACTTTAAGCAAACTTTGGGAAGAAGAAGAAGCTTGAATCATAAGAAGAGAAGAGAAGATGGGAGCAATTGAAGATCAATAAAAGAAGATCCCTCAAGTAATGAGGAATATGAAGAACTCAACTCTTGAAGAACTTCTTATCCACCTCAGCATTTGGATAAGAAACGATGCGACTATGAATGAAGAAGACGATGAAGCTGAAGGCTCAAGAAGGAGTCTACCCTCGAAACAAATAAATATAAGTATTCCATTGTCATTTCATTATATTATTTTGTTATGCATTTGTTTATATTCAGTTGTTTTA